>JACRUU010000012.1:15208780-15806280 GCA_030449085.1 Kryptopterus vitreolus | reverse complement strand
GCACACTCACTTTATGTTCAAGGCCACTGCTGGACTCGGCTACAAAAAAATATCACAGCTGAAGCATAAAACACGAGTAATACGGCAGGCAAGGTGAGCCTTGTTCGACAAAAAAAAGCACAACATTTATAACTGCCACGCTGCCGTAATGGATTTCAGTTTGAAAAAAAAAAAGCAAGAAGCATCACCGGGGTGGCATGTAATGGGGAAAAGATACCTGTGCATTCACAATGAGTAAAAACGTCCAAGGTATTATCGCTAGAGCCGGCGCGGTTTATTGGAAAGCGATAAAAGGTGATATATTTTGACAGTAACGTTATAAATGGCTGTTCATTTGTCATTATAACTCAGTGCAGTTTTTTTTTTCCCCCCGTCATTTTGCGCTTTTATTCACAGAGGTGCCGGTAAAATTAGAAATATCACGCGCAGTAAGATATCCAAACGACTTGGGGCTGCATGTTAAACTCGGCAGGCCGCGTTATTAGTTTTGCTCAATCTGCAAAATCGGTGACAGACATCATTGTTCTCAGTGTAGCTATCAGCTAAGTCAATTCTCAGCTATCTGACAGTAAACAGTTTGCAGAACCAGACCTAACAAAAACGAGCCCCCCACCCCCTTTCCCCCTTTCCTCCACAACACACACAATTCTCAATCATGGCGGCTATCCATCCGTCCTTCTCATAAACTGTTCCCATTCAAGGACATGCGACGGATGCAGCGTGCCTCGAGATAAGGCGGTTCATTTCAGCCGCCGCGCGACACTCAGTGCCTGTTTAAAAGATGCATCAACCACTCCTTCGCTTCATCTGCGCCAGCCTGCTTTTACACTTGCATCATCCCAAAGAGGCCAGAGCAGCCGAATCGGCTCCGAGCACCAGGAGTGATTCTACGCAATATATATATATTTTTTTTAACCACTTGCAGCATCTGTCTCTGTTGGCCGTCAAATATGAAGAGAAATAGTTGCGTTTATCAAAGAACTCACCTGCACAGGGGTTTAAAAAAAAAAAAAAGTGTTTGTTTGTTTTTTTTAAATCCTACGCTGCACCTGTGAGATGCACATGCAACCGAAGAAGAGAAGTGTGTCACTTCTATATCTACTCTGAGTGCTTCAGAATATATTTCATGAGAGGGCTTTTTTTTTCCTTTCCTTTTGGTTTTTTTTTTTCTACCGCCCCCTTCGGCCTCTTTTCCATCCTCCTGTTTTGCTTCTCATGCATAGCAGCTAGCGTATGCAGCTTCAGCGCTTTGGCCAGATTTCAGGAGGAAGAGATCCAGAGGGCAGACATTATAATTTTATATCACTTCAAGACAGGAGAGAAAGAGAACGAGAAAAAGAGAAAAAAAAAAGAACACCCTGTGTGTGTGTTTGTGTGTGTGGGGGGGGGGTTGGGTGGGACAGAAGGCTCCTCTGGCAGTCGAGAGATCTCAGAGGGGGTGTGATGGGATGCGTTTCTGCGCGTCTCACCTGAAAGGCAATCTTAAATCAGCAGCCGTGATACGGTAATTCCACCGCTCATATTTCATAACATGGATGACACTTTTATGTTTAACAGATTGGCCATAAGCATTAGAGACGCGGGCGAAGAAACAGGCTGAATATGAAGAACAAAGAACCGGGGACAACACGTCTAGCGAAAGCTTCGGCTTAGGAGAACCTTGGAGAAAACTTCTAGCAATGGCTGGCACTAAAGTGCGAATACTGAATGGCTGCATTTCACAATACACCCCAACACCACCTCCCCCAACCAAGCGGATGGTGGCCTGGGTAGTGAAATGAGTTTATTCACAACTGCATCGTGCTCAATTGCTAATCCACTGTGCACTCTGGTCCACTGACTACAGTGTATCTCTAACACCTCCGGTATTAATAATATACCCGCCAATTCCTTTCAGATGGCTCTCTTTCCTGCTGAAGGCTTGTTAAATATTCATTGACAATTATTCTACGCTGACTGAAGGCTAAGTGCTTAGCGAAAGAGAGAGAGAGAGAGAGAGAAAGCGAGTGAGAAAATGCAGATATTGATGTTCGCGCCGTGCAGTCATAGCCTGCAGATCCCAATCACGCGCTCACTAGACGGCCCAATAACCAACGACAGCCTTCCAGAGTGCCTGAGTGCTGCTGCTATTAGCAAATGAACAAACATTTCAATGACCCCTGTCACCCACTAAGTCAAAACATGAAGGATTTAAGACAAAAATGACTGCCGTTAGTACAAACACAGATATGGTCTTAGCCTTAAGCGGTGAATCGAACCACTTGTCAGTGTGTGGTAGTAATCAAGACCAAGGGCAACTCTGATAATATACAAACAAATAGGTTTTTAACATATTTGGAGTCCGGCGATAGCTGGAAATGAGCCTAAACTGTAGGACACGCAAAGATTTACAGACATTGTCACACACTCATTCATATGTGAGGCAATTCAGTGTCACCAGTCACCAGACTAAATGGATTAAGCACTTTATTAGCTTGATCATCTAATACTCCAGTCAGCCAATCACATGGCAGCATTGGTTTGTTATAGCGAGGAAGCTAAGGTATCACAAAAACTCTTTACAACCAAAAGCATCTCAAAATGCACACACTGAATTGTGGGACACATGGGCAGATTAGATAAGCCCACAGGGGCTGGTGAGGGGTGACTAGGGGGTGACTGATACCCAAGCACTTAAAATGTTTTTATTGGGAGATATTTGTGTTCCCGATATATCTCTATTTCATATTTTTATATCTTATGTTTAGTGCTACACGATTAATCTGTGTGATTATATGGTGACATTTTTATTCAATAAATAAGTGTATGGGTGGAGTTAACACGTAGTTTCTGAGAAGAGTTTGCCAGTTTTCCAAGCTGTGAACAAAAACCAAAGAAAGACCAGACAGGTTAGGCAGTGCACATTTGGCTTGTGCGGTCACGTCACTTTCCAGTGTGCATCGTAGAGATGAAATAAAGATGGATGCCTAGTAGACCGAGACTTACCTCTGTTACATGACGATATGTTTCCCTTAAGATTACCAACACTGAGCAGAGAATGGTATTGTTTTCCTAAATTAAAGTTGTTAAATCACATGGTAATAAAAAAAAAAAAAATATATATATATATATATATATATATATATATATATATATATATAAATATATAATCACACAATCACATGTTTTTAATGTAGCATAAATTAATACTTTTCATGTTTCTTAATACTCTAACTGTAACAGATGTTATAATTTTATGAATATATAATATAATAAAAGTATTGATTATTTTTTATATTTATTTCACTTTGAAAAAATATTATTTTAATATTAATTTCTTATTAATTAATTAATTTCTTGTTAATTCCAATGTTACTTATTTAGTGGATGTTTCAATTGTAAAATATGGGACGTGGCTCCTTTAAGAATTCTGTTCTGGTTGCTTTCCATATAAACTGGTGATACGTTTAGGTTACATACGGAAGGAAGAGCGCATTGCATTAACAAAAAAGGAAAAAAATGCTCTTCCGTAATACAGATTTGTGAATGCAATGCGTTCCTGGGTGTAAGGTGTAAGGTTCCATATGGTAATATATGGTAATATAGTAAGTAGTTCATACCTGTTGTGAATGAGCAGCTAGTAGGTGTAATTTCGGGGAAAAGCTTAAGTGGATGCACTGAAGTTTCTTTATTTTCACTTCAGTGCATCCATTGCTGTGTATTTTATTCTTTGGTGTTCGGGGTATATATATATATATATATATATATATATATATATATATATATATATATATATATATATATATATATATATATAGTATATTCATCTTCTATCTTCTACCGCTTTATCCGACCTTCCCTCGGGTCACGGGGGGAGCCTGTGCCTATCTCAGGCGTTCTATGGGCATTAAGGCAGGATACACCCTGGATGGAATGCCAACCCATCGCAGGGCACACAAACACACACACATTCACACACACACACATTCATACACTAGGGACAATTTTCCAAGGTGCCAATCAACCTACCGTGCATGTTTTTGGACCTAGGAGGAAACCGGAGAACCCGGAGAGAAAAAAACCCCTGAGGCACGGGGAGAACATGCAAAAACTCCACACACACATGGCCGAGACGGGAATCGAACCCGGACCCTGGCGGTGTGAGGCGAACGTGCTAACCACTAAGCCACCGTGCCCCATATATATATATATATATATATTGTATATTATATATATATATATATAAAACCCTATACATATAATACATATATAAATAAACTTCTACAACCCTAATTATGTATAAATAATTATAATTATACAATTATTTATTACATTATAATTACATAAGTATTACAATTATTATGATTATGTATACATATTTGCATAGAATTAGAGCTGTATGGTTTGGGAAAAATTATATATAAAATGATATAAATTAAAGAGACATATATCAGAACGCAAATATCTTCTAAAGAAAAATGTAGGTGTTTTATAAATGTTTTTTGACCATAAGGTGTGCATATGCAAATAAATACAGCATTTACTGACATACTATGCAATCATGTACCTCCAACATCGTGACAGTGAGGGGAAGAATATGGCTGTTGTCCCAATGCTTTTATCCCTCTCATTTATTATATTAATATAACTTATTAAGTAAAATGCATTTAATGTGATCATAATCATTTAAGTGAAAGGGTTTGACAAAAGCGGCCGCTGAAATAATAGTAAGCATAAAACTGTGGAAACGTTTGTCTGGCTTCTTAAAGATAGTCTAATTCCAGTGTTGGCTTAATTATACCGAGCTTCTTTTTTTCTACAGCAGTGAGAAAGTCAAGTACTCCCAAAAGCACTACACCTCAGTATCACAGCAGGGTTATCAGATTAGTCTTTATCAAATTTGGACTGAAGTCATTAAACATTGCAGGCACTGCGTGCAGAAAAACTGATAACCACAAAGGAAATCAAAATCAAAATAGTTTCCTGTTGCACTGCGCCTTTTCAGAAAGCCACTCTAATTCTAATAATCGTTGCCTAAAGTGTGCATTGTTGCTTTGTTTGAAAACAAGTTAGATCATCTTTGATCTGAATGCCAAATGCAATAGGCAAAATAGGAATGAAAAATAACATCTGGTTTATATTCTTGATTTGTGCAAGCAGCATATTTAGCCATAGGACAAATAATACAAAAAGGGAGTTTATATAATATAATACATATAATACTTTTGGTATTATTATATGCATTCATAAGAAATTGACATAAAATAAACCCCTAGAATTAGGCAAAATATATATATATATTTCTAAAAAACTGACATCATATCCGAACCCAAAACAGTGAGACGTGTTATGAGAAACTTATTTTTTTGCTAATGTTCTGCAGTCCATTTGACACTCACTAAGTGTATTCATTTCAAAACAGCGCTCATGCACCTAATGTGAAATGGGTGTGTGGGGGGGGTGGGGGGGGGGGGGGTCGGGGGGGGGGGGATGGGGGGGGGATAACATAAGTTCAACCCCACCTGCATATTAATTCATATCGTTTGTGTGATTAAATATTTGAAACTGTCGGCAAATCTAGGCACTATTAACTTTTTCATAAAACATTCATTCCAATTGTCAAACTGCCATCGGCGAAAAACACTTAGAGAGGTATGTCAATATTAAATCACTTTATAAATTACAGCTGGAGTGCTTTTGCATGCTAATACATGCAAAGAGAACAGAAACAAATTACTATCTATTTGGATCGTTGATTGTATTTCATTTTTCACTTACAGTAGGGCCCAATAAACATTTTTTTTTTCAGAGCATACAGACAAATGTGATATAGCAAAAAAAAAGCAAAGGATGTACAAATATATATATATATATATATATATATATATATATATATATATATATATATATATATATATAAATATATATTTTATTTTATATATAATTTTTTTTCACTAATACGACACAATTGTATAGGATGTTTTCAGATGCGGAAGCATTAAATTTTAAAGGAGACTCAAGCCTGTACCAGAATGTCAATGCCCCTGTGTACAAAGCCAGCTCAATTATGATATGGTGTACATAGGTTGGAGCTATGCTGACTGTACTCCAGGCCTCCTCACGTTACATTATTAACTGGCTTTTTACTAATGCTCCTGTGGCTGAATGGGCACAAATATCCACAACCAAAATCTACAGGAAAAGCTTTCCAGAAAAGTCAAGGATAAGCTGGGATAAGCGAAGAAAGACTTTCACTGTGCTGTAATGTATATGTGACAAATAAAGGCTATTCTATTCTAAAATGTGATGTTCAAAAAGTATATACAAAACCTAATGATCAGGTGTCCACAAACTTTTGCTTAAACAGTTTAGGACACATGTCGAACTCGAGGCCGAACGTGGTCCGTCATTTATGTGGCCCACAAGAGCTTAAGAGAGCTAAAAATTAGGCTATGCTGCTTTAAAACATTCACTGACAATGAAATGACATCTCCCACAATTATTGGAAGGCACTTCCAAGAAAGATGGGAAAGTGAATACGTTTATGCTTCCATCATAAAAAAAACAGTATTTCTTTTGTGTTATGAGGCGGTGTCGCTCATCCAAGAGCATACACTGTTTTATAGTTACAACTGTTCAAGGTTAACCATAATGCTGATGCGACCCGCGGTGAAAATGAGTTTGCCATGTGCTATATATTGATATTTCGTTTACTTTCTTGCAAACAAACAAGCAAATCACAAACTCCTAGAGAGTGCTAAGAATATACAAAAGTCACCTCAACCCCCTTCGCCCTACAACTGAATCATCCAAATCCCAGCATGTCGAAATTATACCGCTAAAAAACCCTTCGACTAAATAAGCATCAAAGTCTAAAATGTTCAATTTGAATTCTCAAAGTTAGCGCTAATGTTAGATTTAGAGCAACCCTGACCATGAAAGTGAAGAGCACCTATAAACTGGGGTGAGGTGCAGGCGGCGTTCCTCTGCCAGGGTTTAAGTGCCACCTCGTGTAATTTCATTTTCACAAGCAATAACCCCAGGTCACTTTTAAAGCATGGTGACTTTGATATACCTAAGACTCCTTCCATATGCATGATAGGGCTGTGTGCTGTGACACCACGGCTGTTAACATATGCCAGCGAGTAGTACGGAGACGGCTGAGGAGCCTGCAGCCCCCTTTTTCCCTCCTACCATTAAAGACTACGCCAGAGAGAGAGAGAGAGAGAGAGCGAGAGAGAGAGAGAAAGGGGTGAAATGGCAGCCCCGGGGCAGACAAGCTGTCTCCAAGCAGCCTCTGATAAGCGGCCTGCTTGCCTTTTACATATACACATCCATATGACGGTAGCGGAATATGCCACAGACACCTGGCAGGGACCAAGCTTGCGACGCTGATACGTACAGCGCTTTAAGCGAAGCACGAGGTCTCCTCGATGAGCCGTGGAGGTCCCTAACGCTCCGATAAACCGAGAGGGCAGGGTTGCATCAGGAAATGCCTGGTTGGGAAATTATATATGTAAATATCACAGTATTGTTGGCGTGTCATGACGAGGTTGTTGACCCTGAGGCGATTCTGACAAGCTGGTTACAGGATTAGACTGCCCAGCATACAACAAAATAAATAAATAAACAAATTGCATGCTTTAATCGGAAGAGGGCTGAACGTGGTGTCTGTACGGTACGCCCGAGATTCTATTCCGCCTGTCACTATTTCTAATTTATATTTATTTTTTTTTACATGGTGTGTGCATGTCTGCCAGGGGTCTGCCAGAGGTCCAGGGACATCACCTTAAAAAAACCAGCAAAGCATTAAACCTAAGATAGATGTGACTCTGCGGCACATGTTTATAATCAGAGCAATTTCAATGTCACCAAGATGTAGGTCATTTTACTATGAACATATATATCCTGACATTTCACTAAAGCATAAAATGCGTTCAGCATGCATTACCATGGCAATAAGAGAGATTACCTACAGATGATACTTGGGGATTTGGGCATCTCTGTTTATCTCTTGATTGTTTCATTGTTGTTGTTTTTTTTTTGTCAGATGTAAGAATAGTGTTACTGAGACTTGCTCTGCTTATTGATCTTGTCTACATTCTTTGTGCCTCTTTCTGGATCAAATTCAATGGCTTTGTGTAACAATAGCGCCAAAGCGACAGACGCTAATTCATATCGTTGTGTCGTACCGCGCTATTAATCACCACATACTCAGCTATTTCTTCTACGCTTATTCTCTTCCTTCTCTCCTACTACTGTTTGACCAACACACAGCCCTTGCTGGGATTTTAAGGTCTCTTAGAGAATAATTCCATAACACCGAAATGTGGATCGGAGCATATGTTCAGAGCAATAATAACAAAGCGTAATTGCTGTCAGGAGAGATTCGCCCTGCTTTTGCACGCACCTTAATGGCGTTCTGGGATAAGGCTTCATGTCTGGGCAGCGCGTATATTACGTCTATGACAGCGCACATTGCTCATCGGTGTGCCGTTTTTTTTTTTAACTAAAGCAAATTAATAACCTCAAGCAACACCTGTTGTAGTGCAGAAATTAATGGTGTGGGGGGGGTGTTGTCAAAAGAAAAAAAAAAAGACCGCCTTGAAAGCCCTTCTCCAATATTGTTTAGTCAGAGAAATGTGGACCCAAATGAGCACTAAGAATTCCCTATACCTCCATCAGCATGGCTCAATGGGCCATAAAATAGTTTGAGACGTGCAATTAAGACATTTTCTACTGAGATTTCTCATCAAAATAAACGTGACCTCTGGGTGCATATACAAACCTGGAATACGCTTCCAGCACAAGGCTAAAGGCACGGCGGCAGAGCCAGCTGTAAACACAGGCAGGGAACTCATATTTCTTAAGAAAAGATGTCTTCTAAAGGTCAAGCTTCTTACCAATGTATGAAGGTCGAGCGCATATTTTTTTGCGGGTGGAATAAAGGACAAACCTTCACACCACATTGAGCTGGAAATTAAAGCACAACAGGTTTTCATGGCTCCGACATGGCAGACACGCTGAGAAGCGCATCGGAATACCAACCGGCGTTACCGATAGCCTTAAACTCCAACACCTCCTGCATGTATTTATCCCCCAACCCCACCCCACCCCACCCCCGTCTTAAATGCAGCCCTATTCAAACACGAGGGGATTTGTGGCTCCTTGGGTGACCTTCCTCCCACTCCTCAGGCCTGCCTCTAATTAGGCGATTCATCTGATCATCATTAACAGCTCTGAGATAATGAATCACTTGCTCCTCTCTCTCGGTTAATTCGCTATAACCAAGCGGCTAATGGCTGTCAACGCTGACTGATCACACTGATTGTGGTGACTTCTAATTGCAACAAAACAATTTTTTAAAAAGGGCCTCGCTTAGTTATGCCTCCCACAAGAAGACACAAACGGTATCGAGGAAAGAGGAAGGAAACGAGAGGAGAAAAAAAAGAGACGGGGGGGGGGGGGGGGGGGGGGGGGTTCGATACGAGTCGCGGATATGAAGAGGAGATATGTATAAATCTTGCTCTTCCGAAGAAAAACTCAACCTCCTGGGGTGGGGGTGGGGGGGGTTATGGGGTGTGGTATAGCAGCACTGATGCTTCCTCCACACACAAAACCCAGGCATCCCTGCCACTGCACCCAGGGCCTCGTCATAAAACGCAACATCTAATTGGGGTGCAATTACCTAATCACAATTGACAATTAAACAAAGAGAAATTGGTACCTAGGATGACTACCCCTGCAATTACACATTAAGTGCAAGGTATAAATTGGGTTTCGCACACGGCCTGGCATAATTGTGCGTTTGTGCGTGCGTGTGAGAGGCAAAAGGCTCGCAAACGATTTCTTCCACCGCACAGACATTAGTGCTTATTTATGTACAGGAATTTCCAATCATAGGCATGTCTCGGAATTCTTTCCAGACTAGTGATAGCGCAAGGCCGAATCCTGCAGCCCTTTCCTATGCTAATAAGTAGCCCTTCCTTGCCCAGCTTGGACCCTGTGTTTGTTTATTTCGCTGAGTGTGCAGTGGATCGCTCCGGGCTAGCTGAGAGGAGCGAAGAGGGATTGGAAGGAGGGCAGGAGAATGCAGCCAAAGAGGGATGTAGTACAGGAAATGGGTGTAAGATCGGGCCGTCTGGCTGGTTTAATCGACCGTACCTCAGAGCTGGCATGAAGATCGGGGTCCTCAGTGTTTTTAGGGGTCTTGTCGGTCTCAGTGGCCAGAATCTGGGCTTTGATGGTGTCCAGTGCACGTAGCATCCAACCGTGCTGCCGGCGGATTTGCCTCTGAAGCTCTTGCCACTGGTGCGCAATCATCTGGAGCATGTCCCGGAGGCCTGCGTGTATACACATAGACATATTCCCATTCATCACACACGCTAGAGAGAGAGAGAGATAGATAGAACGCATTCGAATCAGTTGTGCACGAATGCAAAGGAGAAAACACAAACCTTGTTCTAATGCACATACACAAAGTATTACCCAGTGTGGTGAATCCCTGCTCAGCAGTGCAAAGGTCCAGCAAGTCCCCCCCCCCCCCACACACACACACACACACGTCTCCCACTAGTCGCCTTTAACGAGTCTTTAATGTGCTGCGATTTCTCCATTCATCATGCCTCCCATTTAAGCAAAACCCCTACACACGTTCTCTCATCTCCACCGCAGCAAGTGCATCCACATTGCCACTAATAATACCCCAAACATTAGCCTAATCACTACCATCAGCATCTCCATCGTATAAGGAGTGGTATGATGTAGTCAAAGAATGATATTTTGATAGTTTATTGTCCATTTTAATGTCTCTGTTGAGAAACTAATCAGAAGCTGGGAAATGATGAGGCTTTAACTTTTCAGCCACTTCATACATTAGCCAGTATATCTTTATTTCATTGCGATATACTTTCAATGAATGCATGAATACACTGTGTATGAACATGAGGGGCTTTTCTTTCACATCTGCTTTTTTTTTTGGTTTGATTTCAATCATTTTAAAAGAAATCATTTCAGTCCATTTTAAATTATTAATAATATTTCATAATACATTTGATTGCAAACAAGTTCACATTAGTTCACTTCCCTATGCTGGGAATGAACTGTAAGCCTTACAGGTGACTTATTGCTGTTTGTTTATTTGCCTACTTGTTTATCATGCGGAATTTGTGGTTCGGCATTAGATCTTTGCACGTGCAACGCTTCGGATTTGAAGGAGACAGACGCGCGCGCGCTCCGTCACGTTAATCACTAACGTGACATTTTTGTCCGATAAACAAAACTTGAGAATTGTTTCGCAGGTTTCGTTTTCACCGGCTATAACAGCCTCGGCTGCAAGTTCGGCATTAATTCCTGCGCACGCAAAGCCATTTCTAGAGACGCGACTCCTGCAATTGACACAGTCTGCTCACTCCAAATCCTGCTCCAGGTAATTAAAAACACACACATGAGGGGCAGGAGTGCCGCAATGCTCTGTGTGCATGAGGAGTTTTTGTCTATCGAAGTGTAGCACCATGCCACCTCTCGCACCTGCCCAAAGCTTGGATTTGCTGAGTTGCTAGGAGACCAGGTATTAGGGGCCGGGGTGGAGTGTTGGGAGTAGATTTACTTATAATGACAATGTCTAATATATACACTGAGAGGATGCTCCAACCCAAAGGAGATTAGATGTAAAGGTGTTTGTGTGTGTGTGTGTGTGTGTGTGTGTGTGTGTGTGTGTGTGTGTGTGTGTGTGCGTGTTTTAAGGGATTGGTATGTGGGAGCCTGTGTGGCATGGTCTAATGGGCACGGTAAGACCAGTCCTGCTCCGGGCGGCCATCTGCATATTTAATAGTGTCTGGCTTAACCAGTTGACAGCGAGGTCAGCTTAGTGGATTTGTACATTTGCGCAGCGCTCTGACAGACGCTTCAGGGAAATAGTCATAGAGCGAAATGCAGGAAAAAAGAGAAAGACTGTGGAAGAAGAAAACAGGGCTGGGATAGACGAGGGGGGGGGGGGGTTGTAGGATGTGAGAGCTAGTCTAGTAGGTGGCCTTTGACTTTGGCTCCCGCTGTTCTTAATTCCAGCTCTCTTCATACAGGGCACTGCACTATTGCGTCTGCTCACATTCCACTTGCCGCTTTATCCCACAACTCAATTCAGCCAGGCGCGCGCAGAGTGGATGTGAAAAGGCGAGCCGTGCGGTAGCGGCGGCTGAGAAGCGGTTATTTGAGGATTTATAAATTCTGAAGGTCAGTATGTTAATATAAATATTAATAATAAATGTGCAGCTTGCCGGTGCACTACCTGATTTGTGGCAGGTGATGAGTTCCAGCAGTTGCCTCCCCTCCTCCAGTAGACTGTCTTTCAGAGTGCAGTGACTGTCCACGTTCAGCTTGAAGCTCTACACACACACACACACACACACACACACACACACACACACACACGAACAGAAACACACACAGCATGATATCTCCGTACAGAGAAATATCCTCACACTCCGTTTATCTTTCACACATTCCCTCATGCGTTTACACTCCCTATGTCTTTCATTCACACATGCAGCAACCCACATATGCACAAGATATAAGCTGAAAGATTTTCTCTTTAACTCAAAAAGTCCCCCATTCAATTGTCAGAGTCTCTGTGTTTCTTCTTCTCTCTCTCTCTCTCGCACACACACACACACACACTCGTTCTCACAAACACACACACACACACACACCCCACCGGCAGCACTGTCTCCTTTCATCTCAATTCATCTGCACTCTTGAAACAAATGCTCATAAGTCACATTAGGGGCCTTTGTGCAATTGCTGAAAATGCACATAATCTCTTGACACACTGGCTTCACACAACCTCCAAAGATCCTTCACACACTCCCAGACCTCAAACACACATTATTCATACAGCGCCGCGCCTCTGTGCATTGGAGCCTCTATTCTCCTTCTCCGCGTATTTGTCTGAGTCAACCCCGCTATCTGTGGCGTGATGAATTATTAACAAATGACAGACGTCCCTCTAATACATCATCCATGGCATAAACTAATATTCAAATGACATTATAAAACTGAAGCCATTTCTCCCACAGATGTGCCCTCCAGAAAATGACCTCACAAGCCCACTCCATTCAACGAAGGGAAAAAACTCTTTCTTCTCTCCGTCTCTCTTCCTTTCTTCCCCCCCCCTGTCTTTCTAAAGAGTGATACAACAGCGCACCAGCCTTCCTGGCTCAAAGGATCCATCAGACGTGCATCCCATAACTCTCGGGCGTGTGAGCGCTTCCCCCGAGTGCCTGTCCATTTATTCTGATGTCTCTATTTCAACTACTACACTTACTTTTCCCCTGCTTTCCCAAATTCTCCATACACACATCTACACAATCACACACACCTCCTTGCTGCCTCTCTCTCTCTCTCTCTCTCTCTCTCTCTCTCTCTCCGTGGGTGCCACTGGCGTAGCGCAAACTTTCATGTTGATTGGTTTTGATAATACCCAACAGAGGGCTCTCCACTTGCTAAGTGTAATCAAAGTGTAGAGAGCATTATCCCAGCTCCTCGAGGAGAGGTGGGGAGGGTGGGGAGGAGTGGTTGCTGTGTGGTTGAAGATGTGAGGCAAGGGTGGAGGGTGTGGAGGGAGAGCGATCCCATGAGGTGGCCTGCAGTGAGGCGCCTAGGGCCATCTTCCCCTTCCATTCTCATCTCCTCACATCTCCCCCAGCCCTGTTTCACACCATTACCAGCTGGTCTGATCTGACTGGTCCTGCGGAGAGAGCCCGGAGCTGCCACTAGCTATCTGAGCATCCCTCTATCTTTCCCTCTGCCTCTGTCTAGAGGAGCGGCCTCTTTGTCTGTGCCTGTCTCTCTGACAATATCCATGTTCGCCAGTGTTCTGCATGCAGCTCTACCGGTCTTCATTCCTGTACATCACAATGTCTACTGGCAGATGTAATAAATTATTTCGACCTCGCTAGGAATCGCCCTGTCTGCATGTATGACTATCTGGTTCAGCATAACTACACATTACATCAAGTCTCGATGACTATATATCCATGAACTAACAATTAAAAAAAACAACAACAGCAAAAAAACAAACAAGCCTCCTTGCCATCAATAATAGACGACATGCTTCCTCTCCAGCTGTGGATGCAATGCTTACTCACACAAGCCGGTACATTTTAGAAATAAATAAAATAAAACCTTGTATTTGAACCAAGGGCAGCAAACCAAAGAGAGACCTTATGTTTATCCGGATTACTCAGAAGTTACATATTCAAACCAAAAGAATCTTTCATATTGCCATCAAGAGCCCTGGCCTTATCATTAGAAGATCACAGCTTGGATTCCAGGAGAGCAGGCTGGGACGGATGGCGCATCCTCTTTCCCCTGTCAATCACGGCAACATAAGGCCAGCTGCGAGTTCGTGTATGCAGAAGGAGGTAGTCGGTGTCCAGATGCACGAATAGCAATTCATTTAAAGCACTTGCTTTATTTTATCTCTGCATGGTAGATGCTGTGTAATAAGGGAGGATAAGGAAGAAAATACAGAGTATATACCCAACACTGTTTTGCTTTCCAGATGTATACCAGCACTCAGAGGTGAAGAAAATGTTGATGCTTGTTGGCGAGGAAAGTGTACAGACTTCATCCCAAGGCCACAGGGTCTAAGGCTGACCTGAGGCCTGGTGTGTGCAACGCTTCATGCAACTCTGGGGTTTAACGAGCGGACTGCTAAGTTGATAAAAGCATTGGTTGGTTTCTGAAATATCCCTCTCTCGGTGTGTGTGTGTGTGTGTGTGTGTGTTTTCATTTTCGTTTTTTGTTTCAATGGTAACATGACAGACCCAATATAATCCATAAATGATGAGTCATATATGGAGTTCTCCGCCATAAACAATACCAGACCTTCATCACTTATCTCCGTGTGCATTATTTTAATCTCATACTATGTTAACCTTTTTCGGGAAAGAAAAAAATCAGAAACTATCTCCCTTGATAAATACGTTTTCTTAACGCGCTTCGTTTTGATTCCATTACTACAGTCCTTTAAGTTAGATTTGATCGGCGTTAATACTTTCAGTGTATAATTAACCTTAACATTTGGATGTAAGAGAATGAGAAATGAATTTTGGCAAATCGCTCCCGGTAATAGCCTGTAGAGGAAAAACGATGTGACTTGATCCCAAAAGCTTTAAAACTTCTTAAAAGGTTTGCTAAATGAATATGAATTGCACATATGCTAAATGAAGTGTCCAATACTTTGGGCTGCCTGGGTATTCGCTGCAAGATGAGAAGGTTAAGGAAGGCAGCGGGTCCTGATGCAGAGATGGAGTAAGGGGGATACGCTTGTGATGGATCAGCACACATGCACATCTATCACCGATGACAGACAAGAGCAAGTGTGAAGAGTGCTTATTTATGGCTCGGAATACAGACTGAATTGATATCCTTTACAGACCTAAACGCTTTTTTTAAAAAAAGAGTAAACAAATAAACAAAAGCAACACGAACCAGAAATCTATCACTGAGAGAATGCTTTAAAAAATAAAAAAAAAACACCAATGTGAATGTGAACTCAGCGCAAGTGGGAAGGTCCTTGAATGCTATCATTCATTATCATATATTAATTGGAGAAAGCGGAAATAAATATGATGTTATCAAATATAAAGCCTTATTTTTTTTTTTTTTAAACCTGCATATCCTAAGCATATCATCTTTTTATGAGACCAGGTTATATCTAATGCAACGTGCATACTGAGTCCCATAGATTCCTTCTGCTCTAAAGCTGCACGAGAGAGGACAATTTCTTGGAGTGCGTGATCACTCTCGACACATGCAAAGTGCCCTTGCTTCCTTTTCAAAATCCTTTACCTTGACCACTCGAAGTCATTGCGAAAATATAATCTGCATAAATTTCCCATGCGAAACTGAGACCTTCTCCCGTGCCCTAGAGTGTATGTGTGTGTGTGTGTGTGTGTTTTGGGTGTGTGTATGTACGCAATCAAACTGCTTGTGTGTCAGCGGTTCGGCACGTGAGGCGTGTTCTGTTACGCCGTGTTGTTGGTGAGTGTTTTGTTGTGTTGGAATTGTTTGCGGGAGCAGGTAGGCAGCTGGGCTCGCACACTCTGACTTTTTTGCTCAGACCTGACAGCGGGGCAGCCGGGTTATCACTGACGTGACACCAATAGATGTGCCGAAGCAACCACTGGACCACAAGCTTCCCTCCTGCCTAATCCCCAAATCACACACACATACACATGCACACACACACACACACACACACACATGCACGCAGACGTGGGTGTGTGTCTGCGGGTGTGAAGGAGGTGATAGATAGAGGCGAAAGTATACCATTAGCTCAGCTGGTGTCTGGGGGCCAATGGGGTTTGTGTGTTATGGTGTGGTGTTGTGGTTTGATGGAATTTCAGTGGAAAGACTCCACGTCGGCGCAAGCAGTGCTCAGAGCTCAGGCATTTTCATAATCATATTTGCAAACAAATGTGTAGAATCGGGTTGAAATGAATACATTATTATCGAGGCAAGTTTAGTCGTGATGCTGTAGCATCCAATCAGATCTCTCGCCTCAAATCAGATCCTCTCATTCGCTTTAAAGATCCGAGTGTGCGCAGTGCGGCACCCTTTCTGTAATGACATATGATTCGATTGCACTTACAGATTTTATATAGATTTTTTTTTTCCAGAGCTAGCAATAACAAACCGACCGACTGGGCTTACAGAAAAAGATCTCTTCCCTTTCCGTCCCTTGATTTCATGTCAATATTATAGTGGTAGTGAAATAAACTCTGCAGTGTGTATAATATATATCATATATATATATATATATATATATATATATATATATATATGCAAAGAATATCTATATATATATATATATATATATATATATCAGACGTGGACAAAATTGTTGGTACCCTTTGGTCAATGAAAGAAAAAGTCACAATGGTCACAGAAATAACTTTAATCTGACAAAAGTAATAATAAATAAAAATTCTATAAATGTTAACCAATGAAAGTCAGACATTGTTTTTCAACCATGCTTCAACAGAATTATGTAAAAAAATAAACTCATGAAACAGGCATGGACAAAAATGATGGTACCCCTAGAAAACACAGAAAATAATGTGACCAAAGGGACATGTTAATTGAAGGTGTGTCCACTAATTAGCATCACAGGTGTCTACAACCTTTGTAATCAGCCATTGGGCCTATATATATGGCTCCAGGTAATCACTGTGTTGTTTGGTGATATGGTGTGTACCACACTCGACATGGACCAGAGGAAGCAAAGGAAAGAGCTGTCTCAAGAGATCAGAAAGAAAATTATAGACAAGCATGTTAAAGGTAAAGGCTATAAGACCATCTCCAAGCAACTAGATGTTCCTGTGAGTACAGTTGCACATATTATTCAGAAGTTTAAGATCCATGGGACTGTAGCCAACCTCCCTGGACGTGGCCGCAGGAGGAAAATTGATGACAAATCTAAGAGACGGATAATCCGAAAGGTAACAAAAGAGCCTAGAAAGACTTCTAAAGAGATTCAAGGTGAACTTCATGCTCAAGGAACATCAGTGTCAGATCGCACCATCCGTCGTTGTTTGAGCCAAAGTGGACTACATGGGAGACGACCAAGGAGGACACCATTGTTGAAAACGAATCATAAAAAAGCAAGACTGGAATATGCCAAACTACATGTTGACAAGCCACAAAGCTTCTGGGAGAATGTCCTGTGGACAGATGAGACAAAAATCGAAGTTTTTGCCAAGGCACATCAGCTGTATGTTCACAGACGAAAAAATGAAGCATATCAAGAAAAGAACACTGTCCCTACTGTGAAACATGGAGGAGGCTCTGTTATGTTCTGGGGCTGCTTTGCTGCGTCTGGCACAGGGTGTCTTGAATCTGTGCAGGGTACAATGAAATCTCAAGACTATCAAGGAATTCTAGAGAGAAATGTACTAGCCAGTGTCAGAAAGCTTGGTCTCAGTCGGGGTCATGGGTCTTGCAACAGGACAATGACCCAAAACACACAGCTAAAAACACCCAAGAATGGCTAAGAGGAAAAAATTGGACTATTCTAAAGTGGCCGTCTATGAGCCCTGACCTCAATCCTATTGAGCATCTTTGGAAGGAGCTGAAACATGCAGTCTGGAAAAGGCACCCTTCAAACCGGACACAACTGGAGCATTTTCTCATGAGGAGTGGGCCAAAATACCTGCTGAGAGGTGCAGATGTCTCATGACAGTTCAGGAAGCGTTTGATTGCAGTGATTGCCTCAAAAGGTTGCGCAACAAAATATTAATTTAGGGGTACCATCATTTTTGTCCATCCATTTCATGATTTTTATTTTTTTACATAATTCTGTTGAAGCATTTTTGAAAAACAATGTCTGACTTTCATTTTTTAACATTTATAGAATTTTTATTTATTATACTTTTGTCAGATTAAAGTTATTTCAGTGACCATTGTACTTTTTCTTTCATAGACCAAAGATACCAACAATTTTGTCCACGTCTGTATATATATATATATATATATATAAACAACTAGTAGACAACTGTAGTTTAAAAACGTATCTAGTGTAAGAGCTTACACACATAGTGTAGAAAACCGCATATGAGTTACCAGTGTGTTAGTTATATTCAAGTATTATCCTTTTCCAAATACTTACTTTGTATTTTTATCATTAAGTCTAATTATATGCTCTTTCTATGTGCGATTGAATATTAAGCAACTCGCTTCGTTTTAAAAGGTTTGATGGGTTTATCTGCACTTTGTGATCTCTGCTCAACTCAAGTTCAATCCCCATGCCCAAGGGTCTTGTCGATTATCTACTTAAAAAAAAAACATTTTAACTGGCAAAAAGTGAAAAAAGTACTATTCTATTGATGTATGGTGTAGAGTTGCTAGATGACTTTCGCCTAGATGAGTTTGGAGATCTTTTGAAAGTACGTCTAAATGTAAAGCACTGATCTGAAAGTGTGGATCCTCATGCAAAGTACAAAGCGTGCATTTGAATGAGAGTGTTAGTGGTAGCCTAACAGTAGTGAGTCCTTGTGACAATAATATTCATTCATTCATTCATCTTCTACCGCTTTATCCGATCTTCCCTCGGGTCACGGGGAGCCTGTGCCTATCTCAGGCGTCTATGGGCATTAAGGCAGGATACACCCTGGATGGAATGCCAACCCATCGCAGGGCACACACACACACACACACACACACACACACATTCACACACTAGGACAATTTTCCAAAGTGCATGTTTTTGGACCGGGAGGAAACCGGAGAACCCGGAGAAAAAACCCCTGAGGCACGGGGAGAACATGCAAACTCCACACACACATAGCCGAGCCAGGAATCGAACCCGTATCCTGGAGGTGTGAGGCGAACGTGCTAACCACTAAGCCACCGTGCCCTCGTGACAATAATATAAATCAGTGAAATACAATTTAGAGTAATATCATGTTTTGTTATGAAATGACTGAATGTAGGTGGTGTTTTTGCTCACATGCACTGGGAAAACATGGAGGACCAGATGGAGAGAAAGATGTTTTTTTTTTTTTTAGGTTGCATTTTACTGCTGGTACAGATTGAAATTTTGCATTAAACAGAAGCACAAAGATGCTCCAGAAATGCGTTTGGTGTGAATTGGCCTTTAATAAGTTTTGGTTCTGAATAAAATAATCAGGTCTGTTTTATCCCGGGTGAAATTGGCTTCCTGTTCCCTTTTCTTTCGCACCTGACAAGCTTTCATATTTTTCCGACGTCTGCTGATTCTCTCACGGACTCTACTGTAGAAACGGGACTGACCCTATAACTGGAATATTCACACGGTGAAGAATTGGAGCGATACAAACAATAAAACATCCCAGTGCGCTCATAGTAAACATATGCACTGCTGGAACACCGATGAAATTAGTGGACTAGAACTAACTGTCGTATAAATTGTTAACAAACACATTAGTGGGGAAAAAAAACAAGACTATCAAAAGAAAACAAAAAAAACATATTAAATATACTGTCGAAAAGAACTGAATCTGAAAATGCTTCTAAATAAAAGGAATTTTTTTCCCCCATTTGTTTTCCTTGATTTTTATGTGAGTATACATGTGAAACGGATCGGCATGAAATCAAATGTAAAGATAAGCAGTTTATAAAGACAATAATATGACGTGTATTGGATGATGCTCACCGTTTCATCAGGAGATAGATTTAAATCATTTTCATATTAGTGAGTTATTCTGGAAGAGATCGCTCCCTTCACGATTAAAAACACTTCCGTCTAGGATAAAGGGGATCAGTCAGAATAACAGCCATCACTCATATCAGTCATATTAATGAATTGCAGAAATGCTCTAATGGAACATGAACCTCTTCCATGCCAACCAGATTTCCTCTACAGCATAAAAGAGCTGCTGTTTTGTGTTTTTTTTTACTTTAATTTGTACATATATGAAATCATTTTTGCCAAAAATATAGTTCTACAATCAATTAGTTATATTAATTGGTAATACATACATTTAAAAAATATGACCAATATCTAATTTCTTAATAGGTTGTTCACAGTTAGGTTTTTAAAGTGGTCTATGCACTAGTCTTATCTGGTCAAATGCAGTAGAACACTACATAAGACTAATTCCCACCAGCATAGTGAGAAGGGGTGGCATGAACATCACATAAAGTCGAAGCATCACATATAAGGTCAAAATAAAAAAACCAACATGTCAGAGATTCAATCTAATATTTGCTTTTCATAATAGTATATAGATATATATATATATATATTATATATATATATATATATATATATATATATATATATATAATAATATATAATATACACACATACATATATATATATGATATACATACATAACATACATATATATATATATATATATATATATATATATGTATGTATGTATGTATATATATATATATATATCTGTATGTGTGTGTATATATATATATATATATAGATATATATATATATATATATATGAGGAAAGGAAAAATGGATTACTTTCGGTGTAAAAGTGTTTAATTCGCATCTTTTATATGTCAACATTTGATCACCACAATTTTAATTTAGGGCAACAATTCTTTTGTGCAAGCGGCTTAATTTAGTAGTGTTCAAACTGATCAGAACTGTGCACTTGGCCTTTCAATGTGCTCACAGTCTAATACATGCATTATTTTAAAAATTTTCCCTTTATAAGTCTTTGAATGTGTGTGTATGTGTGTGTGTGTGTGTGTGTGTGTGTGGTGTGTGTGTGTGTCCTCTGTAATGGCAAGCTCTTATTCCTGCTGCTCATTTGCCAACACAGACTGCTGCGTCCCTCGTTAATGTGATTCAGGGACCTGGATCCACCATCAAGCTCAATCAATAGCCGTTTCATTTCACACCATCCCTCAATGCCTTATAAACACAGCCCTCCCTCTCCCCTGCAGTCAACCCCCATGTTATAATTCTCCCATGGGTACCGGAAAGAGCTACACCGCTCACACACACACACACACACACATTCCATGTGGCAGCTGGACTATGAGTCTGGCATTAAATCTGAAAAAAAAAACCCTGCACATCTCTATATCAGTATGAAGGAGTGTAGCCTTTCATAATAAAACTCAATGTGATGTTTCTCTTAGAAGAGTAAAAATGGGGTGAACATGGTGATGAGGCTTTTTCATGCTCCGAATATTTGAAGGCTTTGCAATTTTCATCGTATATAATAACTGTTCAGTACCAGCCTGGCCTTGTATCCCTGGTCGTGTAGTAAATAAATGATTAGTGCTGTATGGGAGAGGACGTACTGTTTCAATCGCTTTCACTCGCACGTTGAAATAACGGCTCCACTGTCAAGCTTTTAGGGAGCGCGTCTCGCATTTGTGAGGAAGGATTTCATTAATAAGGAAGATAGGAACATTACCATGTCGCTGCATGGTGTGTGTGTGTGTGTGTGTGTGTGTTGGACTCACGAGGTGGGTTTCCAGGTAAAGTCTGAGGCTGTCGATATCGGCTCGTGGTGGAGTCCAGTTCTCCGTGGTCTCTAGTGCTTCCCTCAGCCAGCAGATAAACTCATCCAGCTTAGAGACGAAGTTCTGAAAGGGGTCCACATAAACACACACACACACACACACACACTTAATAATAAGAATAAGAATAAGAATAATACATCTAAAAAATTTGGATTTTTCATTTTACAATTTCATAATAGAGTACAACTAAAGACAAAAATGTATTATGTAATAGTCATTTCATTAGTATTATTATTATCTTTAAAAGAATTAGTTGTTTAATATATTCATTAAAAATAATATCTGCTATATATAAGTGTATTCTGACAGTTTATTCTAATATTAATGTATCGGTATAAATTCATATTAAGTCATTTGAAACCTAATTTTAACTATATTATTGTTATCTATTAAGCTTTTTGGTGACATGAGCATTTACAGGAATGTGAAGACAAAAGGATCTAAATTCCCCTGATGTAACATTGGGTTGCGGTCTAAATTGAAATCCAGCCATGATGCTGGCAGATGTTTGATGATGATCAGCACCCAGTGATGCATGCCTTTCAAAATTTCATTTTCCGATACCGTTGATAAAGTCTGAGGTACACAAAGTTGCTTTAATCTACCGTGGACAGTGCTTGGCAGCATGTCATTCAGCACTTGTCCTTGGTGCGCGGACGGAAAAGTGCTCGCAGTGTTCTGATGTGTGACCACTGCCACCTATTGGTCATCGCTAAATCTGCATCTGCCGAAACGAATAACGATCATTCCTTTGCTCTCAGATCAAGCCAGAGGATGACCAGAGGGAAAGACAGCAAGAAGAAAACATAGTCCTCTAATTACAACGAAATGCATGCACTTATACATCACAGTCCTCTTGAGCCACATTCTAATGCCATAAACCTGAACAGATCAAATGGAACTTTGTAATATCTCTAATGAACTACATAGCCGGACCCCAAGGCTTTATCCAAAGATACTTCTCCCTTTTTTTTTTTCGCTACAGCAGCTCATTACCTAACATTGGTGAAAACCAAAGATATTGATACAAATGACCTCTCCGCACGCCAGCTAAAAAAGCCGTAATTTATCGAATATTTAGCTTCGACTTCTGAAGAAGAGTAGCTTTGAAGTGAGCAAGACGGCTTCTGTTTTCAAAGCTAAGTGCTGGCGAGAAAGAAGGAAAAAGGAGCGAGAGAGCGCGACTGAACAAGAACGACAGGAAGATGAAGAGATGGTTCTCTGTTGGAAAAGTGCCGTGCTCGACCGAATGTGGATTCGCGTCTCTGCTTTGCTCTAACAATGCTACATAATGTGTAGACACATTGCTCTTATAACATGTAGGAGACAATTCACGGACTATCAAAATACCTTTACATACAAGAGCAAATGGAACTTTCAGAGTGGCGTAACGTTCCTCCATATTCCTGTGTGCCTATCGCTCAATAAAATTGCCTAATAGAGTCTAATCAAGGAATGTCTTAGTTAGTGTTCTCCTCCAAACACTTACAGCTACCCCTATTGTATTTTGGTGCACAAAAATAGCAGTTTGAGAGCATTGTCATGTAATATAATGTCCTGCAACATAACTTGCCTGCTCTCTAAATCGCATGGCATCAGGTATTCATGAGTACTTCTCTCTGCCTGAGGTGCTGCAACTTTTGCTTTTGCTTTAAGTGTTTTCGAAGCTTTTGTGAATTACTCCATCAGCATGTCCGATTTCTGAACTCCCAAGATTTCCATGTAGCAAAACATGCCACTGTGTGTGGGGGGGACCTGGACCCACAGGTTAAAGACTGCTGGTGCAGATATAGAGCTAAAACCCACAACACATCCATAGTACATGAGCCAATGGAAATCAAATGGCTTTTTTTCTCCCCAGCACCAAAAAAAAGGAGGGGAAGAAATATATCAGAGCAGGAAAGAGGAAAAGGGAAAGACAGAAACACAGAGCCTGAGAGAGACAAGTAGATGGAGAGGAGGTTGGTCAGATGCGTCACACTTGACTAAGCCCCTGAGACTCCCCCAAGCAAAGGCTTCAGCTGCCAGCTGTCTGTTGCCGAGAGAATGAAGTCATCTCCAGGGGCTGCATGCTAATGTAATCAATCACTTCCCCCCCCCGTGACACGCATCATCTCAGGTGGACGTGGCCGCCTGCCTCAACATTGGCCCAGTCATCCACACAGACATACACACACCAGCACGTTCTTACATACTCTTGCCTGCCTTCCTCACAATGCAGATGCAGAAAACAAGTCCCGACGAGAGACATTTGTTTTATCGTCCCTTTCATCTCATCTCTTGTCATCTCATCTCCACTAGTGATTCTGATCACCTTATCAGCTGCGGCGGTCTAATCAGGAGCGTTTTACAGCTCTGCACGCGGCGAGATTTGCAGATTAAATGGGAAACCATTATGGAATGATTTCAAACAGATGCAGTGCAGCCTTGCAGTTTTAAAGAATGCGAGTTTTAGACCGAAGTCTTTCCATAATCGATCAATGAGAAATGATTATAGATGCGTGACAAGTACAAAACTGTTTTCTATGATTAATTTGGTTCTCTGTGTATTTTATTAGTTCTCTATTATCACATTTAAAATTTCCCATAAAGTTAATTGTTTGTGTGGCCCAATTGATATCTTAAATATCACATTTGCACACAAATTGCTCATATGTCTATATGTGACAGTATTTGGGGAGGGGAAACCATTCTGACCATGATTCGTGTATTTCTTTCAAAAAGCCAGTAGGGGGCAGCAGTGCAACACCGTTTTAAAGCACCCCTTATGGGCAGAACTAAATGGCCAGGAAATAGACATGGCCATATTCCAGTTTACTGTTCCTGGGCAGGTGTACGGTTGGGGGTTTGTTTATAGAAGGACGTGAATCATTTTGAATGATTAGTGGATTAGATAATTAGTGATTAAATATTTGGGATACTGATCAGGAATTAAATTATGGATTATACTTTTTTCCAGGAATATTAATATGCAATACTCTTTATCTGTACCAATGACTATTTTGATTGTCCTAATTTATAAGTAACAACCGCATTATTAATAGCTCCATTTTCCTGAGGTCTATAAAATGTGTTTTTCCAGAACATGTGCAATTTGTGTATAAATGTGCAAAATCATTTGTGCACTGAGCTTTTCATAACAATTTTTTTTTAAATCACTTTAAATCACACCTCTAACTTCCCCCAAATGTCCTGGTAGTTCTCCTGGTGCTGAATGTCCTCCAGTAGCTGCTCAATCAGAGGGGAACACTGGAGCACCATCCTGGAAGCCTCAGGTTGCACAGTAATCCTCTCAGCTCCCTGAGACTTGGGTGCACACCAGCCACCCTCATCTTCTGATAGCAAGTCACTGAGAGGTCCAGATTCGATACTTTCATCTACAGAGGGAGCCACTTCGCTGGACGACGATGAAAACCTGCCTGTTGAAAAGTGCTTTCTATTGGGCCGAGGAGAAAAGAGATGGTTATTGGTCTCCCAGTCTGTGTTGGCCTCTGTCAGCTCCCAATTGTCCACGTCCTGGACTGATTGCTGCAGGGCTCTCGGAGGTAAAGCCTGGGCCAAACTTTCCAGCTTCGATGCCAACATTTCAGTCTTCTTCAGCTGGGCGGGAAGGGCAAGGAATTCCTCCGAACCATACCAGCAATCATCTTTAGGGCTGCTGTTCTTCTCGACAATACGAGAGCCCTGTTTCTTCATGATCCACATAGACTCTGTTGTTGGAAGACGTTCCTCCGGACTGGAAGAGCTTTCGCGAGGATTTGAAGTGTCCTCCCCTGAAGACGGCGGTGGGGTGGAGGAGTCGCTGTTCACCTGCATGGCTTTGAAGTGCTTGCTTTTCAGGCGCGAGTTCAGGTTACCGTGTACCAGGTTGTATTCCTGCTCAGCCACAGACAGACTTCTCTGAAGGGGCAGTTGGACTCTGTGCTTCAGGAAAACTGCTTGGTGAGTCGAGTGCCGATTCTTTGCATTCATGTCGTGGAGATTCTCTTCTGACTGAGTCCCGCTGCTGGGGTACACTGCCTCCAGGTCCAGCCAGAATCTAGAACGATCAGGCAGGTCCAAAAGAGAGGGTGTGCTTCTGCTAATGTCAGCCTGGTACTGGAGAGAGGATTCTTCTCCATACATGGGCTTCTTGGGCATGGAGGGCTGAGTAGGTGATACAGCATTACTGTGAGAGCCTTGAAGTGGACGTTTGGAGAGGCCATTCTCACATTGCATATCTGTGTCTATGGATGATGCTTGGTCCATGGGCTTGCTCTGCTTCTCCTGGTTTAAATCAGCAGGCTCCTGGGTGAATGTGTTTGGCTCCTCCACAGGCTCCTGGGTGAATGTGTTTGACCTTGGTAATTCGGCCACAGAACACTGTGTGTGTCGGGTTGATTCCTCTCCTGTAGGTGAGGAAGATTCTTGGCTCTGTCTGGAGGCAGCAATAGTGAGAAGATCTACACTCTGAAGCAATTCTGGGAAGTCCCGCTCAAGCTCAGGATAGAGAGAGCGTGGATCTTGAGTCAGGTTCGACCCTCGGCCTTCTGGGTCTTCACTGGGGCTGTAGTCACTCAGTTCATAGGCAGTGATGCCACAATCCAGGGAGAAATAATCCTGACTACATTTAATAATCAGCTGACCCGAGTCATCCACCTCTGTCAGAGAGTCCAGTCGATCCTAGAGGCAAGCCAAAGAAAATAAATAAAAATAGAAGCACAGTTTTTATATGCTTATATTTTTGATATGTGCGTTTGAATAAATAAATAATCAATACATAACTAGAGGTGAAAGCACTCTAATAGTTTGGAAAATAAGCATGAAGGGGGAACGAGGAAACAGCTGTTTATACTGCCATAGTTTATGTGATAACAAGAACCAACTCAATTCACAAATGTGCTAGATTATTAAAGAACCATAACTGGAGACACTGAATTGTTAAAAATGTAACTGTTGGTAAATGCGTGCGATATAAAAGCAATAAAACAACATAGGATTTGATTTCATGGGAAAATATTTGACAAAACACAGCATGAAAGCATATTTTATTCCTTAATTAGTACATCATTGCAAAATATGAAGAAAGTTGTAACAATTAATACAGGAAATTTTGCTAATAGAATTCATGGCGATGATAAAGTCTTATATGTGTTTAGATTTGTATTTTAGCCAGCCAAAGCTAAATGATAAAATTGTTCTTTTATGTTTATACAGTAAATCGTTTACTTTAACCTATGTAGCGTCCTAATTTTATTGGCCTAAAACAGTCAATTCAATTCCTTTTCTTTCCAAACCATGTATAAAACTACAACATATATTCATTATTTCCAAATGTAGCCATTAGGATTATGTACTACATTTTATCTGGGAGAAAAATATGATATATACATGAGTAAAGAATCAGTAAGGTGTCTTTATGTTGTACTATTTTGGATGAATTCCAATCCTTATTTTGTCTTCCAAGTCACTGTGTAAGTGGTAATCTTTGCCTTTGCTATAAGTGGTTTGTGCTTGTGTACAGATGATACACAGTGTGTGTGTGTGTGACCTGGTCGTGGTCCTGGCTGAAAGCCTGCAGTATATCTGTTTGCCGGGTGTAGTTGCCGTTGGAGTCCTGCAGGCCCTGGAGAAGCCTCTCCTTCAGAACGAGCACAGACACACGCAGCTGATGCCAAAGGAGCTGCACGGTCCGGATGTCGACGATGATGTTCACCGAATATGACAGCAGCTTCAGGGAGAACTCGGTCTCCAGCAACGCATGGATCTGCTCCACATGATCTGATATGTCCTCGCAGATGTCCTGTGTCACAGTAAGACACACACATATACAGATGAGGTGATAGCCTGGTTTACCCAAGAGACCTTACAGGCTTTGAAACCAAAAGCTAATATTCTTTCCTCCGGACATGGTGACAAACACAGCATGCAATAAATTCAATTTGCTTTGACAAATTTTAAAGTAAGGGAGCAAAATACATATTGAAATAAGAGAGACGGGAAAAGAGAGAGATGCATTGCAAAAAGTACTACTGTATCACCAAAAACTGAAAAAAGTTCGTGTCACAAGACAGCAAAAGCAGGTAGTTAAAGTCAAACAAGCAAAAGTCTCTTAAAGTCACGTCTGTTCACCTTCACAACGATTCTTAAGTGATAAAAATTCACCTACCGTTAAAAACTAAGACGCTCTGTAGACTGTGTCACAAAACTCAAAACAACCATCAAATGTAATAGAGGAAAACTTTACTCACACTTCCTCATTCTGCAACTGAGTCAGTTTCACATGAGATGTGAATAATTTACACACAGTAATCACAACGTAAACAACCACATTGCACTGTAAACCGCTACTATACCACATGCCACAAATACAGATGATCCTGGTTACACACAGCACACAGCAAATAAAACTAATGAGGGACAATCAGAATGATATATTATATTGTCACATTATCCATGTTTTTTAAACCTTTCTTAACCCAGCCATTAGGTTTGCACAAGCCAGTGCATTCTTAGTGTCGGTCCTAAGCCCGGATGAATGGGGAGGGTTGCATTAGGAAGGGCATCCAGTATAAAATATGGGGCAATCCAAAAAAAAATTAAATAAAATATGAATGTCATACCGAATCAGTCGGGTTACCAACGACCGCCACGGTATTGTTACTCAACAGGGTATAGGTGGAAATTGGGCTACTGTTTGGCCAAAAGTGAAAAAAGAGAGGGGGAAGACATCTACAAAGACAGCAGCGAAAGGATGCAGATGGACAAGATTAGACAAGGGTTTATTATAAGGACAGCACATGTAGGATGTTTTGGAGACTTGATTGAGATGGTTTGGGCATGTGCAGAGGAGGGGTATGGGGTATATCGGGAGAAGAACTCTTTGGATTGAGGTTCCAGGCAGGAGGAAAGGAGGAAAGTTATGGGTGTAGATGAAGACATGCTGGTAGTTTGAGTCAAAGAGGCTGAGTGAGAGGCTAACCTGGTCCAAACTAGACCACTTGCACCATACAAATAATTCCATTTAACACATTGCCATTCATTTCCTATAATGAGACTAATCCTGCTTGTGCAAGATTGCACGGCTCATTAACAATACAATAGCACTGTGAGTATTAAAACTAACTATTAGCGCAAAAAGAAAACATCAATTTAATTACATAGATCCATTATTAGAAAATAAAAAGTAAACATGGGGCGTTAGATAACAAGATTACTGAAATTTACAGAAGGTTATACTCAGTCTTCTCACAGACTAAGCACTAAAGGACTGTAGACAGAGCTCTCTGGGTTTAAAGTGACTTTTGTGATTGGGTAGATTTTTGGTGCAATTTGGTCAGATTTCGGTGAAAAAACAAAAAAGTACAAAAGCACCTTGCATGCAGCTAATTATTTTCTTAACCTTGGCGTTTAACAGAGCGTGAGAACTCTCGGGCACTTTAATGGGACCCCTGTCCAAAAAAGGCAGAGAAACCCTGTTCTAAATAAATAAATATGTGTCGGATTCAAGTATAGCTACTGGTAAGATCCCAAATAGCATGCTTACGACCTCATGTCTCCCGGCTGCTTTTTTCTTTCTCTGTCTCCATGGAATGAATTACAAAGTGCTGATATTAAAAGGCTAATGTCAGAATTTAATACTGGGAGACAGAAATCTTTACCCTGACCTAAAACAGGGGTCCAGCTGCTGGAAACCTATGACATAATTAGCCAGTTACCCACACACTGACTCTGACACACTGACACAAACACACACACACGTACATACAGTCCTTTAGGGTACAATCATGAGACGATCACATTCACAGGCTATTAAAAATCATTAAGAAGTTCAAAACATATCTATTTAACATCAAAAATGTATTCCATAGATTTAACCTTCTCATGAAGAATGCCCTGCAAAAAAAAGGAAGCGACTCCCTTAGTGGCCTCACATCTTACTGTATATCGTAGAGATTCCAGTCATCTGCTTCAACTAAAGAAATTAGGACTTCAGCAGCTATGAAATATCAGAACGCTGCAGACGTGCCAAAGCAACTGCCGCACTGTTGTTACTCTATGTTTTTGCCAGCCGGCACCAGCATCTTGGCCACGGAGCTTCCTCCCTCCTAATATAATGTGGTATGAATGTAGGTCAGACCTTCTGCCAACATGACTGGGACTCAACACAAGACCTCGTCCAGAGCAACACAAAAAGAATACACTACAGTAGGGGTCATCTGTATCAAAAACAGCATGTCAGTCGGATCCAAGGAGTTCATATCATGTCCAGGCGAAAAACTAGGAACAAGCATCACGAGAAAGACAAATAAATAGGATTCTAAAATTAGCATTAATGACCATTAACTCTTAATGAGGTAATATTCTAATATTGCCCTTAACCCTTAACCCCTAATAGCTCAGTTAGGGTTGCACAAGTCAGTGCCTTCCTAGTGCAGGTCCCAATCCCGAATAAATGGCCACAATGGCGTTAAAAAACATGCGCACAAATGTTGTGGCGACCCCGTGAGAACAGGAGATGCCGAAAGAAAAAATAAATAAATACATTTCATTCAGCTTTCTGTGCATATATACAGAATCATTCATTATGTCCAAATTGAATGTTTCATTGTATTGACACTGACATTGACACTATGGAATTTGAAATATTTGTGCAATATTAACACAGATGCATGTGCAGGTGTGTAAGTGTGTATAGTCAGAATGTGGACAGTGAAAACAGAAAGGATGTAAAGCCTCAGTGGTCAAGCCATAGGGCTCTGGACCAAAAGGTCACAGGTTCAAATTCCAGCATCGCCAATCTCCTGCTAATGGGCCCAAGGATGCAGACCCTCAAAATTTCTCTGGATAAGGGTGTCTACCAAATGCCACGAATGTATAAACATGTGCACACTTGCATTTCATAGTTAAAGTCTAAAGAAAATCCGAAGAATCAATTCAATCGTTTTATTGAAATCAAACCATACAGGCTAGATTTGAATCCTACCCTATAATATATGGAATAATGTATTAGTGCATTATAATGTAGGACATAATTGCCTGTAACCTCAACCATGTACATCTTAGAAGTGAATACAATTCTGATACTCTAATGCATGATAATTATATTCCTAGTGTCCCCTTTACTAGAGAAAATGAGTTAACCCTATTAACTCTATCCTGTTCTACACCAGCCGAAGCAAAATCAGACCCATAATGGCATATACTTACCTCCTGTGGGTTGTATGAGATCAGATGAAATGGAAAGAATTCGAGGAAATAAAAGCAGTGTAAAGCGTGCGGCGAAAAGTTGAACTACATCTACTCTTCCGCTGTTGCTCACGTGTTTTAAAGACTGTTCTGCCTCTGTCCAACTTTGCTGTGCCTTTTACACCCTCGACGCTGACCCGTTTTTCCCCCCTGCCTCTCTCTGACGGAGGGTTTCTCACCACGGCAGTGCTATTTTAGGATTCGACCTCGATCCCCCTCTTCACAGCACTTGCGCCGGGTTCACTGAAAATAGCCGAGAGCAAATGGGCCAGGCATCTGCTACAGGGGAGGTCGTGCTCACACTCCCAAGAGCCTATGACTTTCCACACGCCCTTAGACACGGTCACTTTCTGTTGTCGTTGTTGTTGATTTTTGTCGCTGCCGAGAGACAGACTTGGAGCTATGAGCGGCCGTGCTGGCTATTTGATGGACAGCCTTCTCAAATGTTAATGTTAACTTGGGCTGTTTTCTACTCTGCACCACTATTTCTGCAGGGATACGTGGATGATACGTCTCTACCAGTGAGCCATCAAGTAAATGTCATTTAAAGCATTTTTGAGAGACATTTGCATGTGTTTAAAAAAAAAAAAGAAATATAAATATACAGATTCTGGTACAAAACATAATAAACCGACAAAAGGTTTCTTTTCATTGATACAATACTTCTCCATGCTTATTGTAAAAAATTGCAAGGTGATTGCTTGTTGGTTTTCTTTTGGAGTTCACAATCCGGCTCATACCAAAGCACTTACAGAGGATTTAGGTGTGGTGTCTGGAGAGGACACTCCATAATAGATAACATGCCAGTCAACTGTTTGCTCTGCAAATAACAGCTTGAAAATGTGCTTTGGGTTACTGTCTTGTTATATAACGAAGTTGGTTAAAATTAAATCAAGAGTGAACTGTTGTATGAAGCATTGCACATTTACGACACCCTTATGCAGAGCGACTTCCAACTGAATTGTTCAGTTGTAAGTCAATCTGCGTAAGGGAGTCTTAAATAGGCGTCGTGAGTTAAGCTCCCACTAATGGCAGCTTGGTGGTTGGTGGGATTTAAACCTGTAATCTTCCTGTTCAGAGACCAATGACTTAACCACAGAGCTACTGCCTCCGTGTTATGTAATGGTTTTCACTTATGTCTCCAACATTCCTCCAAATCTACTCCAAAACATTAAGTTTCCAGCTCCATGTTTGACTGTGTGTGATGCAGTCTTCTCTCCTGTTCTCTGTCTTTTCTTCTCAATTTCTGTCAAAATGTCAAATTGTGGACTGTCCACAAAGCATTCTTCCAGTCACTCACTGTACATTTCTTGCATGTTTTTAGTTTGTTTTTGTTTTTTTACCATGTTTAATCTTTTTTTTAAATCCTGTACACACTGTAGCAACAAAGAATCATGGGTCATTTTTTTCACCATTTCTATCAGAGAACAACACATAAAACAAAGGGAAAGAGTTAGGGTTAGACTGTATCACTAGCGCAGTCTCATCAAATAACCTGCTTACTGTATTTTGACTGGAAGAAATCACTGAGTATATTTTATAATAGCAATAAAAACAAGGGTTAAGCTCTCCCGTTTAAATGTTTAGTAAAATTGCTTGAATATAAATTAAAAATCTATAACAAATGGTGCCTGAAATAGAACATCTGTGGTATCTAGTGGCAGAAAGAAAAATGTGCTTGAGACACCAAAAATACGTGCTAATGAAAAAAAAGGTGGGAAATGCGTGTCCATGAGCACAAATAAAAAGTTTAAATTTGGTGAAAATATCATTCATTCAGATCCTAATGAACTGAAACCTGAACGGATGCACTATGGTCTAAAGCAGGCATGGCCAACCAGTGGCTCCCGAGCCTCATGCGGCTCTATAGGAGCTTTCACATAACATACGTCAATGGGAATGGGATGATGTTCATGTGTACCCATGTGTATGATGTGGCTCTTTGCAGTAACACAGAAAAAAAGTGGCTCTTAGCCTCCTACTAGTGGGCCACCCCTGGTCTAAAGTAAATATCAACACTTTTATATGTGTGGAATGTTGATATTTATTGCTATGAAAAGCTGAAAGAAAAACAGGACCTTATTGGCTGCATCTAAAGGGCTGGACTTATATACAGTATCTTGTGTTATATAAATCACACCCTAATGAGCTGAAGGAATACTGCAACCGATAGCATTTTACTCAAATTCATGGTATATTTTGCTGCTCTTAAAAAAGTGAAAACCCCATTTAACCCCTGAACAATATGGCTTTCTTCCCTTAACGCCTTCTTTACTCATGCCAGCGCCTTTTATTGTTGGCCGCGATAACATGCCAGGATTATCCGAATTCTCCAGAGTGCTGGGATTACATCACCCGAAATAAATATCCACAAGCAGCTGCGCGTCGTCTCTAACTGAGACCTGATCCTGTCTATACTCTGTAAAACATATTACATGCAGACAATTTTGAATGTGTATCTTACATGACTAGAGCCCGTTTTAAGTTTGCCCACACCCCAGTGTATGCACATTATTCAGTGGGGAGGGCTTAGAAGGGAATGTATACCCCACAGCTGTGACGCAAGACACACACCTCACCCTCCCCACATTCTACACACAGCTGCTGGAGGATGATGGCACCACGGCGTACAGTGACAGTGATGCATTCTGCACATAGCCATTATTTATACCACCTTTTTAACAAACTTTAGACGCATGCATTTATTTTTTTTTTAAATATGACACCATCTAGTGGTGAAACATTATCAGAATGCAACTGCATTTCAACACTCTTCTTGTTATATTTGCTCATAATGTTGTATTTCTCACATTTCTGAATGAGACAATTTGAAACTTGAAATAAAAAAGGCTTGAGATACACTTAAAAATGTTGTATTTGACTTATATAGTGGCAAAATGAACACACTGATAACACGTTATGCAAATTCATTTTAACAGCACTCATTTTTATTAACATGCGATTAGCGCAATCAATATAAAAGGAGCGAAATTAAAACCTACAAGTCACATCTTCCTTTATTTACTCAGATATAAATATAAATAAATAAAGGATACTTGATATGCAAAATCACACGTAATAAGGTAAAAGTGATGCAATTGAAACTTTTGCAGAGCTCATCCCTCACGAAAACACAAGTTTAAAGATGACTGTTCGCCACTGTGCCCAGAGTGTAAAAGAGAGGAAGATCACAAGATTCAAAAGTTTTGGATTATGATTGAGAAGGTCCAAAACATATGCTGCTTGGAATATATGATGACAACCAATAAAAAAAAGACACTCTGCAGGTTCCTAACATTTTGGGCAAGGAAATGTATTCTTCTGAACGGATAAAGCCACTTTTAAGGCACTATGGCACAGGATTATACTGAAATATGTATCATTATATTATTTAACATGTACTTCTAATAACAAAGACATCATATTTCATAGAAAGTGAGACCTATTTTTGCTATATATGGGCTTGGATATATCCTCTTACTAGAGGATTTGTTTAATGAGAGTATATCAGATATGTTGGGGTACAAATGTGTAAGGTGTGATGTTTGTATGATTGTCACTATGGAGTGATGAGCCCCTTATTTGTTGTTATTGTTGATCGACTGTACTTGTTCCATTGTTGAAAAAATAATAAAGATATTTCAAGCAATAATAATAATAATAATAATAATAATAAGCAACATCTACATCTTAATAAGACAATGCAAGATCAGCTAAGGTCGAATCCTACAACTCCAGTGGGTGCCATTTACACTGTATTTAGTCTGTCGTGCTAAATTCTATAATTGCATTATCAATACCTTTTTTTTCATGCGAGCGAAATATTAAATGTACCAATATTTTTCTCCACTAGATGGCAGTCTTGATTGATCTGACAGTGACTGACAAAGTTAAACTGCTTTCTTGAAACACTGCCAAATTGTTGTTTACTCTGAAGGACAAGTGAGTCAGATCACAAAAAGAAACACTTATTAGATTAGATCAGATTTGTTAGAACGTAAAATAAAAGCAGTTGTCAATTATCAGGTTTCGTATTATGAGAAGACAACAAATATTAAATGGTATCAGGGAAGTGCCTGAAACACAGTGGGGAAAATATCATTAGAGGCCTGATTAGGCACCTGTTAAGCACATAAACAAAATTATCTGCTTTTTTTATCTGCACTTATATTATATAGGAATTAAGTCTAACAGGAAAATATAAATAATGAATCCAGAGTAACAGAGAAGCTTTGGTCAGTCCCATTCAGCTGTGTTTGCACTACGTAACCCTCAATAAAACATTGTTTGCTGAGAGAATAGACAAAGAGCCTTGAGAGAGGCTTGAGCTAAACATTCACTCCACACTATTATTACTATTCAAACATCGTGACCGCAACTAAAATAATTAATGGTCAAATAGAAGATCCAGCTTGTGTCATATTCTGATATTCATTCCTCAATCGTATTGGTTAACTAATAATAATAATAATAATAATAATAATAATAATAATAATAATAATAATAATAATAATAATGATAATAATAACATGCTTACTGTGAACAAACCTAATGTGCTATCTTACAAACAAGAAACTGCTACATTGGCATGTCTTTCTTTATTGAAACCACAAACTTCATTTCCTATAATCCCCAGTCTCCAATTTCCTGTTATTTTATGAACACGAAAATTGTAATAATGCACACCTTTATATGCGCATTTTGCATAGTCTGTTTAGTTCTGTTTAATAGTCAGTTAATACATACTTTGTTTTTAGCTATGGCTCGGGTCAGTCTCTGCAAAGTTCATTCAGACATTCTGACAAGGACCAAGCAAACATGTCCCCTTCCTGTTATAACCCCTTACATATAGGATATAAAAAGCTGTGGCATGAGCAGCTTCGGTGTATTTGTGTTAAACATTAAAAGGACAAGAGGAACACGTATCAGACTGGCTTGAAATCTCGGGGATGAGAGGATAGTGCCCTTACAAATGTTCCTGCAACAGATGTTCCATCACTCCTGCACGAATAAACAATGAACAAGCTGAGACAATCTGTGCCTGATGCAGCAACATTGAAAAAACAAATAACAGCCAGAATACCTTGTTTACTCTTGAAAACACAGCACTGCAAAATATATAAATCTTGCTAGATTTCTATTAAGAGGAAACGGCCATATTGCAGTTTTACTGTATGATTGCTCATTGAAAAGCTCAAGCAATAATCAATAATAAAAAAAAATCTCGAAATATAAATAGGATGAATTTAAACCTAAGTCCCAACTTATTCGCTAATTTCTTAAAAATGTAGGTCATTTAGTCAGCGAGATATCTTTCTTTAGCTTCGTTAGAACGTAGCTCGGTAGCTTCCAGGTACTGTACAATTCACTTGTTTAGACCCACATAATTAATTAAATAAAAGCCAAATCACAATATATTACTGTTACATACAGAACACTCCATGTCATGTTATTTGGTATAGTCTTTCTCATAATACTAAAGCATGAGGTTTGCTATATTTCATTATACTGTATACATACACACACACACACACACACACACACACACACACACACACACACACTGAAACTCATTCATTCATTCATACATCTTCTACAGCTATATGAGACCTTCCCTCGGGTCACGGGGAGCCTGTGCCTATCTTCGGAGTCTATGGGCATTAAGGCAGGATACACCCTGGACACACACATATATACACTCACACACACATTCATACACTAGGGACAATTTTCCAAGGTGCCAATCAACCTACCGTGCATGTTTTTGGACCGAAGGAAACCTGAGAATCCGGAGGAAAACCCCCTGAGGCACGGGGAGAACATGCAAACTCCACACACACATGGCCAAGACGGGAATCGAACCTGGATCCTGGAAGTATGAGGCGAACCTGCTAACCACTAAGCCACCAAGCCCCCACATTGAAACTGTAATATCCCTATAATATAATCAGGGGTACTCCACCCTCTACTAGCAATATTCACAATATTCAATTAACAATTTAGAACAAGAGCTAAAGCTTGGCTAGTTTGAGCAGAAATTAAATCAAAATAATACTCCACCCAATGAACATAATCAAGTTTAAATGATATTCAATACAATATATGCCACAATATAGTGGCATATACACGGTATATATGAAAAGAGAATAACAGTTTGGCAATTCAACCTAACAGACTTTATATAGCATGGTGAATTTTCAGATTAACCCTTTGTTGTATGAGTTTATTTACAATCACATACAAAAAAAATCTGTGTTTTTGCTTTCAAGCAGATACTATACTTGCATAATTGCCTCCAATATGATCTATGGCACGTGTTAAATATGCATCAACTGGAATTGGAGGAATATATAAGTAAAATTGGCTCAGGCTTTCTCATTGTGTTCAGGCTGGAAGCAGTTTGATGTGATGTTAATAGCACATTGGATGTAACAGCTTACAGAAAATATTTACCAAACTAAACAAGACATTTGTGTGATGTAACTCCAAATTTTGTTTAATTACATCTTCATATTCATCAGCATGTAGAATACATACGACCGAGAGTGTATAGCTTTTTTTGTTTGTTTGTTTATCTTACGACAGTGTCTCCTACCTTTAACTGTACCAGGTGAACATCCACATGCCTGTTGAGGCTGTCCTGCTGCACCGACTGTGTAAGATCTCTCACTCTGTCTGCTGTAGCTCTCAGCCAGGTCTCAATCTCTGGCAGGTGAAGCACCACTTTCCAGTCAGCTCCTGTGTGCAGGGGAGGGGGTTTCTGAGATTTCTGCCGGTGTCCTGGGCTCTGAAACTCATTATCTCCGCTTTCAGTCGGCTCACACAGACCCTGTTTAGGGCTGGACTCCAAGGTGGGAGTAATGGAGGTGATCATAGGCGAGGCAGCTTCACTGGCCACCGGCGACACTGCGATGCTCATGGTGGAAAAACAGGGCTAGGTCCGTACAGTGATTGTGCGCTGAACTGTTGGGAGAAGACATAAAGAAAGGGAATAGGGGGCGAGAAAAACAGAAGAGAGAAAATGAATGAGTGAGTATGAAACACATTTGTTTATTTTTAAGGTTGGAAAGCGGATTAGGCAGACCCATCAAAAACATGGCCAAGAACTTTTTATTCTCAAGGGATTTTTTTTCCTTATGATGCAAATAAGAGTAGGTGCAATTTTTTTCCATTACACTTATCCTGTCCCAATATCACACAAGGCTTAAATCACAAAGTAGCATTATGGGTTTTTTATCAGTCGACTGTCATGAACGGACTATCACAGACATTCATTTTAGCTCTCTGCATGAGCGTTGTTCTCTCCCTGATATTTTCCTGTGTAATTCACCATCATAGGCCTGCATACTGTAAGTATTTGCTGTCTGTTGTGTTTATAAAATAAATAAATAAAAAAAAACACACAAAAGACACACAAAGAAAATCTGCCGACAAGACAAAATGAAATAATTTCATTTCTAAAAGCATTTAAAATATCATTCATTTTGACCTACTTATCTAATCTTTCTTTATTAGTGATTGGGAGTCTTTAATTTGACTTAATATACTTAATAATTATGACATTAACAAATGTATGTAAATAGCACTCAATTTCTATTAAACAAAGAGCCTTTAGAGACAAAAAAGGCCCAAATGAAGATAAATCAGAGGGACTTAGACATCACTGCAGATCTAGATGTGCTGCAGGAAGTCAATATTCACAGTCATGTGGTCAGTAGACCTAAACTATATGCAGCCTCATCAGTCATCGTTTTGCACCAATAGAAATGCACCATATCATTTGAGCGATATGACATCCTGACATTTCCGCCGTGTATTGCACCTAGCTAGGGAAAAATGCAAATTATAGTTGTTGAATTGCTTCAGCGTGAAACATAAAACAGAAAGCCTATCCGAGACCTGACAAAAATGAATTTACAAGTCCAAGTAAATAAGTAACCGTATTTGATTGTGTAATGGGCGCTCAGACATACACAGGATTGAGGAAATACCACCGGCGTTCACGCTTCCTCCCAGCAAATCTAAGATATTCCATCTGCCTAAAGAGCTTCCTCTCATTCCTTCCTAAAGACTGAATTCAGCATTTCAGTTCATGACAGTGACAGACACAGAGTGGCACTCATCTTACCCAAATGTGTGAGAGGGACAGAGAGAGACGAAAAGAGCGAATAAACAGCCCAGCCTTTCAAACTCTTATGAGCAGCAAGGGGGAAATCACAGAAGATTAAAAAGCTGTGCACATAATTACAATTAAAAACAAACGTTTGGTGACAACCTGACAATAAGATTTGTATGTGATTTTTAGAATAGAATAGCCTTTATTTGTCACATATACATTAAGGCACAATGAAATTCTTTCTTCACGTATCCCAGCATGTTTTTGGAAGCTGGGGTCAGCCATGATCCGTGTTGGGAAGGTTTACTTTTGGAAATGTAATAGATTATAGATTACAAATGACCCTATTCAAAATGTAATAAAAATAAAATTTAATACAATTTCTAAAAAATAAAGTAAATGATTACATTTGATTACTTTCATTTGTCCACTTTAAGTTAACATCCTAAGAAAAAAAGGTTTCAAACCCGCAAAATAAATTTATATTAATAAACTTAATATAAATAAACTTTATTAAAAAAGATATATTTTTCTAAATGAAACTGCAGCAGATTGTCGTCATTCAAATCAAAATCACATTTCAGTTGTAAATCATGGCGTCGTCTAAAGCACTGATTTTACATGAAATTGTTCAGCTGTAACCCTATTTGTAATCTTTAACATTTTCATCAACTGTTCTATAAGTAACTGTAATGAATTACTGTTCCATTTATTTTGTAATTAAATTATGTAACACAGTTACGTATAACTAGTTAACCCCAACACTGACCATGACACACTGCTGCTGGCACACTGACGGTTAAGGGCCTTGATCAAGGACCCAAGAGTGGCAATAAACGCTCAGTGTTATTAATCCAAGGATATTTACATCGGTAGCTTGGTGATACCGGGGCTTGAACCCCTGATCGGTAGACCAGCACATTAACCAATGAGCTACACTCCTCCCCTATCTTCAAATTTTTATTTTCAACATTCCACATAGTTGCCATTTGCTCTTTTAATAATTTAAACTAGATATTGCAGTGTAGTTGTAGAGATTTGTTCTCATTCCCTCATATGAGTGTTAGTAAAGTCAGGTACATATATAGGCTGGCTTTGGGTGCAGTGTATTGTTTAATAGGGTTTGATTTCCGAGCTCTTTAACAAGGCACTCAAGATCTTCCACTCTGACCCATGTAAATTATATCTTCATACAGTTTGCTTTGTGCACAAAGACATTGTCATGATGAAACAAGTTTGGGTCCATATGTTCAAAGTGAAGCAAAAATGTTTCCACTTCCTAAGAACTGTTATGCAATTGTGTGCCTCCTACTTCCTAGCAAGTGTTAAAGAAAGAACATCATGTAGCTGGTAAAATCAGGTTTTTGCCCATTTAGTGTATTTTTATTAGACTAAAACATCAAATTGGTCTGAAGTTTCTCACAGAAAAAAAGGTACTTAATTCATCACGTAGGAACTCTTTTCCTCCATGATGAATTAATTACCTTTTTTTCTGGGAGCCTTGAGGCTTTTACTTTGACAACTGTACAGTCCATCAGATGACTCTCACTTCCTCACAATGAGGCAAAGGCAGAATGAGATCACCCCATGAAAAATAACCTTGGATTCATAACACTGAGCGTTTATTGCCAGTACCTCGGCTGAGTCATAATCTAAGCAATCGGATGTCACATTTTATCTAACACAAGAAACCCCCGAATTTTATCCAGAGCTTAGTAACGAAGCCAGTGAATTCAAAATGCACGTAGTAAGTTGGTGTCAAGGAAGGACACACAGACAGCGAGATGAATCTATCTTATATCCTAATAAACAACAAAAAAACAATGTGTCCTTAGGATCTTAGTCCAAGGAACCAATAACATCACATCTTAGTTCAAGGAACCAGTATAAGAGAGCACAGAAAAAAGGATCTTTACATTTCGGTTGAGAGATGAACACTATAAATAGCATTGAAGATTTTGAACAAGCCCGTGGCATAAAGAAGGTTACTGATTACTTTTTGAGTCATTTAAATACAGCAAACGTTGAGATTTTAAAGTCTATTAATGAAGGATTATTAATATAGGTTCTTGAAATCACAGTAAGGGAGATGTAAATAAGATTTGTTTGTGTTATATTGTCTTGCTTTGTCAGTGTGTCATGTGTTTGCCATATAGAGATTTTAAAAACATAGTGTCACATGGATCTACATGACAAGCTGTCATACCTAGAGAAGACTGAAATCCTGACCAGTGGCTGATTATTTCTAACATATATCTAACATATATTAATTCACTCTTTTCACGATTCATTTATTATTGTAAACGATTCATCCGGTCACTTACTTATACTGTATTATCCTGAAACTGACTGATAATTTCCACTAGTGTGAACACTAGTGTGTTTACTGATATTTTAGCTCTAAGCTTTAATTTGCATACATTTGAGATCATTATCGAATCTCATACATGACTGAACCATGGAAATAAAAAAGACAAAAACTGGTTTAATGGCGCCCCGATATTTGTTTCTGAAAAGCTTTATGCAGTTACACACAGCAAACTTCCTAGACAGAAGCTCAATAAATAACGCTGTACAAACTTTGCCAAGCCTCTGTATACTGCTGGACAGAGTTCCTAAACCTCACTAAATCTCTACACTCATAAACATGACAGTGATGACCAGTAAATTTAAGTAATATTAGGCATCTAACAACACCGATGCTTCAATATCTGAAACAGAAAAGCTGCCCTGTGTGAGCTATATTGATATTAGCACTCAGCTATATATAAAACATATATAATATAAATATATAAATATCATAGCAGGGTTACTAAGCTATATCAAGGAAACAAAATAGAATCAGCATCTATAACTAGACATTGACATGTCCTACGAAAATGATACACTTAAGAAATATACGTTATATTAATAAAGAAGCTCAAATTTTGATGCGGCGATTTTTCCTGCAGTGAAACAGCTCTATATCCGGTCACACCCACTGTTTCTGCTCTCTATCCAGACCTATCATATTGCATCCTGGGTTTGATAACATAGATAGCTCACAGGAGCCTGAATCGATACAGCTGGATAGTTAGATGGCAAGAGTGCGGGTGTGTTAGGATCACCATCCTTCTAACTGTGTTTAAAACCTATTTCCTGCTAGGCAGTGAGTCACCATAACTGGCATCATCGCAGTTATGGTGACGATACACAGGGTCCATTACGAGAAGAGTGATTTGTGTGTGTACATCTGTGCGTGTTTAAAGCTGCTGTAATTTCTTTATCCTTCAAGCGGTGAATGTAATATGCACGCAAGAACAACTAATCTAGCTTCAGCCAGAGAGCATGGATGATCTGAGACGATTGTCTGCGAGGAACAAAGTCAGGATTCTTCTCTCTGGGACTCTCCAGGCCACGTGCCTTGAATTATTCATTGTTTCACAATGCTGACATGTTTCAGAAATTGGCCTTCCTAAACACTGCATGTCTATCACAAAGAGCAACAGAACTGCTTCTATAGATGAACGAAAAAATAGCCAAGCCCTTTTCTTTGAAAGCAATAAAATCGTAATTGATTATATCAACATAATCACAGGTTCAAAAGTCATTTTTCTTGTTCTCATTGTTTCACTATGCAAAGTCATTAGGCACTCAAGATTATTAAGATATCACATTGGAACAAGGTGATCCCAGTAATATCCTGCATGAATACTAGACTGTGTGATAACATGCTCCTGTCAGATTATTTGATGAATATCCTCCAATCACAGACCTACAATCACAGTGGGTGTGACCGGATATAGAGCGGTGTCACTGCAGGAAAAATCGCCGCATCAAAATATCTTTATTAATATAACGCTGCGTATTTCTAATGTCACTGTGTATCATTGCTAAAACATGTCAATGTCTAGTTATAGATGCAGATTCTATTTTTTGTTCTTTTGCTTCCTTGATATGGCTTAGGAACCCTGCTATTGGAGATGATATTTATATATTTATATTGATATATTTTAGATATAGCTTTACCTGTAGTCTTCAACTGTAGGTCTGTGATTCTCTTTAAATGATAGTCTTATTTCTGTTTCACATTCTGTTTTAATCATCATAGCAATGATTAGCATGAACCTGGGACACTTCTTGAAGCATTCTTCAGCTTGAGGTAATAAGGGTATTCTTCCTGCCCATGACCTTGTTTCGTATATATATATATATATATATATATATATATATATATATATTATATATATATATATATATATATATATATATATATGCATATGCCATATTTTATAAAAATGGAATGAATCCACTTTTTATTGTTAGCTGTTATTAACAAAAATGGATCTTCGCTTTGCAGATCACATTTACTACATTATCAATAGATTATAGAATAGAATACGGTTTACTTGTCACATATACATTACAACACATTGAAATTCTTTCACCAAATGTCCCATCTTGTTTGGACGCCGGGGTCAGAGACAAGACAGGGTGCCCCTGGAGAACCACAGGTTAAGGTTCTTGCTCAAGGACCCAAGAGTGGCATCTTGGTGATACCGGGGCTCAAACCCCCGACCTTCCAATCAGTAGCCCAGCGTCTTAAACACTGATCTATGTCATATTTTGTTCTAGAATTGTTTTATGTCTGCAGCTGAAAATCCTACAGTGTCATTCTCATGTCTATACCTCAATTTTCAGAGCCGAAATATTACTCATTAAACTTCACCATTACATGAACCGTTACATGGATGTAACAGCCGCCTGTTACAAGCAGTGAAATTCAGTGTTTTCCGATGAATACAGATAGGAAGTTATGTAATATTACACAAGCCTATAAATTGTACTGTGGAAATATGCAATAATTTCTAGATATTCAGAGATTATGTATGTCCTATGCAGAGATCTAAAAATGTTTTTAAAATCACTGTAAAGTCTTTTTGTGACTCGTTCTACCTTATAGAATATAGTTGAACTGAATTTAATTTTGGACATACATAACCTCTGACTTTCTTAAAATCATTGCATATTCCACAGTACAATTTACAGGCTTTTGGCATATTACATAACTTCCTGTCTACATTAACTGACCTTCTGCTATTATATTCATCTGAAATCACTGACCTTCAGAGCTTGTAACAGTCTTTCTTATCACCGCACCACATAATTCTTCACAAGCAGACTGCTATTACAACAGTCATTTATGTTACCTTCTATATACACCCTAGGAAAGTTCAGTGAGACATCTTATTAACATGTAAAAATGAAGCAAGTTACTTTTTAAACATGTTTCTCTAATATATCTGTATTCAATAAGCATTGTCTCTTGAACTATTGATCTAATAATGGGATATTAAATCTCAATCATTTCAATCAATATTCTTTGTATTTCTAGGATACTGTGTCTTAAGGCCTATCTTGCTCATGAGTATATTCCCGGTAGGAATGATCAGTGACGATGAACTGCTCAACATGGCTAAATCTGAGAGAGCTTTAGTTCCAAAAGTATCATCTCGAAATATCCCTACAAGCTGCAATTTTAGAGTAAAGCAAAAGAAAACTGTCAAAACAATACATGTGCTAAAAAAAATAACTGTTTTTTTTAACTATACTAGGAACTCCCTTACAATCGAATTATGTAAATATTGAGGCAACATATGCATTAGTACAGGGATCACCAACCTTTTTGTAACTGAGAGCTACTACATGGACACCGAGTCATATAAAGGGCTACCAGTTTGAAATACTCCTCTGAAATAACAAATTTACCTTTAGTTATATATTTATTATTATTATTATTATTATTAATGATACTCATTTATCTATGTAAATACACTTGACAGTGACTATCAACAACGAATTAACTACATTTTACATTATAGACGCATCTCACTGATGAGTTGTGCACTTTTTATAGCAAGCCTGAGAGCTACTCATGTGCTCCTTGGGGGCTACCTGGTGCCCACGGGCACCACGTTGGTGACCCCTGCATTAGTAGAAACAAAAAACGGCATATGTTAAATTTGCATCTATTGTATATAATAGTGTAATGTATCAGTGCATGTTCCAAGTGAAAGTCAACATTTGCAACACCAATATTTAAAATGACTAGTTTTATAAGAATACCAACAAGAACAAGATTATTTAAAATATGCAAATAAAAAAACATCCTATAAATAAGGCCAAGCATTAGTCTGAAATTTGCTATCACATCATATTTAACAAACTTATTGTCATACATTTACATACATACTGTACAAAAGTGCAGCTGTACTCAGCTCTGTGCTCTGTACTCAGACATAAGCTTAGTATTTACATTTAAGGCCTTTGACAGTCACCCTTATACAGTTAAACTTAAACTCCAATTTAAATAGTCTTGCTCAAGGGTCTAGTTGTGACAGATTGGTAATGTTGGAAATTACTTCATAACCTTCCAATCCGAAGTCCAACACTTTAATCAACCACTTCCAGTACTAAACTGTTAAGTCTACAGAGCAGTAACATGCGTGACCTCTACCATAACTCATTTCTAAAGTTACAGTTTACTCACATTGCATTGAAATACTTTTTTCTTCAAAATCTGTTTCATATCACTGGAACACTGTATCCTCTATGATGACAGAATGATATTGCTGATCCTAATGTCTTTCTTGGTGGATTTTGAAGTAGTAGTAAACATCCATTCATAATAACACTTATCCTATACAAGGTTGATGAATGAGGAAAATGAGAGAGAGAGAGAGAGAGAGAGAGAGAGAGAGTGGATTATGTGAAGATGGTGATGCAGGAAGCGGATAGGATTAGTAAGGAGGAAGTGAAAGCAGATATCAAGAGGATGACGAGTGGAAAGTCGGTTGGACCAGATGAGACTTCAGTAGTATGGAGATGTTTAGGAGAGTTGGCAGTAGAGTTTATAACCAGGTTATTTAACAGGGTTTTGGTGAGATGATATATGAGGGATGGAGGAGGAGTGTAATGGTACTGATTATTTTAAATGCTGAATACAGACCTGCAGTAACTACAGGGGAATAAAGTTAATCAGTCACACCATGAAGTTTTGGTAAAGAGTAGTGTAAGGTGGTGCCTAGTAGCTAGGTGGTGACCATCCCATAATGTGATATTTACTTGTTGGATGCTGTTGGAGAAGTACAGTGAAGGTCAGAAGGAGCTGCACTGTGTGTTTGTGGTTCTCAAGAAAGCGTTTCCAAACGAAGAGTTGTGGTATCGTATGAGGAAGTCAGGTGTAGAAGAGAAGTATGTGAGCGTGGTGCAGCACATGTATGAGGACAGTGTGACAGCAGTGGGAAGGACAGACTGGTTCGAGGTAGAGGTGGGATTGCATCAAGGATCAACTCTGAGCCCTTTCCTGTTTGCAGTGGTAATGGACAGGTTTATAGCTGAGGTCAGACAGGAGTCCTCATGGACTATGATATTTGCAGATGATATTGTGATTTGTTGTGAGGGTGTTGAAAAGAGTCTTGAGAGGTGGAGGTATGCGCTGCAGAACTGGGGGTAAAAGTCAGTAGTAATATGTGTGTGAATGAAAGAGACGGCAGTGGAGTGGTGAGGCTGCAAGGAGAAGTAGGTGGATGAGTTTAAGTACCTGGGTGCATAATCATGGAGATATCATGGTGTTAGAGAAGTGAAGAAAAGAGTGCAGGCACGGTAAGTGGGTGGAGAAGAGTTGCAGGAGTGATTTGTGTTAGAAGTGTATCTGTACGAGTGAATGGGAAAGTTTATAGGACTGTGATGAGACCTGCTATGTTGTGTGGTTTAGAGACAGTGGTGTTGTCAAAAAAATAGGAGGTGGAGCTGAAGGTGGCAAAGTTGAAGATGCTGAGATTTTCATTGGGAGTGACGAGGATGCACAGAATTAGAAATAAGTTTATTATTTTTCGTATTAGGGACAGGGCACGTGGGATTTTTTGGAGATGGGGTACACAGGGAGAAGAATGTGTGGGGGGGAAAGGAGGAAAAGAGGATGTTGTGAGAGAAGACATGCAGGTAGTTGGGGTGAAATATGCAGATGTAGAGGACAGAGTAGTGTGGAGAAGGATGATCTGCTGTGGTGAACCCTTAACGGGAGCAGCAGAAAGAGGAAGAAGATCCTACACAGGTTTGCTGGAAAGCCCAGAAACTATGACAGAGATATATTATATACTGGGGTGAGGAAACCCAAGTACCTGGGGTATCTGTTAAAGCATGGGAAGAACGTGCAAACTCCACACACAAAACCCCAAAGTCAAAGATCTGAGGCCTAAAAAATAAAACCTAATTGACTGCTTATTCCGTGGACATTTCAATTTCAAAACAAAAGGTGTATTATGTCATTTAGAATGGAAATCAATCTAATAAAGAGTATTAGTTTATACAGTGAGTCAGCAAACACACTGGCCCTTGTGTCAGGTGTACAGTTACTGACAGGGTGTATCACTAGTCAGTACATTTAAACATTTGATCCTCTTGCGTTTCCTCACAGTACATCCACATGTAACATAGCGTCTCTGAATACATTGGCATACATTTAAGAGCTTCTACTGTATTTTTACTGTTTCAATCTACCTCAATGTTTAAAAAATGCCATACAAGATATCTAACCTACAAGAATGAATCCTTTGCTGTGGTTTAAAAAAAGAGGTCTTTTTCAATGCATTGTATAACAAAGACGTTCCTTTTCTGCTTTTGAGATCGATATGCTCACCTTTGAACTTAATTTACACAATGGCTGGAGGGATCCTTTTAATCAGCAAGTTCAATGTTCGTGGAGGCATGACCTCGCAGCTGCTCTGAACGCCACGAAAACACAAAAACAATAACCTGAGCACAATAGACAGGGCAAGAAGGAGTTTAATATTTTCTCTAATACAACATAATAGTGTTGCATTTAAAGGTCACGTCTGTGTTAATACAGATCATTCTCGTTCTTGTGTATTTTTTTTCTCTAAAAAAATAGATTTAATAATGCTGTAAGCTCAAGGCTAAAAGTGGCTATCTGCCCACTGCCCCACCCTACTATGCATTCTGCTAAAGGCTACTTTTTCTCAATATGCCTGAGTGATAGTTCAGAGCATTGCTGCACTCTTCATTTGAAATATGACACGGCGGTCAGGACATGTTCATCACAAAAGAGCTTGACTCATCTAACACTAACGGTCATTGCGATGAGCTGCCTCTGAGATCCTGTACTTGAAGGTGGCCTGTGTTCAGGGTCACATATCTGGCATTAGAACCGGCTGCGAGCCCACATTGAATGCTCGAAGGATACAACAAAGACAGGCGGCTGTAGGAAAGGTGTAAGCTCTAGAAGCAGCAGGGGGGCAACTTCAATGGAACGAAGCTTCATATCTGTCCTGATCTCACCCCTCCTTGTTCTCCTGAAGCACAGAGATTCATCACCATAATAAAACAAGTGTCTGGCACAACAGGGAGGGGCCGGGCAAGAGGGAATTCTACCTATACACACACCGATTGACAAAATCAACGCATGTTAAAAACACTGCTAGCATACAAAAAAACAAACATTGTAGCTTGTAGAGAACCTTATACATAGATGCCACACCTCACAGTACATAAAACACCTTATACCTGAAGCGTAGTGCCAGGCAGTGGACAGGGCTGAAACAGTATAAACAGAAGCACACTCAATATTAACCCTTTTTTCCCTTCACTCAGCCGGCAAAGAGCATCAGCAGAAATGCTCCTGAATTTTACACACACACAGATGTAAACACGGGTCCAATGTGGGCACTGCAAACACTCTGATTTCTCTCAATGAAAACTCCACACAGTTTTATATCCATGCGTCTTGCATGCATACCTTTCATACAGGCCGAATAGCCGGAGCATCAAAACAACCGCTACAACACACATTTCCCGAATGCCTCGATCAGTGCTTTGGTGAAAGCAATGTGTCGCTGTGTGTGTGTGTGTGTGTGTGTGTGTCGATGCGCCGGTGTGTATGCGGCAGCATTTCCCCTCTCTGCGGCCTCTTTGACGAACCAGTACGCATCTCGCGGACTTGCCAGTCACCGCTATCCGCGCCATATAACCTTGGCAACAGGAACACAGGGCGCGTCCTGGACCAAAAGCACCATTCATAACAGTGAGGAAGGAGAGAAGCGTGGCACCCACCTGATCCCTGCTTTACTCCATCTCGTGCTCAGGGCGTGAGTGAGGCTTCGATGTGGGGGAGGTGTGTGTGTGTGTGTGTGTGTGTGTATGCTGAGACACTGCGGCCTCGAGCAGCGCGGAGAAGCGGATGCTGATGATGCAGCGCCTTCAGCTGAGCAGCCCTGTTGCCTGGGAAACTGGGGTGTGATGGAGCAATCATGCTGCGCTGTAATTGGCTGGCGAAGTGTGGCGCTGGCTGAGGGCGGGGCTACAAGATACAGAAACCAGTGGATTATCCAATATTTATGTGTGTGTGTATATATATATATATATATATATATATATATATATATATATATATATATATATATATATATATATATATATGGACGTACGTATGACCAATGATCATCAATTGATCATCAAATATATAATAACTTGAATTAAAACAGCTGTGATATAAAATATAACGTTTAAAACTGGATAGATAGATAGATAGATAGATAGATAGATAGATAGATAGATAGATAGATAGATAGATAGATAGATAGATAGATAGATCTAGACAGGAGAACACACAAAAGTAGATCAGGACACAACATTGAAAAATAAATATATGTATAATTGCATTAAAAGACAATTAAACAATGTAAAGCAATCAGGTTCAAAATCACAGTGTTTCAATATAGCAAAGGCAAAATGCAGCACAGAACTACACTGTTATTGAATTTCCATATAAATTCCACTGGATGGCAATAATGTTGCAAAATCGAGAAAGTAAGGCAATGTACAGTAAGGCAATGACAAGTCTTCAGATAATAATCAGTTACAGGGGGATTTCAGCAGATTTCTTGTTTGTAGAATCAAGTGTTATTTATATGGAAATTGTGTAAAAAAAAAAAGAAAGAAAGAAAAAAAATTATTTTCCAACTTTTCCATTTTAGGGGTCTAAATTGGAGCATATTTATGCCATGTATTTATACATACACAACAACCTGCGTGTAAATCTGACAAGAAATGTATTCAGTGGGTTAAATAAAACATTTTATTTTTCATTTTATCATTAATACTTTAATAGTCCAAGAATCTGCCTGACTGTCCAATAATTATAGAGATGGTGTTCATTTCACTTTGTTGTTGGTTTTGCTTTTTGAATATCATATTAATACAGTCAATACAATTAATTAATTTATACATCTCCAAAACTGTACATATACTTTATAAATATTCATGTCTGATATATTATTGGGTCTTTTACACTGCAATGTACCCTTTTTGGAAACATTGTGCTCAACCTAACAAATGGGTGTATGCTAGGAATGTATGCTAGCAGTGGTATGTTCTCAACAAACAAAGAATTCGGAGTGAGCTATAATTGTGGCTTTGAGTTGAAATAAATTTGCCCCTGTTAAGAAGTTGACAAAGGATTAGCCTGTTTCAACAGGCTTTTTTGCTTTCTTTAAAAGCCTGTTACCAACCGATAACTGCTGTACCACCCACAAGCCAGGGGGGAAAAACATAGACAAGTTCTTGTCATAAGTAAAAACATAAGAGCCATTTTCATGCTTATTATACAATAGAACAAGAAAAAAAATTTTTTTTGAACTACACATGGTATGATTTACAGCAGTGTATCCACAAAAGGAATTTTAAAACCACATTTTTTGGTCTGTTATTTTCACCATTATGAATCATTTCTTGCTAGAGGGAACAATGTAAGACCCAAAATATAAACTTGCAGATAGTGTTCCATATTAAGTGAAAGAGATCCCAGGCTAAAACAAATGACACCAATTAACTAATGCAAATGGACCTGTTAATGTGATAATTATTATGAATTCAAAAGAATCATATGTAAAATACAGCAGCCTTAAATTCTGAGATACTGAGTGAATTTGATCTATTAGACATAATATACATGAATTACACTGATTGGCACAGAGAAAATAATCAGTCATAACTGTCATCAAGGTCAAAATTTAACCTAATGCTGGTATATCGACAGTGTTTATAGTCGTGCATAAATCGATGAAATTGGTTGTCTAACCACTGAGAATTCTTACAGTTAAAGTGAACCTGAACATGACCTCGCCTTCCGTAGCAGGAGAGGATCGAGTATGTGATTCATTTAATGGGAATAAATAAAATTAGAAAGGCCCATTCGAAGGAATATCGGTTAGGTTCTTGATCCTATTCACTTCCATATGCAAAACAACATAATGTATTGCATAGCCTATGAGTCGATTTTTATGTTACAATACTCTCATTTTAAAATTGATCAAGCTGACAGACATAGCTGCAGGCTCCAAAAAATAAGATGATGCAGTAAATAACACTACATTGATATGGAAATGGCTCAGCTTTAGTTTTGCTTAGATGTAATAAAGACGCAATAGGATGACATCTCTTAACCGGTGCTGAAAACCAACTACATCGACCCCCTGCATAATGCTGCGGTAGATCTTTTCTTATATGATTACGTCACCCTTTTACTACAGTCAGCCGTTGCCTGAAATGTATGAAAAGCCTGCCATTACGGCTCCAAACGAAGAAGCTCTCCGGCCGTAACTACTTTGTCTGAAGAGCCAAGATGGCGCTACGAGCTTATCAGTTTACTGGCAGTGTAGTTAACGCAGGGAGAGTCCGAAGCCCTTTAATAGATGTCAGTGAAAAACGCAAGACCTAATTGGTCGAAAGCAGTCACGTGCACAAGCGGCCAATCGCGATCGAGTACAGCTCCAGGTGGTGTCCCTCCTCCCTGTATCTCTGGAGTAGGTTTATTTTGGTTTACCCTGTTCCCGTGCTGCCGCCATTAGACAAATCAGCACTGGAAATGGGAAATTAGCACTTCATACGTTCCCGGAAAAAGAACTCTAAAGGAAAAAATAGATATAAAAAACAAAAAAACTGGGTTTCGCGGATAGCAGGCTGGTTGCGGTGGATAAGGTAAGGGTGGAGGTAATAATCCGAGTTGTGCTGCTAACGGCTAAGTCGTAGCTGCAGGGGGTTTGTCGGGTTGTTTATAAGGAAGGATCGGTTTCGTTCGGTCAACTGCACGAAAGCGCCGGGGCTGCGTTACTACAGAAATGCAACTCAAGAGGGCTCTACGCTCTCCGAGAAACCGAGAACACGAACCCAAAACGCGAGAAGGCCTGTAGATTTAGCTTGTCCATTGATCCCCCCCTTCCTCCCTGTAACCCACACAAACTCGAAACGCTACTGTTCACGCTGCTCTCCTCTCACCTTCTGCCCTAAATCCAAGGAGGCTGTTTAGCTGACCTAGCTAGCTCCAGCGATCTTATAAGGACATCCTGTCAGTATCTGCACTTCAGTTACTTCTGTAGGACATTAAAGAAAATCTATTTTCGCGGTGTTTATTTTGCGCTATTTAGATTACATGGTAATTTTCAAGGTCCGCTTTAATGCTGGTGTCTAAAATAACATACCTGCTGATGTTAACATAATTGGACCGACTTTTGAGAGAGGGGGGGACGTAGTTAATGAATGTTGTACAATTTATCTCGAATTAATCGTTTTTTTTTTTTTAATCCTCAGTCTGTTACCTGTTAACTCTCAACCCGACTCTTTGACAGTTAGTTTAGCTAGCAACTCTCCGGAGTAAACCATTTGGGGTCACAGATCGGGCTGGGACCGATTCCAAAGCTAGTTTTATACATACCCAAAGTGTGTAAATTGTTAACGTCGGAATTGAAACTATTTCATTGGCCGTTCGTTGGGAGGAAGTGACGTTTCATTTTAGCTAAACGCAGACATTCGGGACAGTGGCGGGAGACGGATTATACAATAGAGATATTGCGACAGTTCATTTATTCTTGCATTAAAAACTTGTCGGACTTAAAACTGCCACTATGGTCACGTTCCCCCAAGCCAGGAGATAACCTGTCGGAAATTAGTGTTGAAGATCTTCCAAAAAATGGACACGTGATGTATTAGAATTTAATATCAATTATAAAAACAAAGGCAAGTTTGCTAGCATTGATTTGCATGTGCATGATTATTTATTGGTCAGCACACACGGCTCAGATGGAGATCTCGAATCACAATGTTCCACCACAACATGGCTGCAAAATTTTGTCATACGATAGCGTCACTTGTTCTTCCCCCCTGCGCGCTCGGCGTTCGTGGGGTTTGTTCTGTAGGTCGATTTATCACCATTGAGTGTGAAAGAACAACACTTGGTTTATTGAATATCGGTGGTCACAGTGGATTAAACATTGCATTTCAGCTCTGTGCACTCACGTCTCACGCATATTCCAAATCACTGTTCCCGCACACATCTAATTAAAAGTTGTAGTACATTTATTTATAGCCTTAAATTGCACCCCTACAACGGAATAGAATTTAGTTAGCAATGTGATTTATTATTAGTATAGACACAGACTTGGCCGGCCAATGAAAGTGCAGTGCACACTAATAACTTCTAAAACAACAAACCAAACCTTTAAATACAACACAAAACTTTACCAAACACAAGATGAAAAGATAAATATATATATATATATATATATATATATATATATATATATATATATATATATATATATATATATATATATATATTATATCACCAAATGTTTCTGACGTTACCACTTAGGAATTATAAGCATCCAGAATACTAGATCTCTTTACTCACAGAGAGAGATTCAGTTTTAACCAGATACATGTCTGGATGTGGTACTTAAGATAACGTTAATAACGTTTAATGTTCTGAGTGAAAAGATTTAGCTTCAGAATCTGATTTAAGCACTTCACATTATCATCAGTTTTGGTATTTATAAATATCTTAACTGTTCCTTTTTTTAGCTTAACTTAAAAAGTACTTGTTAGTCGTTATGTTTTGACAGCTCCGTGCTTTAAAAATGGCACAGCCGGAAATGGTTTAGGACCAGACATACGCAGCATCATCACAAGGCTTTTGTCATTATCATCCCTAAAATGGTCTGTAGGCAGAGATGCAGTTAATGCTTATATTGTTATTGACAGTAAGAGCTTGCTAATGCTGCTTACATATGAGAACGGTGTGTTAGCATACACAGGAAGCACAGTAAAGCATCTCCATGTGCTTGGCTCACGAGTGAGCTGGAACTGTCTGAGTTTTTGTGTGTTTGTTTCCACATTTGGACTTTGCACAAGAATGCACCAGAGTTTGAAAACAATTTTCCCGTGGGACAAACCCTTTCAGGTTGTTTGTATTGTTTTATTTCACGCGGAAGGGCGAAAAGCCGAGTTCCTGTATAGTCAGCCTGAAGCCTATGGTTTGAGAACTTGCAGCTGCACTACCACATGTAAAATATTCAAATGGATGGGATGTGCCTCCCACACTGCCTTACTCAAATGTGACCGAGTACCATCGAGTCCTTTCATTCTTCTGTTTATCAGAACTAGCTATATATTAATAGTTGTTTTGAATTTTTCTGCATTTGTTTCTCGATGTTATTGTATTGTTATGCTTTGATGCGACTGTTGTGTATGATGCGCTGCTGACTTACCGATTCCTGTGCTTCTTTTCTCAGAGCACCCTGGCAGGCTGAGTGGCCTTTGGTCAGGCGTGAGCCAGCGGAGGGTGGGAGGGAAGGGGGCATTGAGAAGTTCTGCTCGAGCGAGGATGACTGATTTCCAGCCGAAGTGGAGCTGCGAGTATTGCACGTACGAGAACTGGCCATCCGCCATCAAGTGCACTATGTGTCGCGCCCAAAGACCCACCGGCCCCATCATCACCGAGGAGCCGTTTAAGAGCAGCTCGAGTCTCAACTCGCACCTGTGCTCCACTCAGGAGGGCTCCAGTGTTCTTATCTGCCCTGATTCAAGTGCCCGGCCCCGAGTGCGTATGACAGACGAGTCCACAGAGATAGCCAGCAAATGGTCATGCCACATGTGTACCTATCTGAACTGGCCACGTGCCATCCGCTGCACCCAGTGTCTCAGCCAGAGGCAACAAGGGCCTCAGCAGGGCCCTTACAAGCCCTCAGATGGCCCACACACCTCTGAACCAGGCTGTCGATTTCCTGCACCGACTGCCCCTGACCCGTGTGAGGAATACAATGATCGTAATCGCCTGAACACGCGCGTACAGCACTGGGCTTGCTCAGCCTGCACTTATGAGAACTGGCCCAAGACCCTAAGGTGTGTTGTGTGCGACCACCCTAAGACGAGCGATGCCGTTCTGCAGGAGCCGCAGCCCGAGAGTACCATGGCCCTGTCTATAGTGAACGAGCAGGAGAGGACAGCAGGGGGAGGGGGTGTGGGGGGCAGTAAAACTGCTCAGAGGAGGTTTTCGCCCCCTGTGCCTGCAGGCCAGGCCGAAGTTCAGATTGAGCTTGCGTCCGGGGCAATGGGCGCCCAAGAAGAGCACGAAACAGACTTTAAGAAACTCAAGCAGATCAGGAACAGGATGCGGAGGAGTGACTGGCTCTTTCTCAATGCGTGCGCAGGTGAGAGGAAGCCTGGGAGCTTCAAAATGTTCACTCTCCTGGATCCTTATTTTTAACTGCGACGTGTGTACTGTTCAATACGCTCGCTTCTTGAGTGATTCTCTATTGATTTTGTATTTTAACTATTCCAAATGTGTCCTTGCATTACAGTCTATATTGACCTGCCCTGAATACAGGAAGCTTGTTTTGGTTAACTGGACCTAAATTTGACAGATTCATTGTTATTCATTTATCACAGTTCAGATATCGATTTATCCCTGTTTTTTCTCAGTCTGAAACCATGCTGTAAATCTAATTTAGTGTTATCTTTATGTGCTCATCCTTGGTTCTGTGTACAAATATTCCCCTGTTTGGTAGATATTCTTATTTTTAATTACATAATGGAATCGGTGTGGGAAGAAAAGAGAAGCTTTTATTTGATACACATGAATAGTAGTGAAGGGAAATATTTTTTCCCCATACATCAGCTTGTTTCATAGTACTGGGTAAGCGATAATACAGTGCTCTTGGAGTAGATAGGCTTTATAACTTTCACCAAGAGCCCAAAGTAACAGCTTGATGATGCAACGGCTTGAACCCCTGGCTTTCTTGGCATTAACGCAGACCCTGTATTTAATTACTCTGACTGTACGCAATCAATTTGCAGATGTCCCATCCCATCTATATACAAGCAGCTATTTACTTGTGAATATGGCTTGTTTGTGTAGTTGTGGTTCTTGCGTCTTTGTATATTTTACTTAAATAAGTTTATTCCTGTAACGAATTTTTGTCTACACTAATGGATTGCCCAAAATCTTTAGATTTTTTTGTTGTCGATTCATATTGAACATGTTGCAGTTAATAGACCACTAATGTGTGTATGACACGTCCAGAAGCAGTCTGCTTGGGGCAAGGAAAAGGTTGCTATGACCAAGAGCAAATTTAAGACCATCAAATGACGATAGAAAAGCAACGCTGTTGCAAACAAGTTCTTGTTATGGGATTCGTTAGATTGAGGAGCAGGGGCAGCAGATCTAGAATTCTTTTGGATAATGTATTAGTCAGTTATGTCCTTTGATTCCCCTTCCCTTTCCTGGCTTCCTTTTTCTAAGACTAATGTCATCAGGATCCAAAAATGGCTCTCAGCTGATTTTCAGAAAATTTGTTTCGTTATTTTAGACAGCACCATAAAATCGTGCATTTTCACATCACCACGACTGTTTAGACTGCTGTTTAGAAATCTGAGCAAATTTGAACAGCAATATTATTGTTCCTGTAATCTGTGTTAAGAATTCTTCCTGGATAACCGTTCTTCTTTTTAATCTTTTATCCTTTCAAGGGCTGAGTGGGCAAATTTCACTCTCTAGAAACACAGGCTTCCTTTTTGGCAAAATGGCACCGTGTGTGTCACTTGACACAGAATTGGGTCTGAGGAAATGCATGACATTTATGGCTCGTTATTTTCGCATAATAAAATTTGTACCCTAAGGAGTGGTGGTAGCTCAGTGGTTATGGAATTGGGCTCTGGACTAAAGGTTCAAATCCCTGCACCACCAAACTGCCACTAGAACGTCCAATTTCGCAGTTGTATGTCCCCAAGTTTGGGTTGCACAAGCATTCTTAATGCCAGTCCCAAGTCTGGATAAATGGAGAGGGTTGTCTTAGAATAGAAGAATAATCTTTATTTGCCACATATACACATATAACAGCACGGTGAAATTCTTTTTGGAAATTCTTGTTTGGAAAGCTGGGGTCGGAGAGCATGGTCAGCCATGATACTGCGCCCCTGGAGCACAGAGGGTTAAGGGCCTTGCTCTAGGACAACAAGATTGACAGCTTGGCGGTACGGGGGTTGAACACCCGACCCTCCAATCAGTAGCCCAGCGCTTTAATCACTGAGTTACACCCTTCATTAGTACAGGGTAAAAAGTGCCAAACCTAAATATTCAGATCACTAAGATACTGTGACCCCTAATGGGAACAGCCAAAAGAGAGGATGAGGAAGAGTTTTCAGTAGTCACTACCATTTTTATGAGCATGTAATGTAGTATATACTATGTAGGTTTAACGTGTATTATATATCGTATATATATATATATATATATATAGATATATATATATATATATATATATATATATATATATACATACATACATATACATATATATATATATATATATATATATATATATATATATATATATATATATATATATATATATATATATATATATATATATATATAATCTGCAGTTCTGCAAATGTTTGTCTATGCAAGTGTCCATAAGACTAGGGCTGTAACCATTCCTCAGGTATTTCGAAAAAAAAAATGCATAGAGGCAAATTAATGCGTCTCGATTATTCGTTTAGTCCGTTTAACTAAACAAGGAGCACTTAGTTTCCCGCAGACCCTTATTACTGATTCGTCACCTGCTAAACTAAGGAGAGCGAGCTGATCCATTAAAATCAATTAAAATGTATATTTATAAGCTTTGCAATGGAAAAAATAAAAAAAAGAATTTAATTCTGCGATCATTAAATATCCTCCATATTTTTTACCAGACAATAGAGCAGCAAGTGGAGCACTTTTTTTAAACTGGTGATAAATGCACACATTTATTTTGTGGAAAGTTTCATACAGCTATTCTGTAGACAGGAATACCACATAACTATGCTGAGCAAGATTAAATAATAAATACATAAGTGTGAATAATAATGAGTTTAATTAAACAAGTAGTTTCCAATGACTTACTCTAGCTTTTTGAATGCTTTGTATTTTGATGTAATGTGGCAATTAATTATACTAAATGGGTTTAGTTTTCACTGATACGCTTGTATTCATTTTCAGCAATAAAATGCAGAATTTTCAAAAAAGAAAAACTCATTTTAGGAGACCTGATTACTCTATTAATCGATGAAATAGTCAGTTGAATACTAAATGACTAAAATAATCCCCTCATGAAATTTTTTTTTGTTAATTTTATTAACCCTGTAAGCAAGTGGTTTAATATGAATTGACTATTTTCGAAAAGATTCTCCAACCACCGACACCGCAAAAAGTCAACACTGTCTAATTTGAGCTTTCATTTTGCTGAACCTTGAATGTTTTTTTGTTTCTGTTCTGGCATGCCCTTGTTTCACCAAGGAAATGCTTTTTTCCAATATTTATAGGTATTTCTGTGGAAATACTAAATCTACAGAACATCTCTGTGTCGAAAGATGACTATTGCTGCTGTTCTTCCCATTATTCTATATCACAACAGTATCTAAGATCAGGTTAGAAGTAAATGACAGATTACATTGATTTTGGGCTTGTAATTTTGAGACGAGGATAATTTCTCTTAACTGCTGGTGCCAGCTAATTCCCAATTCCATAAGATTAAACTAGAATTTATCTTATAAGTGATATCCTGTACAGTCATGTTTACAGTCCATATTTTAACAATTATTTTTTTTTATTTGTTTTTTTTTTTTGGCAAAATTAACCAGTTAAAATTAACCAGTTCCAAGACTTGTCTATACTAAATTAATTAGGAACATCAAGCCCAGTCCAGAAGGCAAATAAGAGCCAAATGATTATAATATTAGCTTTTATTCTCCGATATTTACATTTAAATGAGTTAAACAACTTTGAGCTTTTGTTTGAATACCATTGACCTTTTTTCATTTGTTAAAATTATGGCTGGAAAAAAAAGACTCTAAAAAGAGTGTGTTAAAAAAAAAACAGCGCTAAAAAAGTCTGATCCAGTTTGCTTTAAATCTGTCTTCTGATATCAAACCTGAATGTCTTCAGGAAAAAAAAACAACAAAAGATTTGGATGTTCTTTTGGACGGGTGTGTATATGTTTACCGTGTGTTTTTCATCGCTCTGCAGGTGTGGTGGAGGGCGATTTGGCTGCAGTCGAAGCCTACAAGTCATCAGGCGGTGACATCGCACGCCAGCTGACCTCTGACGAGGTCCGCCTGTTGAACCGTCCATCTGCATTTAACGCTGGCTTCACTCTGGTGCACCTCGCTATCCGCTTTCAGCGTCAAGACATGCTGTCCGTGCTCCTCACTGAGGTCAGCCTGCACAGCCTCGTTTCTAAATCCTCACCATTCATGACCTAGTCAAGTGAATCTCATTTCTCATACCTGTTACACTGATGCATGCGCTTGTGTGCTTATTCTCGTTCAGGTGTCTCAGCAGGCGCCTAAGTGTATTCCAGCCATGGTGTGTCCAGAATTAACGGAGCAAATTCGTCGGGAGGTGGCTGCCGCACTACACAGGCGTAAAGGAGAATTTCCCTGTTACTTCTTTACTGATCTCACTACCTTCACCCTTCCAGCAGGTGAGACATGTTGTTTTCACTGAACCACATTGTGTGTGTAATTGTGTTTGTTCTACATTTGACCCGCCATATCTTATGTAGATATCGAAGACCTGCCTCCTAATGTTCAAGAGAAGCTGTTTGATGAGGTGTTGGATCGAGATGTGCAGAAAGGTACAAAAATAATGGATAATGGCAATATTATCGCACCTGTTCTGTTACTCAGGTCTTTATAATGTGACTAGACTGCATGATCTTTATAATGAAACAGCATCAGAATGCATTCACTTATAGAAGCTTCAAAAAAATTTTTGTATAGACGTTCGGGAAAACGGGGTAAATAAAAAGAAAATTGCCCAGCTTTGAGCATTATAAATGATGCATCGTTTTGGTTTTATTTGATATGTTGGCCTGGCTTACACCAGATAGCCCACTAAAAGTGTGCGTGATTGCTGCCAGCTATACACCAATCCCCTTAAGTTACACTTTGTGAGCGTATTATTCGGGTCGGCTGTGGGCGGGGGTAGGGGGTGTTATAGCTGACATCGAAAACACTTCTGCTTTCTTTTCTTTTTTTTGTCTTCCTATAATTCTCTTTTCCTTCCTTCTCTTTGCAAAAGTTCAATAAACAATAGTAAAGCACCCCTCCTTTAATCTGCTTGAAAACGTTGCAGAGCTTGAAGAGGAAGCTCCCATCATAAACTGGTCATTGGAGCTCGGCACACGACTGGACAGCCGGTTGTACGCGCTGTGGAACCGCACTGCGGGAGACTGCCTTCTGGACTCGGTGCTGCAGGCCACATGGGGCATTTACGACAAAGATTCCGTACTGAGGAAAAGCCTGCACGACAGCTTACATGACTGCTCGCACTGGTGAGGGAACATGGCACGAGCCTGAAAGATCTAGAGCGAATCATTTGTTTTTGTGTTGTTTTTTTTTCCCCATCAAACGAAAACACATTTTGATTAAATGTGGCTGATTTGCATATGAACCAGATGGCTCTTGTGCATCTTTTATCATGGAGTGTTCAAGCAGTTATCAAATACTGAATTGGAAATTAGACACATGCAAAGATAATGGGGGAGTTGGATGTACAGGGGAATCAGAAAGTTGCAGCGTTGAATCGTTTAAAAGTAAGGCAACGAAGACATCATGATTGCAGTCTGTGACCTGCTAAGAACTGTTAGGAGCTATTTAGTTGCCAGAACGATTTTTGGAGCCGTCGTAGTTGGAAATTATGGCAGGAATTTGTTTTTTATTTAAATGTAATTGGTTATTATTTGCTAGCACACTGATCTTATTCAGCTCAAAAGGCAATGTTTAACACCATATTTCACTATTTTGCCGAGGGTCTGATTTCACTTCTGGCTGAATTTCTAAATTATACACACTCGCCATCCGTACATAATAAAACCATTAAGATTCTACTGTTTGTACAGAGAATGTTTTTAATAACAGCGTTTTCCAACCGAATCTTTTTCAGAAGGACTTTAGTGTATGTAATTCTCTAGAATGGAGTCTGGCACTGAATGCCTCGATATAACCCGCCAATGGGTGCGAGATTTAGTTTCTTTTAATATAATATTGATTATAAGCGACTCGTATTTCCTAGAAGGTGACTGACTGATTTGTCCAGATATTAATTATTTAAGAGGTGATTTTTTTCTTTTTTTAATATTGATTTGTTGTGGTTGTGTTGCAGGTTCTACACTCGCTGGAAGGAGTGGGAATCGTGGTATTCTCAGAGTTTTGGATTGCACTTCTCCCTGAGAGAAGAACAGTGGCAGGAAGACTGGGCTTTTATTTTATCACTGGCCAGTCAGGTATGCATTCGCTTTCATATCTTTTCGTGCACGCGCACATTGTATTAAGAGAAACATTTATCAGACCAGGCCACATTTTTGTACTCATCATTTCAGTTATGTAGTAATAACAGTCACAGGATTGATGTAAGATACACTGAACAGGCATAACGTTATGACCCGGACGTGTCTCTTCATCATGGCACCTGGTAGCAAGTGGGATATATTCGGGAACAAGTGAATATTCTGTTCTCCAATGCGATGTGTTCGAAGCAGGAAAAATGGGCAAGTTTTAAGGATTTGAGCGATTTTGACCAGGATCAGAGTGTGGATCAAAAAGTGCAGCTTATATGAAGCGTTACTGGTCTGCAGTGGTTAGTGTCTATGAACAGTGGTCCAAGCAAGGGACAGGTGTGAATCGGCGACCGGGTCACGGGAGGCCAAGGCTCACTGATGTAAATGGCGAACAAAGGCAGACGATCAAACAGAGGAACGACTGTCACATTGCTGAAGATGTAAATGCCGTTAATGCTCAACAATTCAGGCCTGTTTTGGCAGCAAAAGAGGGAATCAATGCAACATTTGGGCCGGTGGTCATAATGTTATGCCTGATCTCTGTACATTAATAAGTGACAATGAATGCCTTCCTTTCAGACCTATGCATGCAATCAATGTGATTTTATCCACAAATGTAAAATCTCTCTCTCTTTTTTTTTTTTTTCTTCCCCCCCCCTTTCCACTGTCTTTGTTTCCTGAAGCCTGGGGCGAGTTTAGAACAGACTCACGTGTTTGTACTGGCCCATATCCTCCGCCGGCCCATCATCGTATACGGTGTGAAATATTACAAGAGCTTCCGAGGGGAGACGTTGGGATACACACGCTTCCAGGGTGAGCTGGAGGGGAGAACGAAAAAAAAAAAAAAAAAAAAGATTTTAATGCACTCTAAATAAGGTGGAGCAGTTTCATAATTACACTATCGATCATACAGGACTGATTATATAATGAAATTTGGTATAATGTATATGTAATAGTTAAAGCCACTGGACTGGACATCTGAGCCGAACTGATGAACAGCCAGTCAATGGCACAAATGAAATTGCAGTAGATATGTCACCAGGAGAGTGCAAAGACAGCTGATTATATTTGCTTTGAAATGTTAATGTTGGCAATACTGTCGCACCCCGGCGTGGCGGAGACCACGAATACATTATCGCTCGGCAGCTTTTAAGGCTTGCTTTTCCTTTCATCACTGAGCGTTGTGTGAAGGACAACAGACGGCACATGCAGCCTATATATTAGTTATTATTTAGGCTGTTATTAGTTAATGTTATATTAGCATCTTCATTGGTTAAAATACAGTTAATTTCATTGCAGTTTATATGACCTTCTTTATTCTGGGTCGTTTCTATTGAAGATTCTCTTCCAAATATTGCCCATATGGGATTAGCCCAGATTGTTGCCCAGACCCTTACATAATGGTTAGAAAACTGTTTTGACATTCTGCTACTTTCTCCTCGTAATGGATATTTAGAATAATAATGCAGATTTGTTGGCATGACGCCCAGATGTAATCTAGTCTAATCCGCCACATCCTGCCTCCACTACAGGAGTGTATCTGCCCCTGTTGTGGGAGCCGAGTTTCTGCTGGAAGAGTCCCATAGCACTGGGTTACACACGAGGCCACTTCTCAGCCCTGGTCGCCATGGAGAACGACGGCTACGACAACCGCGGCGCGGGTGCTAACCTTAACACGGACGACGACGTCACGGTCACGTTCCTGCCCTTGGTGGACAGTGACAGGAAGCTGCTGCATATCCACTTCCTTTCTGCACAAGAGGTGAGTGGCGGTTTTGACTCAGTTGAGCCGTGCTGTGTGGCTTGCACAGGCAGGCAGCTAAGACGTGTCGCTTGTGTGCCAGATGGGAACAGAGGAGCAGCAGGAGCGTCTGCTGAGGCAGTGGCTGGACTGCTGTGTAACTGAGGGTGGAGTCCTGGTGGCGTTGCAGAAGAGTTCGAGGAGGCGGAGCCATCCCCTCGTCACACAGATGGTGGAGAAGTGGCTGGACGGCTACCGGCAGCTCGGCACTTGCCCTGCCCTCTCGGATGGCGAGGAAGAAGAGGAGGATGAAGATGAGTGAGCAGCTCAGGCTTGGCTTCACTCAAGAGACTTGGTGCACCTTTACCCTTCTTTGCGGAGAATACACACACGTACACTAATGTACCATTTATTTATCCTTGTAATATGCGCGCACACACACACACATACACACACCCCTCATTCTTACTTTTCAGCAAATCAGTGGTCTCTTCTCATCATTGATGCAAAAAAAGAAAAAAAAGATATTTTGGCCCATGCAAAATAAAAGTACTTAGGTTACAAATGATACATGCCTTACAGAGTATGCCCTTTGTTTTATTCCAGTTATTAATACTAGATTGGCTTTTGGAAGCAAGAAGAAATTAAGATATTGCAGTAGTTAAGCTAAAGGCACTTAAGCACACTTTAAAAAAAAAAAAATTGCTTCAGCTCCATTTTTTTTTTTAACTTTAGTTGTTGGTTACACGTTTCATATACTTCATCATTTGAATCTGAGATCAGTTTTTGTCCAGATCCATTCACCGAGCTATTTATTTACCTGTATGATAGTTTGTGAGCGACAGAAATGATTACATACCACTGTATGATAATTTTTTGACCTCTCATGTGCATGAGAAACTTCAAACTGCAAACTTGATACAAATATCTGTGGGTAATTAAACACTCTGTTCATGCCTCACACAACAGACAGCTTTTCCAAATGGATCGTCGTTTTCAGTTGCTTGTTGAAGGTTACACTACATGAACACCAAGTCATGTTTCTACATACCGTAACACTCGGGTGTCTGGTCACATTTGTTTGCAGTTAAGGTGTTCGGATTTTTTTTTTCTCCCCCCCTCTTGCTAATAATCTCTGGATGTGCTTATTATTATTATTACATTCAAAGACTTGACTGAAAAACCAAAGTGAACATTGGTCTGTGGTCTTGCAGTGATCAGACTTGTTTGTTTTGATGTCTTCACACCCCTCCCCTCCTTTCTTGTAGCTGTGTGTTCAGTCTAGTCCCTCGCCTAGGTTTTAAGACACCCCTCTTTTTTTTCCGTTATTATACAATTATGTCAGATCTTGGGCATAAATTGTATGTCTCTGATGTGTGATGAGGTGAAGACCAAATCATTGAAGGATTATAAGATGAATGTCTAACAAGTAAAGCTTCTTTAAAACCGTTTGTTTAAAAAAAAAAAAAAAAAGTGTATGAAGTCTTATAATATGTGCCTGATTAAGGCACTGTCAAGAATTTCTGTTTTATTCTGTATTTAAGGGGAGTAAATAGATAATGGTAGGTAGGATAACTGTCTTGCCAGTTTCGATAAATGGACAATTTGTCAAAAAAAAGAAATACAGTTTATTTGTAAGAGACAGAAAAGACAGCAAACAGAAACAAGTGTAACAAAACTGTAAAACTTTCGTTTTTTTTTTTTAAGTAGGACTAGGCATAAATTTAACAATCTAAAGGTAGAGGCCCTCCGGGGTCCCTTCCTGTTTTTTGTAGAGCACATTCTCTTTGGACTTCTTGAAGTCCTCATTTGTTACCTTCATTCTTCTCTCCCTCAGCGCCATGAGCCCTGCCTCAGTGCATATCGCCTTGGAACAAAAACAAGGCCATATGTTACATCGCACACTACACCTAAAATAAAAAGACCACTGGTTTTTGTCTAGTGCTAATCACAAGGGCCTCTTACAATAATTCAATAATTAGTAATGTGATGCAGCTATTTGGCAGTAGGTGGCAGCAGAGGGCATCTTATTTATATATCTATATATAAAATTTCAAAAAAGGACAGTTATATCTGGACCTCAGCTGGTTTATTAGATAGATTACCTTTATGTCAGCGCCAGAAAGGTCATCTTTAGCCAGGATAAGATCATCCAGGGTTACATCATCTGCAAGCGTCATCCGACTGGTGTGAATCTGGAAAATTCTGCGCTTGGTCTTCTCATCAGGCAGGGGGAACTCTATCTTACGGTCAATTCGACCTGCAGATACACATTACAGAAATGAAAGGAGGGAGACGATAATCTCCAAAAAAAAAAAGATTGTAATCTCAGATCGTAATAATCTGATTGCATCGAATACGTTAGCTCAGCAACAGACCAGGTCGGATAAGAGCGGGGTCGAGCGTCTCTATCCGATTAGTAGCCATGATTACTTTAACGTCACCACGCGAGTCAAATCCATCCAGCTGATTCAGGAGCTCCAACATGGTCCTCTGAATCTCCCTCTCTCCACCAGAGTTCGAGTCATACCTACACAGGGCACATTGATAACCAACAACCAAGAACACGCACCAAAATTATTTGGTCAATGCTAAACCTGATGTGTTCAAGATGACTATTAAAATTGTCTAGGGCGTTGAATAAAGAGGGAGGTACAGCCAAAGAGACATATTTTATGCAAGTGCTGCAAACTATACATTTCTTTTTGCCACATGTGAAAAACAGCCTTTAAAAATATATAGGTATAATACTTATTTATATATAAAAAGTTATAAGATAACTATGGTGTAAGAATGGTACAATCTCTGTGTGTCTGTGTGTGTGAGATATATACTATATATACTATACTATATGTACTATTCTACTTCTAATAGTGACATTTATGTAATACTAATTTTGTGTAAATTTTATATATATATAAAATTAGTATTACATAAATGTCACTATTAGAAGTAGAATAGTATTGCCATGCATTACTAAAATAGGCCTGGCCATTATAAAATTCAAACTGCACCTCTTATTATGAGTGAAATAAGAGTATATGAGAATACAGTAAATGTTATATACAGTATATACACTATCATAGCAGCAGCACACATCTAACCGTTTGGTTCCAATAGCATCGATCTCGTCGATGAAGACTATAGAGGGAGCATGCTCCTCTGCAACTCGGAAAAGCTCTCGCACCAATTTTGGGCCATCGCCCAGGTATTTCTGAATAAGTTCTGAACCCACCACCCTCAGGAACGTTGCAGATGTCTGATTGGCCACAGCTTTAGCCAGCAGGGTCTTCCCTGAAACACAAAATAGTGAAGAAGTCAGTAAGTGCTCACCAAAACACAGGATTGATTTCTTGATGTATTTTGACAGACCTGTCCCTGGAGGACCATACAGAATAACTCCTTTAGGAGGTTTTATTCCCATTTCCTCATAATACTCTGGGTGTGTAAGTGGAAGCTCAACTGACTCCTGAATAAAACAAAAAATGGTTGTTGGTTTTTTTTTATGTCCCCCCCAAAAAAAAACATGTTAAAAATACACATAAGAAGGTGATTAGTTGCTGTGTAGTTGACATTCCATACCTTGATCTCTTGAATTTGACTGTCTAGACCTCCAATATCAGCGTATGTCTCTTGAGGCGCCTTTTCAACTTTCATCACCGTTACCAGAGGATCCGTGTCATCCATCAGCACACCGATCACTGCGTGCACCTGCAACCGGAGCCATTTACTTTAAAATAGGAAATCTTCACTGCGTGCTCTGCTTCCCACCTTCTCTGTCAACGCTGAACCATAATCCATCCATAATGCTCTGTTTTTCAGTGTAATAAAACAAAATGTCTTTTTCTGACAAGTCATAAATATGCTAAAGCAGATATCTTTACAGGTTCAGAATTACCATTGTGCAAAGGTTTATACCATGTCCAACACCGCAAGTCTCAACGGAACACCTTACTAACCTTGTGATTCAGTAAAACAGAACATCCTGGTTCCAGAAGGTCTTTATCCACGAAGGACAGAATGCTGACGTAGTGTTCTGAACCCACTGAGGTAGATACAATCGCGTGGTTGTCATCAATGATCTCTTCGAGTGTTCCTACTGACATGGGTGTGCCTCTCAGGTCATCAACTTTGGACCTCTCTTCCTGTATGAAGCAACAACAACAATCGGTGGGAGTTACAGCATTTAGACTGAATCTATTAGACTTTATTCATAACACAAAAAGACATTGGCTTCTAAAATGAAAATGGACAGTTCTGGGGAAGCACAGCTTGCTTTTGTTGTAGTCTCCATTTGTGATGAAGGAGCAGACATAGCTGTAGATTTCCAGACCTTGGTTCAATAACATTAAATATATAAAAGTTTATACACCATCTAATGCACAATTTTTGAGATTTGCCATTTTGTATTCATGCGTGTCCCTAGCCCAGGGGTGGGCAATTGTATTTTCCAAAGGGCCACATGAGAAACCTCAGGTGTGTTCGTGGGCCGAACCAACAATCACGTTGAACGTAACTTATGTTCAATATTATTTTTTTTCCACTTGTAAAGGGCGGTAAATTATATCATGTTCATTATGCTACTGAATAAGGATATTCTATTTAATCACAGTATTTTTCTTTCATTTTGCTCACTGAGCATACTCCAAAAATATCAGCACCACTGTGCGGTTAGACTTTATTCTGGTGCGGCAAAAAAGCCGAAGCAGTTCAGCGGGCCGGATTAAAAGGACCAAGGGGCCGGATGTGGCCCCCGGGACATAGTTTGCCCACCCCTGCCCTAGCCTGTCCTATCCGAATTATAAACATACCTCCTGTTTTTCCTCAAGCGGTTTCATCTGTTCTTGATTCCGGATGAACTCCTCCTCCATCAACAGATAGTCCTTAATCCTCTCCTGCTTCAGCAGCTTCAGTCTGCACTGTGTGTGTGGCGTTACTAAAGACCAAATCCAACAAGCTCATCTCCTGTCTTATCCGTATCCATGCATTACAAAAAACAACAACAAGAAGAATAAACAAACATCAAAACGTTTTTGAATATACCTAAAGGAAGTTTGCTGGCAGCATCTGGGCCTTTCGTCTTCCTCTTCCTTTTCCCAACCCTGGTAGGAATGGGGGGCTCGTATTTCTTTTTCCTATCCTTTCAAAGAAACGTGTGTGGAACATGTTAATCAGTGAAATGAAAAGATGATCTCATTGTTGCCATCCAAGCACAATCAGGGTGAAATACAAGCGGGTACTTACTTTATCATCTTTCTTCCCCCCTCCAGGACCATGTCCTCCACTCTGATTCTGTCCCTACAAGCACAAGTCATATCCTCGTATCAGTGATCACTAAGTAATCTCGTCCTTAAGCAACATAATCGTGTCTGTGATCTAAATCTGTATCTAATTTACTCAAATGTCTGTTATGTTTTATAGCGAGCTTCCAAAAGCCAATGTTGTGACCAACACATAGACCTTAAAATATGAAAATAAAATATTTTTCCCACGATAAAAACTCGGAACACTGAACGTGAAGTCCTCAAGAATAGTGTCCAATTCAGTCCTATACTTATACCAGACTGCGGTGTCTAACGAGAAAGAAAACAAATTTGCTGCCTCACCATTGTCGTTTGTTTGTCAGCTACTTCTTCCGGCTTCGGAAACCGGGTTTTTTTTTTTACTTGGTGGAACACGAGAAATGATGTAATACTGCCATCATCTGTTCTGGAGAAACAGATTTGGCCTTGGTTTAATACATTCATTCATCTTCTACCGCTATATCCGATCTTCTCTCGGGTCACGGGGAGTCTGTGCCTATCTCAGGCGTCTATGGGTATTAAGGCAGGATACACCCTGGATGGAATGCCAACCCATCGCAGGGCACACACACACACACACACACATTCATACACTAGGGACAATTTTCCAAGGTGCCAATCAACCTACCGTGCATGGTTTTGGACCGGGAGGAAACCGGAGAACCCGGAGAAAAACCCCCTGAGGCACGGAGAGAACATGCAAACTCCACTGGAGGTGTGAGGCGAACATGCTAACCACTAAGCCACCGTGCCCCTCCTGGTTTAATACAGTTTTAAAATAAATAAATAAAACAACCTTCACGCACATATACTACTCTGTGTGGAAGAGTTTAATAAAGACGTCTTTAATAAATGAAGCAAATGTGCTGTCCCTGCTCAGAAACAATGATGAACTGAAATGTAATTCATGACTCTGTTTAAGTAGCTTTTTTCACATATCTAATTTACTGAAGGGGATTTTTTTTTTGGAGGACTTTTTCTTTAGATGTAAATGTTCAAGCACTCATGTCAAACTTGTTCTGCTGTTTGGTGGTATTTATTTAGAACAAACATTTTCAGAGGAATAAATGAATTAAGAGACTCCGGACCCTAAAATACTTTTTTTTTTAAATTATCAGTATTTTACTAATTATTATAATTCTCTAAAAGTTTTAGCAGTTTCCTGCTAAAGGCCCTCAATTGCTCAGTGTCTGCCAAATGCTGTAAATGTAAGTGTATGTAGGGAGGTGATAGCTCAGTGCTTAAGGTATTGGAAGATCCTCTGGAATGGTTCAAATCCTGCTACAATCAAGCTGTTACTAGTGTACCCTTAACCCTCAACCAGTAACTCATTCTGGATAAAGGAATCTGCCAAATGCTGTAGATGTAAATGTCAACACCATACCAAAAAGGAAAGGCACCAGCAATAATCTTGGAGAACCATTCCTAATCATTCTACAGTAAGGAAGATTATTCACTGATAGAAAATATTCAACATTGTTGCCCCAGAATATTCCTAATATTCATAATATATAACGGTTGTCTAAGAATATTCACATATTCAGGGAGGGGTGTATCTCAGTGGTTAAGGCACTGGGCTACTGATCAGAAGGGCGGGGGTTCGAGTTTCTGTATGGCCAAAAGCTGCTACCTTTGGGCCGTTAAGTGTCATAGACCCCTCAGTGCTCCAGAGGTGCTGTGTCATGGCTGACCCCATCTTGTGTGACAAATAAAAGCTATACTACTGTACTGCTACTTCCAAAAACATTCTCCTTCAAATAATGTACAGTGGGGAAGAAGGTGGGGGGGGGACCTGGGTGAAATCTCTAAAGGTCTCTGTTAGCATGCAACATGTTCAATTCAATTTGGAAAATTAAGGATTGGCAGGAGAAAGCCTATTTTCTTAAAAAGAACATTTGCAAGGTTTTATCTGAACACACATAAGGCCAAAATGGAAAGGTTTGGCCATAATGCACAGTGTCATATTTTATACCACAGATTAACACATGTATTTGTATGAAGTACTAAGTCTTAAGAGAGGCATAGTTTATACACATAGCATATACACACACAGACGTGTGTATATATATATATATATATATATATATATATATACACAGTGTATATAGCATATATATATATATATATATATATACAGGATGTGCAATAATGCTTTATTCTAGTACGGTAAAAAAAAAAGCATATTCCCCGAGGTCACACGCGCACGCACCCTGGCATCGCGCCGCGCCCGAATGTTTAAGAACCACTACAGTAGTTAACATGACTATCTATATGGCATAGACAATGCAGACTAGAGGATTATGAATATGTCAGGATGTATCAATCAAAACTTAAAAATGATGCTGAATAAAAATTGCATAATCTAACTAAAAAATAAAAAATACAAATAATAAAAGAAAGTAAATACAAGGTGATTAAATATAAAATCTCTTGTAAGAATCGAAATGTAGACAAGAAAATATTCAGAAAGTCTCTAGTGTGCATTGTCTACGTCACCATATATATGTTGTGGTCACAGAAGAGGTTTCTGTGGCAAGAATACAGGTATAAAAGCAGCCCAGAAGACACTGCATTCGAACAAGTCTAACCAGCTCAGAAGAAGTCACATCTCTTGCAAGCAACATGCTCCGGAACATCCTCGTTGCTTCTTTCGTCATAGCCTCAGGTAAATTAAAACCCTTACAATATATCCATTAAACGTTTAGTTCTAGGTGTTTGAATAAATTCAGTCGAAAGGTTTAATTTGCACTGCTTTTCAGCCTGTGCAATGCACCTGGAATACCTGAGTGTCGACTCTGATGAACTCCGTGAAACTCCTTTGGTTTGTTTAAAATTTCTTATCTGATGTTATTTTTATATTTTAGTGCAACTGCTTAGTCTGATCAGAATTTAATCCAAAGCCTCCAAAAAAATAGAGTTTTGCTCGGGTTTCTTTTTGTGTGATATTTTTTTCTTTCTCCTCTCTCTGTAGATTTCATCCAATTCCATTGGTTCTGTTGATCAGATTGAGGATCTGATCCCTGGCGTGTGTTTCATTTGTAAGAGTGTCATGAAGAAAGTAAAACATCATCTTGGTAACCATGAAAATGCAGTGAGTGCTCGTACCACAGTATATACTGTACTCTATTGTATGCTGACGTAGGTCACACAGTTTAAACTTTACCACAGGAAAGGATCAAAGGAAAATTGATGAGACTCTGTGACAAAATGGGACCTGCCAAAAACACCTGTAAGAAAATGGTTACGAAGAACATTGATATGTTGGTGGAAGAACTTTCAACTAATGATGATCCAAAAACAATGTGTGCTAAAGCCGGACTTTGCAAGTGAGTTGACGAAAATGATTCGGAATAATCCCACGTATCCATTATTTGTTATAGTCATTGTAATAGTTTTATCTTTGTTTTAAAAAATGACAGATCAATGGGTGAGCCAGGATTGTTCCACGCTATTCTACAAAACTTCCAGGAACTCTGAAACACACTTGGCAAGAAACAAATGTTCAAAATGTGTTTGCATGTCATTTTGTATTAATAAAACATTCGAAAGTAACAATTCTAGCTCTCAGTTTATGTTTAAACAACAATAATAATTGTTGAATCTTTAAAAGGTGTCAGATTTATTCAAATGATAGTGACATTATGGTGGTGAAAGTTGTGGCTTTAGATGGATTCTAACTCACTGAAGTCTTATGTAGGAGAGGCATTGTAAAGAAAAAGCAGTGGGGCGGAAACTCCATTACAAGGAGAAATAAGGATCTTCAGCATATTATATTTTTAAAAAAAGGTGCGGTCTCGTTCTTTCTCATTTTAGTATTTTATTCTCCATTTGCAGCTAGTTAATAATAAAGTATTTTGATAGTTAAAAGCAAAGAAAAACTTTGTAATAGTGACCATGTTGCTGGAAAAAAAAGGCGAGTAAGTAACTGTGTACACAGTCATTAAAGCACAAAGGCACAAAGTGAATATGAAAACCCTCTGAAATATATATATATATATATATATATATATATATATATATATATATATATATATATTTATTTATTTATTTATTTAAATATTCTACTTTCCAATCAACTATTAGTCATTAATATAATTTGCAATACAAACTTAGACAGGTGGCATTTCGCCAGGTGACAAAGGGTTAAGCTGGCACTAGCTGACCTCCAAAATGTCTTGCGGAGAAGTTGCTTTCAGAGTGAAAGTAGCAGAAAAAAAGAAAAGGAACTTCGTAAAAACAGTTTCAGAAATACAATGTGTAAGGTAAAAAATGACGAGGACAATGATGATCGTAATGAAGAAGTAAGGGCAGCGTAGCAGTAAATACATGAAGTACTTTGGCTTCATCAGAGTCAGAATTCACACAGCACAATCTCTCCGTAGACATTTTGTACTCTTTTCGGCTTTGGAATGTAAATATGGTATAACCTTTAAATGTAAATTAGGTGTTGGAAAAGGTCCATGTTTTTGGGTGATACTACGAGACCAGAAGTCAGCAAATGACTAACAATAGCGTTTACGTCTTTGCTGACTCCGCCCCCCCCAACCTCCTCCCTCCCCACACCACAGATTGGGTTGAGGTATTATTGAAATGATAATCATGGTTTAGGACGCAGTTGTTGGTTACAGATAACCCGTGTTGACTCGCTTCCTCTCCCAGGATGATTAAATCAAGACTATGATTAGAATAAAACAAACTCCATAACTGCTTTGTTGATATTTATGCCAAGATGTGGATGAGCTCATTGTGATATAGCTTGGGGTGGAATCTGGGTTTACAGATGTTTGCATTCTTTGCTGAGGTTCACAATGCAATAAAGAAAGAACTCACTGTAAACATTTTGTTGCATTATAGACATCTGGACAAATAATAATAATAATAATAATAATAATAATAATAATACGGACCAAAATGAAACAACAGCAACTAACTCTCTTTGTTATACTTTTGCTACACCAAATAAAAATCTATGAACACATGTTATTACCTGTTTACTGACTCTACAATGCATCATTTACTTCTACTTCTGCCAATTCACTTTCTGAGTTAAAGTCAGTGATCTGAATATCTTCTCTGAATATCACACTTCCTCCTTCAGTTTCCACCATCTTAGTACTTTTCAGTCCTCAGTCTCCTCCTCTTCCTTTTCCCCTCCAAAGTCATCCAAAAGGACCACCATATGATACATCAGCCTATGTTCCTAATCCTAATGTTTCTACCACCAGCTGCTTGTTCCAGTTCCTCTCCTTAAGGCCATGCCTATCCATCACCTCCTCATCATCTCTGTTCACCAACATGGCCATTGAAGTCTTCTCCGCTCAGCAATCTTTCAGTCTTTAATTGTGCAGAAATTAATGTACGGTGATATTTATACATCAAAGGGATCTTTCATAAATGGATCCAAATTTGTGGACTGCTCTAAGACTATTTGGTATTGTCTGTATTTGGTTTGTCTGTTTTGTGAAGTGCTAATTCATTTATGATGGATCTTATTTCTTATTAAAAGAGGAAGATGGTTTTGTTGGTAATTTTTTTTAGGTTGTGGCAGTGGGGGGTGTGGGTCATGGTTCGCTCAGGGCACCATTCATGATAGAACTGCCACTGGTCTGCAGTGATTGTAAACGATGGTAAATGTACAGTATATAGTTCCACTTTTTTTTTCTCTTTTTTTCTGCTGTACTGAGTAACTGTGTTGATGTTTAATATCATTTTCTCAGTATTTTCCTGAATTGTAACAGCACAATTCAGTGTAACTACTGTGATGCTACCATAAAATAACTTCTATGTGGTGATCGATTGACACATCGGCACTACTGATATTTCTGTGTAGCCCATATTTTCCATATCATGCATATATGCTTCCTCTTTAAGACTGTGACATGCAGACTTGACATAGACAGGATGGTGAGTTTGAACAGTTTATTGAAACAACAGCAGAGGACAGGTGGATGAGGATGCACAGAGTAGAAGGTAAAGGGTAAAAAGGGAGGATGAGAGTAATCAGGAGAGGATCCAAAACCAGGGATGGAGCGGAGGGAGAACAGGAGAAGATTAAGGAGCAATCTAGCCTCCCTCACCTTGTCAACTTGCGCTGTCCCTCTAATAAACTCATTTCTAATCCCGTACATCCTCGTCACTCCCAATGAAAATCTCAATGTCTCTGTGCCACCTTCAGCTCCGCCAACTGTCTTTTAGACAACGCCACTGTCGCTAAAACACTCAACATCGCAGGTCTCACCACAGTCCTATAAACTTTCAAACATTCAGCTGAAATAGTTGCCAATGGTGTTCTTTGCTAGTTGGAGATTTCTTTCACATCTTGCAGTTCAGGTAATCCCAGGCCTGACTGGAGTGTAATGAAGTGTTAACACTTATAGAACGTTGGGTCACTGCTAGTTGTATGTTGAAGTTGGTTTAGTTTAGTTTACACAGCCTAGATTGCGTCAAGTATTGAATAGTAGCCATATTGGCTCAGTAAATGTATATGCACCCAATATCAAAACAATACAAATATAAAAAGATAAATACACCTTAATTGCAATTGAACAACATATTCCACTGGATCAATGTATAACATTATCGTGTGCTTATACAGATATGAATATTTTGAGAAAGACTTTGGTCAAATCTGCATATTTCTGGGTGGTCACCGAAATAAAAAAAATAAAAAAAAGCTCAAGGAAGTCTGTAGAGGCATAAAAACCACCAGAAGGGGCGGCATTGAGACAGATCTATCAGCTCTCCTAGTCACACTAATCTCTCCCATCTAACTATCAAGATGCTGTGGAAATCCCTTATTGCGTCTTTCATCATTGGGTCAGGTATGATTTTTCTGGACAATTCTAACTACGGAGTTCATTTGAGAAGGGTTTATAAATTCTATGTTAATAGTAAATGGTTTTGTTTCCTCTGCTACTCAGCCTGTGCAATGCACCTGGAATATCTGAATGTTGACACTGATGAACGTCTTGATGAAATTTGGGTATATTATCTAGGTTTTTAAATCTAGGTTTTTATATATATATATATATATATATATATATTTTGCATTAGTCTAATTCAAAGATTTCAAGTTGTCTGCATGTTCGATGCAAATGTAGCATTGTGAGAGCAAAATTTTTGGTGTTGTTTGTAACATTGGCTATTTGCTCAGTTGATCTTGATCACTCCCCAGGATGCAGTTGATCGGAAAGAGGATTTGCCAATGCCAGAGGAACATCTTCCCGGTAAGTGCTGGGCTTGCAAGTGGGCCATGAAGAAACTGAAGGCACAAATCGACAGGAAAGCAAATGCGGTGAGTAATGAACGCCAAACAGATAAAACATAGATTCAAAAAAAAAGAGATGCGGAGATAAAATTAAATCGTTCCATGAACTTTTATCACCCAATTTCAAACCTTCTCACAGGATACGGTTAAAGAGAAAGTGTCGAAAGTGTGTAACTCAATCGGATTCCTGCGAAGTCTCTGTACGAGAATGATAAACAAGTACATGGATGTATTGGTGGAGGAACTTTCTACCACGGATGATCCGACAACGATCTGTTCAAATATTGGCATTTGCCAGTGAGTAACAAAAACAAAATACATTCCCTTACCCAGTATCATGCATGTTTTTAATTTAATTCCAACGTAATTATTACCCTATATTTTCCATTAAGAAAGTCAATGAGAGTGCTGGAACTCATCCAAACCTTTGCTCAAACCAACAAGGAGATCTGAAGGAGAACTCCAACATGAGAAGCCCATGTAAAAAAAAAAAAAAAAAAAAAAAGGAAATAAATATTTTAATTATATTATGCTTTAAACTCATTACCAAGCAAATAAAATTGTGTGCAAATAAACAGATTTGAAATTTTCAGCAATTCTGTCTCATTTTATTTTCACAACTGAATGAGCTCACACATTCATACACACACACACACACACACACACATAGATCAAGACTCAACTGGACTCACATACAAACATATTACATACATACATACACTCATATGTGTACTACTGTTTACATGGTCTCTTTTGCACAACTGACCATACTGCTATTCCTGTATTTTGCACTTCATGGTATTTTTCACTACTGTTTATATTTCACCATTTTGCACATTGTACTGTATAACATATTATACAATAGGTCCCCCCTTCAGCGCTAATTTGTGTTTTGTGTATTTACCCTGCATTGTATTGTGTCATCTGGTTTGCACGAGGTCGCACATCATGCACTTTATGTGGCTAGGAAAACTTAGTCTATAGTCTGCTCATAGCCACTTTGAACTTGTGTCATAAAGATGACCTTATCATTTATGAATAAAAAGTACTATAACAAAACACACAACACAGTGGCTACAAGACAAAAATAAGAGCATAACCAATAAAGGCCTTATAAAGTTTGCAATAACATACAATAGCATTCTTAACTAGTCATTGACAAAAACACTTATCTGTCATTTTACTCACTGGATAATATCTGATCCATAAGTGTTACTGGGGCGGACATACAAATTAAATTCTATTTTTAAAACAGGATTTTGTATTTTCCTGTGCATGTTTATTGCATGCATGTGTAAATGCTAGTCATGCATTTTCAGAGTTGCAAATGTAGGGTGACGAACAACACTTCAAATCCTCATATGGTTTGCCGTTTACCACAAAAACCCTAACCCTAACCCTTTAAAATGAAACTGACACGAAGTGTCAAAATATTGGTTTAATACTTAAAAAATGTGTCACATTTCTTTCACATACGCAGTCTAGTTTGAGGCTTACAAATCATCTTGCCTTAATATAGTACAGCACAGGCACACTTATGTATAGCTTTGTATTTATTAGTGTAAATATCACTTTTACATGAAAACAATAAAGGATATCACTCTCCATCACGTGAAGCTCTGCTGTCTTTTTTTTTTTTTTTTAATAATGATGAGCGCTTATGCTGTAATCGTAATGGAAGCCACTTCACAAACGATGGGTGGACACAAAGACATTTATGGCTTCGGCAAAACTCGAGCATTCTGCTGGACAGCGAACATCAAATCGCCAGATGTAAATAAATCGTACACAGATATAATTGTACAGGAAATGAAATGATCAGAAATGATGGTATGGGGGTCCAAAACAAAGTCCAAAAACAGGAAAAGGCCAGTTTTAGCTCAGTTCAGCTCTCCAGAACAGGTTGTGCAAATGCTAGAGTGCGGGTTAGTGTGGAGCAGGAGCAATACTGAGCAGGCACTTGGAGTTACGCGACAGGATACGGCCTGGCCAGCTCTGCCGCAGGATCTCCTGATCCAGCTTGTTAAGACTTTGTGAGCACAACTGCAGATCCTGAACACGATCGGCCAGAATGTCCAAACCCACTCCGTCCCACGGCCCACACACCTGGCAACCTGATAAGGAGATGTTAAAGATGTTTCATCAGACAATCATGAAAATCACTAATGCTTATTTTCACATTCAATTATTCAACAACAGATAAAACATAATGAAGCAGCGTAACTATGCATAACTATTGGGGAAGGGTGAAGCTCAGTGGTTTAAGGTGCTATCCTACTGATCTGAACTCGGGGAGTTCAAGCCCTGGTATCACCAAGCTTGGGTCTTTGAGCAAGGCCCTTAACCTTCTGTGCTCCAGGGGCGTCGTACCATGACTGACTCCTTCTTACAAATCAATAAAGTATGTTAAAAAAAAAGAATGCAACCTGAAAAAGTTTCTGGGCATCTAAAGCATCAAAATCTTTGAGGCACAAAGCACAGCTCCCTGGGATGTGCTGGGTTTTCCATTGGGTCATGAACCCCAATGGGATCATGTGGTCATGTGATGAGCCCCATTTAACATGGCTAAATAAACCTAAGTAACTGGTGCCTTAATCGTTTCTCCTAAACTTTTAAGCATTGCTACAGGACATGGGTAACAATACTGTTGAAATCAGCGACTCAATCAGATTTCCATGAAGCGCCTGCAAAAGAACAATTAACAAATAAATGGATGCCTTGGTAGCGGAACTTTCTACCACCGATAATCCAGCAATAATCTGCAGCAACAATTGTTTTAAATCACAAAAGCTTTCTCTGACTATTGCTTCCACTTCCCCAGTATTCTGCAGGTTTATTCTATTGCCATTTTATTGTATTTAAAGTGTAATTAACCCTCCTCTTATGTTAGGGTTTTTTGGTTTTAAATAATAAAAGAATAAAAGTCCATTACATCCAGATTCTCTCCCAACCCTGTGAGCTTTAAGCGGCTTCTCTCCTTGTCTGTTCGTCATGTAGTCCTCACTATGAATACTGGACTGCAGGGTGACATCGCCACATTTTTATTTATTTATTTATTTTTACCAACTATGGCCTTGGGCAAGAATTTGTAAGGAGGAAACGTAACATGATGGACACAATAGGAAAAAAAAAAGAACAGGGAACCATGTTCTTCAAAATTTGCTTCTACAGACACCACCACCAAAGAAAACGTAGTGTGGTACGTATGTCTGCTTTTCACAAAGATGCAGGTGTGTCATCAAAAAGTGACAAAAAGCCCAAACCTATCCACGACTATAATAAAAACAAAGGAGCACTGGACAAACTGCACAAGCGGTCTGCTAACTACACTTGCCGGCGAATGACCAAGAGATCTAGGTCTAGGGATGAGTGAAGGGAACAGGCGACCCTGAGACCGAGCCGTCACAACCTTGATCTGACAGCTACAGATTTCACCCGACTCCCCATCAACACCATCACAAACACCAGTATCTTTCTCAGCCAGTCCCGCCTCAACGAAGACGTGACAAGTGTCAGTTTATGCCACACATGCATTTTTACATACATATACATAGGCATGTTTTTGCACACCAAAATCAAATACTTGATTTCTATTGCTTTAATTATGCTTTATTAGTTATTTGTTTGACCTTGAAAATAAACTTTTTGTATTATTACCCGTTATGCTGTTTACTTTGTATTTGTATTAAAGGCCTATTCTTAGCAGTAGGAGGGAAAATTTTCTTTTTTTATCATTAATTAATAATTTTTAAATAAAATAATAATAATAATAATAATAATAATACTAATAATAACTACCATCAGAAATAGCTAGATAACATAATCTTTCATTTATTTATATAATTATCTTGAGGTACATTTGACCATTTTTTAAAATGGAGAATTTTATTTTTTTTAAAGAAAGAAAACAATGTGTTTTGAAGGTATATTCAAAACTGGCTGAATTAAGAAAAGGGTGAAAAGAAAGCAGAACATAAGAGGGAGGTTAAATATAATCCTGCACCTTTCATTTAAAAACTACAGGTCAGTGGAAAAGCTGGGACTGGCATAAACTTCTCCTTCAAAACTACAAGTGCTCGTATACAACTATGACATTTATTTATTCTTCATCTTGTGTAATTACTTTTTACTGGTTAGGTTTGCAATGGATCCAGAGCTTAACTCAAGAACAATGAAAGGAGAAGAATTGACACGGGTCCATTGCAGAGCACAATGAACATTCACACACTTGTTTATAATTAACCATATACAGCTTATAAAGGGTGTGTTTTGCCTTATATAAGGACTACAACTCCCTTGCAAAAAAAAAACACGTAATCCAAATGACTAACCTTGAAGATTAAGTTGTGTCAATGTTTGTCGTGCTTCCCCAAGAGCATTGAGGATGCTGTGAAGTCCAGCTGAAGTCACAGAGGGATTAGCAGACAGATCCAGAGACACAAGGGAGGGACAAAGAGCAAGACACCTACAATATAACCACAAAACATTTACTGATTAATTACACTCATTTCTATTCCTGTTCCTTCACAGCAACTAACTGATTATACTGAAGCAAATCACAGAAATAAAAACTAAAATTCTAAATAAGGACATCATTAAATATGCTGCGTCCCCACTAAAAGTATTAAAACAGCAATAATAAAAGTTTATGCTATTCTCCAAGATAGAGATGTGTCAAATCAAGTGTATTATACATACTGAAACAAAGCTACATTCCTCCTGTACCAAGGAGCTACATTAGTATTTTACTCCACAACATCTTAAGAAAAGATTACGAATTTCATCTTTCATTTGAAATCATATAATTCATTACAATTCACAAAACGCATCACAGCACAAAACATGTATGAATATGTGAGGATGACATTCTTATGGCAAAACATGTTAGACCTCACCTTGTGAATGATTTGACACTTTGATCAGTCAGACCATTTGAAGCGAGGCCCAGATGTGCAAGTGAACAGTCTCCCTGGAATACAAACACATGCAAAAATAAGCACACTAATAATAACCTGAGAAACAATAATAGTAGTGCTTGTTCCAAGCACCACTAATAAACTGACAAAGGCTATGCTACAGGCTGCAAAAGTTACAGATGTTTATTAATTAACAAGCTGAGCAAACTCAGCTGAAAAGATGCAAGATAACGCATTAACCACTATCTACACACAATATGTATGTACATATGTATGTATAAAAACTGTGACATACAGCTCAGGCAAACCTCAAACACTGCTCAAACAGCTTTACTATATTTTTATTTCATATTTATTAGACCTAGGGGGGGCACGGTGGCTTAGTGGTTAGCACGTTCGCCTCACACCGCCAGGATCCGGGTTCGAGTGCCTCTGGGGGTTTTTCTCCGGGTTCTCCGGTTTCTTCCCGGTCCAAAAACATGCACGGTAGGTTGATTGGCACCTTGGAAAATTGTCCCTAGTGTATGAATGTGAGTGTGTGAATGTGAGTGTGTGTGCCCTGCGATGGGTTGGCATTCCATCCAGGGTGTATCCTGCCTTAATGCCCATAGCCTTAATGACCCTCAAGACTCCCCGTGACCCGAGGGAAGATCGGATAAAGCGGTAGAAGATGAATGAATGAATATTTATTAGACCTACATTTAAAAAGAGAAAAACCCCCCACAAAAACTAGTCATGTTTATCATTATGAAAAGGCATTTATTATAAGACAGTCATGGAGAAGAATGATCTGCTGTGGCGACCCGTAACGGGAGCAGCCAAAAGACGGAAAAGAATTATGACAATCGAGAACATGTAAATTTCTATTCATCAGCTCAGATGGACACAGTGGTTTCAGTGGACATTTTTGTCTTTATGTTAAGATTCAAGCAAAAAAAATACTTTCTTTTTTTATTTTAAATATCACCATTTGGAAAACATAATGGCTTTTCCATCAAAATATTTTGTGCAACCTTCCTTTGTACATCTTTAACTAATCAGATCTGTAATAAGAATTTCCCGGGTGATTCCCTGACACTTATTATACTGTGCTTAATTAGTTTAGAAATCCTAGCTATGATGTTATTGTGGCATACAGTGCAGAGTTAAAATAACAAAACTACTCAATGACAGCCCTGACATATTTTAAGTGTGTGTGTGTGGGCGTTTGTACCTGTGTTAGAACTTTGGTAAGAAGGTCCAGCGCAGGCTGATCCGAGGGACCTTTACTCACAGCATTAAGCTCCAGGTGTGTGAGGTGCTGCATTGGCAATGTCTTTAACACCAGCTCAAACCCAGTGGAGCCCAGTGCATTATGGGACAGACACACTGACCGTAAGTGACCTGTACCTATAATGCAAACAAAATGTCAATGCTGGAAAACATAAGTGAGGGTAACACAATATGCTGTTTGTTGTGTGGTTGTTGTTTTATGGACGATTCCTCAAATAGTAAGCGATTTATTCTGGTCCGTGTTACACTGCACCTGAACGTAGGCAAATTAGGATTTTCTGTCAATGCTCCTGCAATTTTGAACAGTAATGATAAAATTGTAATTACTATTATTATCATAATAATATGAAGATGATTGCTTCTACCCTCACCAATACTAATAATGTAATAATAAGCATTAATGTAAGAAATTAAGATATGTAATTCACAATGCAATGTTATGAATATGAAAAGGACTGTGCCATAAGTTTTTACGCTAAATTACATGCTGATCATCACACTGTGATAAGCAGGCCATTGTACTGTGCACAATACAATACAAATTGTATGCCAATTCTTGAACTGTGTGAAAATGTACCGGCCAATTTGTACCGTTTAGTTTCAGCCACATTAAACGAGGCTGTGGGCTGCAATGCTTCCGTTTTTATTAGATTAACCTGACAAACAGACGAGTAATGATAAATTGCCGGCAAGAGCTTGGTGAAGATATGTTAATCAGTTCTCCACTGTTGGCCGCACTGAGTAGGCTGGAAAAAAATGCAACATGAAGATGCAACAAGATGCAACCCACACTAACCACTATCACTTTGTGTGCAAAGCTGTCAAGAGCAACTAAATACTTGTACACCACCAAACCGCTTTTTTTAGAAACAATTCTCGTCCATTTTTTAGTGTCACATACAACAAACATCGTCCTTTCTACCTGTCTGTAAAGATTCTGCTTCTTACACAAACGTTTGAAGGCAAAATGCTCACTTGGTGCCTAATATATGCCACCCACTAACAGGCAACATGATGGAAAGACCCTTGTTATTCACTAGTAATAATGCAGTGACATCACAATGTTATAATATTATAATTTACACACACACACACACACACACACACACACACACACACACACACACACACACACACACACACACACTTTCAAGCAGCTTCACACACACACACACACACACACACACACACACACACACACACACACTTTCAAGCAGCTTTCTGTAGACAAGAATACCAGAGTGCACTACATGTATTTCAACAGTATTCCATTATAGTATGTAAGACAACTAAATTCGTGCTCATGCTTATTTTATTTTTTGTGTAAACACATTGCCATGCTTTGATATAACATGTATTTATTGAGCTTCTTGTTTATGTTCTCTGACCAATTAGAGAACTAGAAAAAGAAGAGGATAAATACCTGTGAGAGCACCAGCTAGCAGTAGCCGGTGTTGCTGAAGGAAGCGGGCAGTGAGGCCGCAGGCCTGAAGAGACAGAGTAGCCAGGACGGGGCAGGCAGATAGCAAACAAGCCAGAGCATGAGACCAGCCATCTCCAAGTGGATTCATACTCAAATTCAGCTCCTCCAGACACTGTGTTAGAAGACGACACATTCTTAAACAAATACAATTCATATACTTGAAATGAAAATGCTGTGAGGTTGAAACAGGAAGACATAATATATACATTTTACAATTCTTCATTGGAGGACATAAAAAAAAAGTCCTTAACTGCATAAAGCTTCAAAATCTTTATCCCTATTTCTTTAATTGTTTTGGTCTTCGTCAGGGTTGTGGATGCTCCAGATCCAAGTCTAGATGTGAAGTAGAAGTAAACTAAATGGTATGCCAGTCCATCGTTTGGCACTAAACTCAAACCTACAACAACTTTACCAACTAGAGTACTTTGTGAGGCAACAAGAAACCAGACCAGATATTAAAATTTAAAAAGGCTACCTGATACACCAGTGTGAAACACTAATTCTTTCTTGCAAGGCAATGTGATCAAGTACGCCTACTTTGCATATTAGAAGGTGATGTAAATAGCAAGATCAATAACTTATATTTAAAGACATTTGGCTTTTACAGGAATCAGAATGTTGGCTTCATTTCTAGAAATGTACATCAATGTGGGTAGTACAACTTGAATTGTCCTAAAACAGTAACAAATCTTAACATCAACTCTGGGTGATGGAGCAAGATGAAGTTTGTAAAACAACAAAAGCTGATGACAAACATTTTGACGGTTATGGAAAAAAAACAACCTTCACCGACATGACCAACATCTGCCACAGGAAAGGTGTGTATTCATCATATAATTCACAAGTTGGCTTAGATGGAGGGGGCGGGGAAGACGTCATAGCACAAGATGACAAACCCCACATTTTCAAAAAGCTATTTTTGAATTGACAAAGAATTGCAGAGTTGAGCTGCAGAATTGACCGAGAACTCAAATGTAACACCTACCGAAGTGATAAAAACCACAGTGAAGACAAAGGAAATATCTTCTTATGATTAAAAGCATACTCAGCAAGATCATTATCTCAGTGGTGTGTAGCCATGTCTTGTGCATATGTGCTTTAGTTATTTAAACTGATATTAATCATAATGATAGCAGAAACATCCATTCAATGCCTAAAGCAGGGGTGGCCCACTAGTAGGAGGCTAAGAGCCACTTTTTTTTTCTGTGTTACTGCAAAGAGCCACATCATACACATGGGTACACATGAACATCATCCCATTCCCATTGACGCACGTTATGTGAAGAGCCGCATGAAACTAGTTAAAGAGCCGCATGAGGTTCGGGAGACACGGGTTGTCCAGGCCAGGCCTAAAGAAAGATTTTGTGAAATGCAACCAATCATCAAGCGGCTGATGGACAATGACACAAAACATTCAACAGAGTACCTCTTCAGAAAGAAACGTATTACCTGATCAAGAATTACGGTGAAAAAACAAAGACAACACTTTTATCAGCAACAATACTAGGCCATGTTAGTTAATCATTCACTAATGCAAATGATCCAGGCCGATTAATACTTCTGCATCAACGCTATGCTGTAACCCAACGGGCATCTCTCCAAAAATGTAACTACGCGTCACGTCGACAGAGAGCAAGGTCTGTGGTTGGTCGGCTTTGCGTACGTATTCCGCTGTACCGCCCTTTTTTTAAGTCCATGTTTAAGAAACAAAACATTAACAAGCTTTAGTGTAATTTGACTACCATTTTTTTCGATTTTTATCAGCTCCAACTGCAACATAATCCGCTCGGTTTCAGTCGCCTTTGACGCTACAGAGGAAACTCAAAACACCCACGAAGAAACAACACCACCATCTAGCGATACGGAAGAGATACTGCAGAGCGACGCAGAAGTATTGGGGTGTTATTAGCGCCTTTTGTTAGCACTGCTATGTTTGCTTGCTTGTGTCTTTCGGCTTTCCATAATCATTTGTAAATGTTCATACTTTATATCCAAAATAGTTTCAGATAGCACACCTGTGTGTTCTTTCAAACTAAAGCTTTCACCATCTTTCTATTAGCTTCACTTATGCTATTTAACCAGATGGAATGAGACGACGCGGTGAAGTGCGGTGTTTCTCAATCAGCCTTTGGAGACATGTAAACATGACAGATCGGCTACGTATCAGTAGATCGATACTTGGGGAAATTAGTATTGGTACCGGTCAGATATTTCAGTATCGATATCTATCAAAATATTGATATTTTTAACCACACTAATACACGTACTATATAGGCACTAGAAAGGCATTGGCAATTAAAAAAAAAAAAAAAAAAAAAAAAAAAAAAAAAAAAGACATTTAACTTTTTATTTTATAACCATCTATGTTCATCTATCTATTTAAAAACTGGTGTTGATTAGTCGGAGAGAGGTGTGTTTTTTATCAAACACTGTTAGGTTCACAAATATTCGACATAAAATTAACTTGATAACTTTATTTTTTTATTCAAAAAGAAAAATATCCATGATGGGAAACCATCCTCAAGTCAGTACTGAAGACATTCGTTAGTGAAATGTGGACAATGTTGACTCATAGTTTCCGTGGTTTACATGTTTTTATCACACTTTTAAAGTGTTTCATCCCACTTTCTTTTTCAAGGCTAACATTATTATTTTAAAAAATGTTTACAATTCTAATAAAAGTGACTTCTAACCGGATATAATCACCACCCATAGCTCTTTCACCATGCTATACTTATACTAATTTATCTAATTGATATAAGCAGTATTAATTATTATTAAAATTATTTGATGTCTCTACACAATATTAGAATGCAGTATGCACATTCACATTCATTTGTGTAGAAGCTAGACAACTTTACATTTGATTATATACTTATGCAAACGGTCATTCAAAATTAGGCATATGATTCTGGATAATGTATAACAATAGTATGCCATTCAATTACTAGCTATTCATTAGTCTTTAGGATTTCAAGATATGGATTTCAAAATATGTGAAATATTTCTCGAAAGTAACGGTGGTCATTTCTAAATGCAGAAATTCAATTGAAAGCACATAGCATTCCTAATAACATACAAACACTTAGTGCACGGAAGAGTAAAAAGTACCGGAAAGGCATGTTGAGTCCTCCCTTCTAGTGTACTAGCTGCCTTCTTTATGCCTTCTCCTGTGATCTGATTGGCTGAGATGTCAAGAAGACGAAGGCGGGGCATGGTGGTTACTGTAGAGATGAGCTCAGGGAGGAGGTCATCGTTAAAACGGTTCGCAGAAAGGCTGAGCTCTGTGAGGCTGCTCTGGAGTTTGAGGGCACGCAGGAGGGGAGATAGACTTGCTGGGCGCAGACTAAGACCACATATGCTAACGCTCACAGAGCCGTCCTGCACCTCACACAGCCGCAACACACGGCTGTTCTCTTCTACAACACATATAAAAGATGGGGATAAACAAATATGTAAAGTGCTACCTCAAAAATCACACAAATAGTGTAGGGAAGATATAGTGACCGAGTCAGAAAAGTCACTTACCCACATCTAAACTCTTACAAGCTTTCTTATATCGCTCAGGCAAAGGAGGGAGATCCCATGAACAGACCTCTGCCATAACCTGCATCCAAACAAGTTATAAGAAAAAAAAAACATTAAGCCCTTTCTCTATAAACAATCATAGCCATCTTTCAAAGCTATGGAACATTTAATCTACTCTATAGGGTCAAAGGTTTGTGGACACCTAGACCATGAAATTCACGCATTCTCTATGAATATCACATTCCAGATTCAGACCTTCTGGGAAGGCTTTCATTTAAGAGAGTGACTGTGGGGATTAGTGCTCATTCAGACAGAAGTGTATTAGTGAAGGCAGGAACTGATGTTGGTGTATGTTGTCACCTCCTCGTTGGTGTGCAAAACGGCAAGCAACAGGTCAGTGGGTGAGAGCAGAGCGCCCTCTTTCTGCAGAGAGAGACGTGGAAGAAGCCCACAGGTCTGATAATAACGCTGTGCCGCCTGCTCGCAAAGCCATGACACAGTGCAGGAGTCCGCTTCCCTGCAATACATACAGCATTACAAGTAATACATACGTAAATACATTAATATATATATATATATATATATATATATATATATATATATATATATATATATATATCTTTATTATATATATATATATATATATATATATATATATATATATATATATATATATATATATTTTTTTTTTTTTTTTTTTTTTTTTTAATTGTACGTCCAATTATCCCTCCACAATGGCCGGGTATTATATTCTCTCTTTTATAAAATATTACTCTTTGATGAAGGAAAAATATTTGAATATAATTTCTCAAAGGAATAATTGTTAGAATACTGAATTATTAAAAGAATCAAAAGTAACAGTCCTACACAGTACGTACAGTGGCAGAATTGGAGAATTAGATTCAACAGACACTATTAACCGAAGAGGGAAAGTAAAGCATGCTAAAATTATAGCCCTTGGTTGGGATTAAGCCCAAATCAAATCCTGAAATTCACTGAGGTTCAAATAATCCATAAATCAAACTTTAAAAAAATGGGGAAAATTACCAGAATTTAATTTAATGAAATCAGATTTTCAATTGCACTGAGAACCTTAAAATAATAGTTATAAAGATAAAAGATAAAGAGTTAAATATAACAATTTAAAATAAACATAATATATAAATACAAACATAGTAATTTTAAGTACAGTAACTTGAATTCCAGGAATTTCTAATTCACCTATCCATATCCCCAGGAGGGAAAGATTAAGGCTCAAGAAAGCAGAACAAAGAATTGCACTGCATTGTAAAGTACATATGATGAATATAATCCTCTATTTTATGGTGTGGCCCATGCAGCATTGCACCACTAACTACAAACCGGATTCCAAAAAAGTTGGGACACTATACAAATCGTGAATAAAAACTGAATGCAATGATGTGTAGGTGCCAACTTCTAATATTTTATTCAGAATAGAACATAACACACGAAACAAAAGTTTAAACTGAGAAAATGTACCATTTTAAGGGAAAAATATGTTGATTCAGAATTTCATGGTGTCAACAAATCCCAAAAAAGTTGGGACAAGTAGCAGTAAGAGGCTGGAAAAAGTAAATTTAAGCATAACGAGGAGCTGGAAGACCAATTAACACAAATTAGGTCAATTGGCAACATGATTGGGTATAAAAAGAGCTTCTCAGAGTGGCAGTGTCTCTCAGAAGCCAAGATGGGTAGAAGATCACCAATTCCCACAATGTTGCGCAGAAAGATAGTGGAGCAATATCAGAAAGGTGTTACCCAGCGAAAAATTGCAAAGACTTTGCATCTATTATCATCAACTGTGCATAACATCATCCAAAGATTCAGAGAATCTGGAACAATCTCTGTGAGAAAGGGTCAAGGCCGTAAAACCATACTGGATGCCCGTGATCTCCGGGCCCTTAAACGACACTGCACCACAAACAGGAATGCTACTGTAAAGGAAATCACAGAATGGGCTCAGGAATACTTCCAGAAACCATTGTCAGTGAACACAATCCACCGTGCCATCCGCCGTTGCCAGCTGAAACTCTACAGTGCAAAGAAGAAGCCATTTCTAAGCAAGATCCACAAGCTCAGGCGTTTACACTGGGCCAGGGATCATTTAAAATGGAGTGTGGCGAAATGGAAGACTGTTCTGTGGTCAGACGAGTCACGATTCGAAGTTCTTTTTGGAAATCTGGGACGCCATGTCATCCGGGCCAAAGAGGACAAGGACAACCCAAGTTGTTATCAACGCTCGGTTCAGAAGCCTGCATCTCTGATGGTATGGGGTTGCATGAGTGCGTGTGGCATGGGCAGCTTGCATGTCTGGAAAGGCACCATCAATGCAGAAAAATATATTCAGGTTCTAGAACAACATATGCTCCCATCCAGACGTCATCTTTTTCGGGGAAGACCCTGCATTTTCCAACAAGATAATGCCAGACCACATTCTGCATCAATCACAGCATCATGGTTGTGTAGGAGAAGGATCCGGGTACTGAAATGGCCAGTCTGCAGTCCAGATCTTTCACCTATAGAGAACATTTGGCGCATCATAAAGAGGAAGGTGCGACAAAGAAGGCCCAAGACGATTGAACAGTTAGAGGCCTGTATTAGACAAGAATGGGAGAGCATTCCTATTTCTAAACTGGAGAAACTGCTCTCCTCTGTCCCCAGACGTCTGTTGAGTGTTGTAAAACAAGGGGAGATGCCACACAGTGGTGAAAATGTCCTTGTCCCAACTTTTTTGGGATTTGTTGACACCATGAAATTATGAATCAACATATTTTTCCCTTAAAATGGTACATTTTCTCAGTTTAAACTTTTGTTTCGTGTGTTATGTTCTATTCTGAATAAAATATTAGAAGTTGGCACCTACACATCATTGCATTCAGTTTTTATTCACGATTTGTATAGTGTCCCAACTTTTTTGGAATCCGGTTTGTATTATTCACACTTGAGCCACAAGAGAAAAAAAAAAATGTACATAGCGCCCAAAAACATTAAAGGAAAAGAGCATCAAACCTGTGTGGAACGGGAATCAGGAAGACGTTGTTCTGAACTCTGACCCTCATCCTAATTGGAGCAGGCACTGGAGCTGCTGAGCTTTGAGTTACAGCCTGTGTCTACAACACAAGTCAAACACAAACCTTTCAATTGCCAACTAAACTACAATTGATTTGTAGCACTGTAGAACAAGTGGTCAGTTAGTGAGATCAACTAGCGATAGATTATAAATTTATTTTTGCAATGCACTAATTCAATTACTTTGATTACAGGAGAAATAACATTATTATTTGTATACATATTGAGATTTACCCGTTTTCCCTGCGAGTCATGAGTATATACGGTAAAGCAATAGTACAACTACCGCAAAACAAATGACTTTTCTACAGCTTTAGTCTGTGAACAAAAATCTCTGTTCACTTTCTGTTTAAAATGATAATTCAATGTACAATTAACCAACAATATAACAATCAACATGCCATTTATACAACATGAAACCCAATAAAGAAGCCTTTGGCAAACTCTCTACAAACTGTATATCATAATTTATCACCGTTTATGGCGAACATTAAATATAGGCCTTCTTGGGTCTCTAATGAGAAATTAATTAATAAGTAATTATCATTTGAAAAGCATTTAAATAGTGATTGTGAGCCAATGGGTGTTTATATAAAGCAGTGTGTATTGAAAAGGAGAAGGCAAGGTCTCCATCACCGGGTGCGCTGTGAGCAATTCTTGTAAGAGTCCAGATATTACTTTGAAGATGAAATATCTCATGTAGAAAAAGATTTTTGGTTGCATATGGGCCAAAGAGGAAGAGACTAGACTACCTGACCAAGCAACTAAATTGAATCCCCTTTTTTTTTTAATAGTGTAAAACTCTTGCTTGAGGACTCACCACTGCATGGGTGCTATACGGCTGAGGGTGTCCAAGCTGAGGGGGCTCTTCAGCAGGGGTAATGATGGGACTGGTTGACCTGGGGATCTCTCTTCTGCCCAGCATTACCATTCCAGGTAGTTGGTTCATCTTCACTTGTCGGGCTTTATTATTCTTTTTCAAAGAAAGACTCCTGCTGGATGATGACTGACCTGCATTTAGCAATAAAAAAAAATACAAAGAGTTTAGAGGCACAGAAACCAAACCTGAAACTAGAAGTCTGGTCCAGTTCTGCCAAATTGCATTTACATGTTTAAATTCGAGAACAAGCAGAACCACCACTGCTCTCTTCACCATAACAGACCACTGTATTTTTGTGATCTGCGCAGTTGGTTTGAAAGACATGCATAACAACTCTCTAATATCACAAATACCCCCCCCCCACACACACCTCTAGCAGATGACTCAAACGATGTGGAAGCACGATTCTGATTCCTAGATGCCACATTTTCCGATCTGCTGTCCTGTTCCAAGACGAGTCTCCGTTTCTTTTTCGGCTGAGCGCTCCCCAAGTCATCTTCAAGCCAGTCGTCTTCTACGTAGTGCTCTTCGGGTACTAAAGCCGACACGCGATTGGTCGATACTGCAGGCGTGCTGCTGAATGCCGGCTCTGATAGGTTCTGAGAAAGAAGACGGGACTTTGCACTGCCTAGGTTTTGAATGGCCCTGTGGTATTCCTCTCTGCCAGAGCAAGGCTGTGGGGGCACCATGGTCTCTGTAACTCCATGTGCAGGAACATCCTGAGTGGCACAAATTTCTTGTGGGGATAGAGAGACATCTGTAAAGCGAGGTCTTGGTCGCACGGGGCGCAGCGGGCTGATCTCAGAGTCTGAGTGCTCAGAAGTGCTGCTCTCATTCTAAAAAATAAATAAATCAATAAAGTAGGGAGAAAATGTTAATGCTATATTGATGCCCTCTTCAGGCCACTAGGGGATTGTGACCCAAAAATCCCAAACATCTGCCATGGTTTAGGCTCATACAATATGTAGGTGGTAGCCCAGTGGTTAAGGTGTTGGACTCTGGACCGGAAGATCACAGGTTCAAACCCCACCACCACCATGCTGCCACTAGTGTGGGCCCTTGAGCAAGGCCCTTAACCCTCAATTGCTCAGTTGTAAGTCGCTCTGGATAAGTGCGTCTGCCAAATGCCGTAAATGTAAATATGCACAAACAGGATCAATTGGTGCTAGTTAAAGCAGTCAAGAACAGTACCATCAGTGAACTCTCACCCCAAACAGAATATTCTCCTCAGTTCCCCGGGGTATGTGACGAGGACCAGTGGAGCGACTCGCTCTGGGAGGAGTACTGGCCTCTGGAGGGGTATGTAGATTGTGCAAGGCATGCTGGGACGTGGGCCAGGATTCCGTCTGTTGCAGAAGTGGTTCTGAACACTCTGAATCAAACAGCTGACTGTCCTGTAGAGGCTGTGGAGTCACAGGCACAGCTGCCACTAGAGACAGGAGACAGAAATGTTACTAACTGAATGTACGTTTATATAATCTGATACAAAAATGTGAGTTTAGGGTTCCATTTAACATTTAACACCCTGCTGAATAAAATGATTAATTATAAGCATGAAATCTTGAATGAATGATTTATTATATATATATATATATATATATATATATATATATATATAAATTTTACTTTACTGAAGAAAATAGATACCTGCTCCAGCCAGTGCTCTCTTCAGGAGTTTCTCTGTTTCTGAACAATCCTGCCGTGTTTCCTGGTCCAGCTGCCGACCATAAGTCTTTAACCATTGTCTTAAGGTGTCCAAAGGTTTGTCGCCCTGACACAGACACACACAATAAGATATCCATTATAATTATACAAGCTCTTTAAAGACCAAAATTTCTACATTTCTTAATGAGACTAAATCAATTCATATTTATCTGGAATACAATAAGCTTTGGTAACAAATTCAGTAATGGCCACTCGTTGTAAAATGTGCTTATTTGTACTTATACCAGACCTTGTTATTGCGGACATTAACCGAGGCCCCCCTCTGCACCAGGAACCGTGCTATCTCAAAGTGCCCGCAACTCAGGGCATCGTGCAGAGGCGTAACTCCATCACAGTACGCACCACCAGGATCATTGATGTTCGCCCCTTTGTCCAACAGCAAGGCTACGATCCCTAAAATACACAAGTAAATTTGTTAAAACATACAAAATCAATCAATCAATCTATCAATCTATATATATTTATATATATTATATATATATATATCTATCGATATATATATATCATATATATCTATATATATCTATATATCTATCTATATATCTATATATCATATATATATATATATATATATATATATATATATATATATATATATATATATATATATATCTATATATATCCACAGTATATCCAATTTTGTCCACGTCCACAGACGTGGACAAAATTGTTGGTACCCTTTGGTCAATGAAAGAAAAAGTCACAATGGTCACAGAAATAACTTTAATCTGACAAAAGTAATAATAAATAAAAATTCTATAAATGTTAACCAATGAAAGTCAGACATTGTTTTTCAACCATGCTTCAACAGAATTATGTAAAAAAATAAACTCATGAAACAGGCATGGACAAAAATGATGGTACCCCTAACTTAATATTTTGTTGCGCAACCTTTTGAGGCAATCACTGCAATCAAACGCTTCCTGTAACTGTCAATGAGACATCTGCACCTCTCAGCAGGTATTTTGGCCCACTCCTCATGAGCAAACTGCTCCAGTTGTGTCCGGTTTGAAGGGTGCCTTTTCCAGACTGCATGTTTCAGCTCCTTCCAAAGATGCTCAATAGGATTGAGGTCAGGGCTCATAGACGGCCACTTTAGAATAGTCCAATTTTTTCCTCTTAGCCATTCTTGGGTGTTTTTAGCTGTGTGTTTTGGGTCATTGTCCTGTTGCAAGACCCATGACCTGCGACTGAGACCAAGCTTTCTGACACTGGCTAGTACATTTCTCTCTAGAATTCCTTGATAGTCTTGAGATTTCATTGTACCCTGCACAGATTCAAGACACCCTGTGCCAGACGCAGCAAAGCAGCCCCAGAACATAACAGAGCCTCCTCCATGTTTCACAGTAGGGACAGTGTTCTTTTCTTGATATGCTTCATTTTTTCGTCTGTGAACATACAGCTGATGTGCCTTGGCAAAAACTTCGATTTTTGTCTCATCTGTCCACAGGACATTCTCCCAGAAGCTTTGTGGCTTGTCAACATGTAGTTTGGCATATTCCAGTCTTGCTTTTTTATGATTCGTTTTCAACAATGGTGTCCTCCTTGGTCGTCTCCCATGTAGTCCACTTTGGCTCAAACAACGACGGATGGTGCGATCTGACACTGATGTTCCTTGAGCATGAAGTTCACCTTGAATCTCTTTAGAAGTCTTTCTAGGCTCTTTTGTTACCATTCGGATTATCCGTCTCTTAGATTTGTCATCAATTTTCCTCCTGCGGCCACGTCCAGGGAGGTTGGCTACAGTCCCATGGATCTTAAACTTCTGAATAATATGTGCAACTGTACTCACAGGAACATCTAGTTGCTTGGAGATGGTCTTATAGCCTTTACCTTTAACATGCTTGTCTATAATTTTCTTTCTGATCTCTTGAGACAGCTCTTTCCTTTGCTTCCTCTGGTCCATGTCGAGTGTGGTACACACCATATCACCAAACAACACAGTGATTACCTGGAGCCATATATATAGGCCCAATGGCTGATTACAAGGTTGTAGACACCTGTGATGCTAATTAGTGGACACACCTTCAATTAACATGTCCCTTTGGTCACATTATTTTCTGTGTTTTCTAGGGGTACCATCATTTTTGTCCATGCCTGTTTCATGAGTTTATTTTTTTACATAATTCTGTTGAAGCATGGTTGAAAAACAATGTCTGACTTTCATTGGTTAACATTTATAGAATTTTTATTTATTATTACTTTTGTCAGATTAAAGTTATTTCTGTGACCATTGTGACTTTTTCTTTCATTGACCAAAGGGTACCAACAATTTTGTCCACGTCTGTGTATATATATATATATATATATATATATATATATATATATATACTATTATATATAATATTATATATATATATATATGCATCTACCACAGTTTAAAGAGGAAACAGAAAGAATACATAAATATCTTGGTACCTAGATGACCGTGGTTACAGGCTTCATGCAGTGGAGTCCAGCCGCAGTGATCTCTGGGATTTAGTGGATGGCCCTGTTGATGACAATAAATAAATAATGAGGCATTTCTGATGTAATATACATAATCATCAATACTTGAGGCATCTATACTTTGAGTTTTACTGATCAGTTTGGCTCACCTGCTCTACCAAGAAATTGACCTGTTTTGAGTTTCCCTCAATGCAAGCTCGGTGCAGGGCAGTTTCACCTTTTTCATTCCGGCGATTCCACTGGATTTGTTCAACACATGAACACATGCAAACAGTTAAAAAAATATTGAGATGAACAGTTTTTTCGATCACACATACAATGCATGTATATATATATATATATATAGATATATATATATATGTTACTCTACTTCTTTCCCTATCCATTTTTCACCTTCTCCCTATATATATATATATATATATATATATATATATATATATATATATATATATATATATATATATGCCTCAGAAAGGCTGTGGCTCAGTGGTTGAGGAATTGGGCTCTGCATCATTCATTCATTCATCTTCTACCCGTCTATACCGCTATATCCGATCTTCTCGGGTCACGGGGAGCCTGTGCCTATCTCAGGCGTCTATGGGCATTAAGGCAGGATACACCCTGGACGGAATGCCAACCCATCGCAGGGCACACACACACTCACATTCACATTCACACACACATTCATACACTAGGGACAATTTTCCAAGGTGCCAATCAACCTACCGTGCATGTTTTTGGACCGGGAGGAAACCGGAGAACCCGGAGAAAAACCCCCTGAGGCACGGGGAGAACATGCAAACTCCACACACACATGGCCGAGACGGGAATCGAACCCGGATCCTGGTGGTGTGAGGCGAACGTGCTAACCACTAAGCCACCGTGCCCCTGGCTCTGCATCGAAACCCCCAATTGCATCCATTGCACAAGCCAGTGCATGCCTATGCCGGTCCAAACCCCAGATAAATTATGAGGGTTGCATTAGGAAGGCCATTCAGGATTTAACATGTGCCAAACCAATTAAGTGGATCAGTAAAATATCCACTGTGGTGACCACGAACGAGAGCAGCCGAAAGAGAGGATGGATATAGCATGGGTCTGATTAATCCTTACTCACCCTGGCAGATTTTCTCCTGCCAGTTACAAGCTTATCATAGCCCTCCAGATCATCATCTGCACAGAAAAGGACACTACATCTGAACAAAACATTCATCCTAACCATCTTCATCAATATAATTCTTTGGTTCCTCACCAGAATCCGAGATCTGTATGTCACTGTCAAGAGGTTCGCTATTCTGCATCTCTTCTTCCTCCTCTTCTTCATCACTGTCCTCTAAATGGCAGCCCTCTGCCTCACACAGCTCCTGAAGACGGGCCTCGGTGGCATCAGCACCTGTGGAGCGTGCACGTTTTTGTGCCTGCAACCACACCTGTAGAACACGTCTCTGGAGTCAAAGAACATGACCGTTATTTCTGTGCTACAATTCTAGCAATTTTGCATTCATACTGTATATACACACACACACACACACACACACACATGGGAATACATACATAGTACACCAGTGCACACAGTACATCACTTGTGTTTATCAATATTCAAAAGGGATATGTAAAGGAGAAAGGAATTGAGAAAACCTGGAGTTTGCTTTGGGCTGCTCTCTCAGCACAGCTCAGAGCAGCAGTGTAACTGTTGTCCACTTCCTCCTGGCTCACATCATATTCCTCCTGGCAAGTTGCAATGTTCAGCCAGGTCTCACACTCCTGCCCCATATGGATGCGAAGGAAATGATGAGGAAAAATATAGGAACAAATTTGACGAATCCTTACAGTCTTTTGTCTGGAAATAGTGTTGTGTGCTGGAAACGAGTGTCGTGATACCTCTTTGGGATTGCCGTCTCTCAGATTCAGCTCCTGTCTGTAATGCTCTAAAGCTTTGTTGTGCTGTCGCAGGTCTGTATAAGTGGCCGCCAGAGAGACGTGAATAACAGCCTGCTCTCGAGCCGGCTTCCCCAACTTTTCAGCACACGACAGCTAAAAACACAGATGCAATGTATACATCTTGAGGTCAGATACCAAAACTATGGAAATGGTGCTACACTAAAGTACAAAAAAAAAGCTATTCAATGCCTAATTCTTGTTTTTTTTTTAATTTTATATAATCGGTTGCATATTAACCAAAGGAACATGCATGTGTCTCAAAAATAACTGTATCCAAGCTATTCAAATGCATTGCTTTAAAACCACCTTTTCAAACAAGCATTGCATATTTACATTCTTTCATTCATTCATCTTCTCCCGCTATATCCGACCTTCCCTCGGGTCACGGGGAGCCTGTGCCTATCTCAGGCATCTATGGGCATTAAGGCAGGATACACCCTGGATGGAATGCCAACCCATTGCAGGACACACACACATGGATATTTACAATTGAGTTTAAATACAGGAGTATCTTGCCTGTGTGCGATACGCTTCCAGCGCTTTGGAATAGCAGCCAACTTTGCAGTAGAGGTCTCCCAGTCCCTCAGCAAGACCCAAAGCCTCCTGAGAGATGGTGTTACTAACAGCTGCCATAGCTTCCTCCAGCTGACTGCCACGGATTGCTGCAGAAACAGTGTCCACATACAAAGGCACATAGAATTAATTGATGACCGTCAGAAGAGCCTTTATAAAAGGGTCAATTACAGCACCCCCCCCCCCACCCCCCCCACACCCCCCCACCCCCCCCCACACACACACACACACACTTTTTTTTTTACCATATCTCAGGTCCCTTTTGACTGCCTCTCGTTCTTCAGGCTGCTGGGAGCCAATTCGGAAAGCCTTTTTCAAAGAGAGCCGGGCTGCCTGCAGGTCTCCCAGATTCAGAAGAACCTATGTAAAACAAACAAATAAATTAATTAATTAATAAGACCAAGGAAAGCACAGCGCACTTTCTTGGACAGGCCTAGGATGTTAGAATGCGACACTGAAACATTACGGTTTAGGTTATGTTGTGTGCTATCTCCACTTTCCTTTTTTAAACTATTGTATTAATTCTATTTAGATTTTTCTCAATATCTATTCAGATTATCCGTTATATTTAAGTATCCAACATATGGCAACCTACAATGAACTACATTTCTATTTAGAATGTCACAGTAAAGTGTTTATTTTTATTTTATTCTTTCAAATAGGCAAATCCACGCCAAACTCATCCTTTAAACTCACCCACATCTCACCTTGCCAATGGTGTAGTAGCACTCACTCTCACTAAACTTCTCATTCATCTTGCGTGCACACTCCTTGCTCTTCTCAAAGCAGCGCATTGCCAGAGAGTGCTGTCCATTTCTGAAGTGAATGCTGCCCAGATTAAAGTTGGCCCGGTAGAGATCCTCCAGCAAATTATTCTTCCTATAAGACAGGGTAAAGAAAATATAATGTAATTGCTCAATCAGTGGTGTCTGAGGAAAACAAACCCTCCCGTGCAGAGTGACACGGGTAATAACATTAAATATCTCACTCGGAGATGTAGATGCTCTGGCGGATGAAATCGCTGCAGCGTTGCGGTTCTTTCAGGCCGTCGAACACAAAGCCAAGGTTTAACAACAGACGTGCCCTCATTTCACTCAGCTCCCGTGCTGACACGGTCCCTGCAATCCATACATGGTTATAATCTTCTCAAACACTTTGTCACTTAGACTAAACAAAGAAATACCTGGGTGGGATCTTGTTTAAAAAGGCACATTGAACACATTATTCAACTGGCAAATCAAACGGGAAACTCAATATTAAACGCAATATTATATTAAACGCAATATTCATACTGCCTTGGTTCTCAGTCTTAAATTATAATAGATACAACAATATGACTGTAAAAAGATTTCACTTTGCAAGCTCCAAGGCCATATTATATGAATGGCATAATTTCTATAAATAGTTTCAAATACTATTGTTATGGCACAAGGGCAGTTTTATCACTAACTGGTTGAACTTCACTGCCATTTTCATAGGACCAAAAAAGGCAATTTTAGCTAGGTCATATTTAGTATTCTCAATAGTTAACTAGGTGGTGCATTTGATAATATTCGAGTCTTGAAGCTCCAGGATCCCAAATTTTAGTCTAAGCTTCAGTCAGTGGGCAATAATAAAGAACAATTACAAACTACTGAGACATTTTAATCAGAACATTTTAAAAGTAATAAATGATATGAGAAACTCCTCACCAACTTGCGACAACATCCATGGATTTATTTGTGCAATTTTTTGGATGTAGTTGAAAAAAGTTTGATCATTATTAATAGATAATAATATTATAAATCAGTATATAATATATATCATAATATAATAGATAGCCAGATATAATAATATCGATCAGTGTTTGAACCCAGCCATTAGGGTTGCACAAGCGGTTGCATTCTTAGTGCCTGTCTCAAGCCTGGAAAAACAGGGCATTATGAAGGGTATCAAGCGTAAAACATACACCAAAGCAAATATGTGGACCGCTAAAAGATGATCCCCTGCTTCGAGTGTTAACGGAAGCAGCTGCGAGAGGAAGTAGTAAGAAGAATCAGTCTTTGAAGGGTTAATATCATTCTATTAGTAGATTCCTGTGTAGCATTACTTTTTACATACGCAGAGTTGATTAAGCATTAGTCATGTGACAAAAATAAAAATAGGATCTTTGTAGTCATAATAAAATGATAGTACTTTGGATACTTAAGTACATTTGAAGTCAAACTAAATGTTTAAAGGGAGCACATTTACTTATACTTCGCCAAGTGTGACTGCTTTAACTCAAGTACATGGCTTCACTTACTCTCCACAAGACTTAGGGGGTTCTCTAATAGGATTGACTTTATGATGTGAAAATGTGTGTATGGTCTACATTATAGACTACTTGTTCTACAGTTTGAACAAAAGCGAACAAACCTTCTAGACGGCCATCCAGTATAGCCAGGCTCTCCTTGAACGCGTCTTCTGCCTTCCTCAGGCTGTCCGTTGATTGGTCGGAGTCGTGAAGGAAGAGGTAAGTGCGACCAATAGTGGCCAGAGCTCTCTGCTCCTCAGTAGCATCATTTACAGAGCGCGCAAGATCCAGATGGCGTCTCTGATGCTGGAAAAGATCACACCAAGGACAAAATTAAGTTCATTTAAAGCCTACACACATCGATTTGTTTTTTGTTCTTTTTTGTTTACTATTTTACCTTAAGAGCAACTTCGATATTTCCAAGTTCTGCGTAACACTCGCCTATCTTCCGATTGGCTACAGCGCACCCAATGACGTCATGCAAAACCTCAGAGATAGCCAGCTCCTGCCGATGCTCCTCTATGGCCGCCTGGAAATCACCTGAGACACGGACGCACAATCACGATTGAGAGAGAAAGAGATGTAGATCACTCATTGTATAACAACTATATTTGGAGATTCCTTCATGACTGGCATCTCACCGTTCTTGGATAAAAGTTCTCCGAGCAGATTGCACAGGTTGGCCTCCTCCTTCAGGTTATTATTGGCCTGGGCTTTGCATTTGGCTTTCTGAAGTTCTGCATTGAAAAAAAAAGAACAATCGGACATTGCAGGAGATGACAATATTTGACAAAATATTAGCAACTCCTGCGGTGTGGAACCGGACACTGTGAAGCACTTAGTTAATTATTATACCGTGTATGAATTCTAGATTGAGACAGTCGTGAGCGACCTCACGGGCAAAACTGTCTGATGCTGACGATTAAAATACTCTGATCGTTAAAGAGGAAACACTTACGCTTTATCTCTTTCACAGAACTCATTGTGCTTCTGAGCAGCAGCCGCTAGGCGGTCTGCTAACCGGACACACAATACTGAGAAATCAATCAAATAGGACTAATCTACAACGGCAGCTGGCATGATCGAGATACGATCTTGTTGTTTTAATGAGAAAAAAGTAACCGCGTCTTTAAAGTAACCAGGATATTCCGTTATAGACGCGATCCGGTGTTGTGAAGATATCCGTCAGAGTAGAGAAGCAACCTTCGCGTAGTTTCCGTTTACACCAAGGCGCCAAGAACTGCGCCGCACTCTGATTGGCTGATTTCAATGCACGTCACGTGGTAGGAGGCGCACAATGCTCCACCTTCTTAAAATGCTACACAGAGACTGAAATAGCTTTATTACCAAGTATGTTTACACACACACAAGCAATTTGGTCCTGTGTATAAATACAACTCTCAGTGTACAGTGTGTATTCAGTCTCCAGTTATTCATTGTGTTCAATGTATCCAGTGGTGTATTTACGTGTATTTTCATTGTTCAGGCCGAATATAGTCTGGGAGAGGGGGGGGGGTATTTTTGTTCCTGGCTGTTCTGGTGGACAGTCGCTCTGTAGCGCCACCTAGAAGGCGATAATTGGGACAGAGAGTGGGCTGGGTGTGTGTGGGGTCTTAGATCTTATCAGCCCTTTTCCCTCACTCTTAAGGTGTGAAGATCGTGTAGGTTGGGCACCAATAATCCTCTCAGCAGTCCTGACTCTACGCTGATCTCTGATTTGGTTGCTGATCCAAACCAGACAGTTATGGATGAAGACAGGACAGCCTCAATGATGACAGAGTAAAACACTTTCATCAGCAGCTCCTGTGTCAGGTTGAATTTCCTCAGATGGCGGAGGAAGTACAGCCAATGTGAATGTCCTACTTCAGGTCCTGAGAAATGGTGGTACCCAGGAACCTCCACTGTTGTTACAGGGCTGTTCATGATGGGGAGGGAGTTTTGTAGGTTTTCTCCTGAAGTCCACGTTCATCTCTCACACTGTTTTGAGTGTGTTGAGCTCTAGGTTGGTTTGACTGCAATAGACAGCCAGTTCTTTAACCTCCTGTAGTAAACAGACTTGTTGCCGTCCTGGATGAGGCCGATGTCTGTGGTGTAATCCACAAACTTCAGGAGCTTGACAGAAGAGTTTTGAGAAGTGCAGGTAAGGTCATTTGTGGCTCATTTTATTAAAGTTTACATTTCCAAACCAAAATGACATCTTTTATAGTGCTACTACTATAAAGGAAGTTTATTTTAATTAAAAAGTAAATGTCAATATAAAGTAACTGAATTTTCATTCCACTGACAAAACTGATTAAGGTTGAAGGATTAAACTGATTAAATGGGTTCAAGGAAAGATAATAACTGGAATAAACCCTTCCTCATGCCTAATACCGTTGGCAGGCCGTCTGCCTTATCTGGCATAAACTCTAACAGAATTACTGACATATATTTTTGTCCATTTATATATAATTGTCCCAAAATTCGATTCCCATCATTATATAGTAGGTGCAAAATAGCATCTGTTTACGTCGGAGTTTCCAATCAGATTTCAACCATCACATCCCTTGTCAGCTGAGAGCACCCGCTATTTTACAAACCGTGTTGCTTTAAGCCTGTTTTAACAAATCAGATTGCAAGCTTTACATGCTTTAATTGGAGGCTCAGAGCAGGCAGTTTTTAGAGCTAGCAATCCACACAAGCGCAAATATATATGTAGGTACATTGGCACTTTGTGTTTCAAAATTTTAATAAAGAATTCTCATAGCGCACACATTTATATAAAATACAGCATCATTCACAGACAGCTTATCCTGTACATTGCCTTATTATTGCACATGAAAAAAATAAATAAACTGTATTCAAACGAGGGACCAAAATCAAAGTGTCTTTCTCTTGTTCAGAATAAAACCTTTTAACTTGTTCATATTAGTCAGCCTTAAAACAAATATTTCTGCTGTTTCACTTCAAATAATACTAAAATATACTTATGAAGAAAATATAGACCGTAATCAGCCGTGTGTGAAAACAGTGTGAGAACAAGGCACCACTGGTTACAACTTATATTTAAATGGAAGCCTCTTTTTCCCCCGAAACCTCTTCATAAGAATTTCACTTCAGGGTGAAACAAACACACAGGGTGTGGGTCTGATCACATGTACAACATCCTTGATAAGACTGGAGATCTGATAGATGATTCACATTGTAATCCAGATGTTGGATTGTCTTTGGTTTAAGATGGCGAGGCCAGTTGATCCAGAAGTTCCATATAGAGGGCAATTCGCTGGGTCAGGGGGCTATTCTTATCGGCTCGCAACAGCCTGGAGTAGACCTGCTTGTAGACCTTCACCTGTTCCTCCTCCTTGCTGCAGCTTACACAGAAACAAACAAATATGAAAACGGTATATAATTAGCGAAATGTTACCATTACCTTGTGTTTTAAAAGGTCAACCTTCTCAAAGTGGGCTAAAATACAAATCTGTTTTAACATCTATGATACTAGAAAATGGACATTTCGATTTACTTGCTGTCCAAGCTATACAAGTATCTACACCCAATTCATAGATTGATTATTACTGCATTGCATGCATGTGGCATGTCTTAGATAGAGTGGGATCTAGACTGATTATATGAAAAAAAAATATTCCTATTCATACATCTACTAAATTGTACAAAACAATTTGTCAAAAATGCCCTATTTTTCAGGAAATCCTACTCTCTGGTAAATAGGGAATTCCCCTCTTTCTCCCTTACCTGGGTTTGCGTTTGCTGGTTGTACTGAGTTTAATCAGCTGCAGAAGCAAGAAAGAAATACTAGGCTCAAAGATGCCGATTAGCTTCACCACTTCCTGCGTATTTAACCCCGTAGAGGCAGGGCTTTCTTCAGAGGACTCATCAGGTTTGACTGTGTCGTCTTGTACCACTCCCTTTAGCCAAAAAAAAAAATTCTTATTAAAAAAAAAAAAAAAAAGGACTCTATTTCGCTAAGTTTAAGTTCATGGTGAGCTCCCAGAGCAGTGTGGACTTAGTGCTTCAGGTTCTAGTGGCTGGAAGGTTCAAACCGTTATGCTATACCTCTTTTTGCTGTTGCTCCTGCAGCTCTTTGTAGATTAGGCTGAAGGCATGGCGAGTCTCACACATTATTTCCAAAGCTCCTGTTAAGGTTTTAAATTTGACTGCACTACTGCTCTGTCCTAAAACATACCAAGACACACAGTATACATGCAACAACAATGAGTAATCATGTAGTGTGAGCAATATACAATATAACAATATAAAAAAGAATTTAAAAAAAAATTTATATATATACATATATACATATATAGATATATATATATATATATATATATATATATATATATATATATACACACACAGCACACACCCACACACACAACACACACACACACACACACACCACACACACACACACACACACACACACACACACACACACACACACCACACAACAAACAAAACAAATAAATAAATAAGCTCGATAAATAGTTTTCAATTTTACAATAATGGAGGACTGACCTGCCATGGTGAACTCGGCAAAGGCCACTCGCTCTAGCAGTGTGCGCAGTAACTCGCACGGGGCGTCACTCAGACTGAGGAAGAGACGCACTGCTTTGGAGTAATGGAGCTCTGCTAGAGCCTTGTGCTGCTTCCGTACACTCTCATCACCCACCTAAAACAAATACACCACAAATTATATATATATATATATATATATATACATAAACATACACACAAACATAAACACACACACACTGTATAGACAGGCTTTGGTTCTAACAATATAAACTATATGCTATTCTTAAATATATTGGTGTATCATCAAACTGCGGGTGTAAACAAAAATAGCTGAAAATGGTATATTAATCAGTGTTATAAAGAACAAAGTGTAGTCTATAAAAACGAACAACAATAAAATTTGATGTGAGCAATACCAATGCACGAGTAAACGTATATATACCTGGTTGCGGTAGCAGCTGTGGTACATAGATGCCAGTCTGTGGTGGATGGTTGCTGCTCTGTACTGATAGAGTGGCTGGCGAGCTGATTCAGTCTGGAGGTCACAATGTCTCAAAGACTTCATCATTGCCTCAGTCACTTCTCTCTCAACCTGCAACACACAAACAGGAAATAAAACATGCTTCCATAGTACATAGAAAAACATTTATGCATTCTCATGTTTATCATAAAATATGTGTGACAGTGCATGTCACCTGCTCCTGAGCTTTGCGGGACAGTGGAGCATAGTCCTGCAGTAGTGTAGCCAGGGTGAAGTATGTGGTGGAGAGCTCCCAGTTCACTGAATCCCACACGGCTGCATGGCTCTCTCTACTGCCCAGACATTTCATAGCCCTCTGATAGTAATCCACTGCCTAAGTACAGGTATGTACAGTAGAAAAATACATCAGAGTTTAGTGAACTTAAGGTTGGGAATTGAAAATCAATTCCGATTCTGGAATTGGAAACTTGTTATATAATGAAAATTCAGAATCTTCTTATTGATGGTGCATTGATGGTTTATTTATTGTAATAAACTATGTTGAAGGAGTCACGACCAACATGATTAAGCATCTGCAGTCGGTTCAGCGGTTGGAATCGATAAGAATCAGAATTGATCAATTGGAATAGATAAAATTTAAATCGTATCCAACCATACTTATAGATTATTGTACCTATTTGAAAATATATTAAATGGAAATGCATGAAATAAAAATAATTCAAATTAGGAAAATTGTATGAAGTATTTTTCTTTGAAAGCTCACTTAATCTTTGTTGTGCTTCTTAGAATAACATACACATTTGGTTGGTTACTGTGTGTGAGGGCATACCTTGTTGTAATAGAGAGCCTCCTCGGGTGAGAACTCTCCCCGGTTCTCTTCTGTGGTCACGGTGCAATGAGCCTGCGCGCAGATCCGCATCAATCTTCCGATGTTACACAGCAGAAGGGCTTTGTTTACGGAGTCAGAAATGGCCTCAAAATTCTGCATGCCCTTCTCAAAACAAGAGAAGCTTTTCTTCCATAGCTCCTGCTCTGCTGCACACACGGCCCTCCGTGCTAAGATGCACAGCAAAATGATTAAATGTTCGGATAATGTAAACAGACATAATTTACAGTTTCAGCATTATTTACAATAGAGCACATGTGCTGCACTCACCGCCTCCTTTCTCTGTCTGTAGTGCTGCAGCCTGGTTCATATAGAACACGCCCATCTCGTTGCGGATGTTTCCGAGCCGCTTCAGAACCTGAGCTAGTTTGTCTGGGCTCAGGTCTTTTAGTGTTTCAGAGGTTAAAATATCATGGGCTGCCTCATAACACTTGCTGCTAACAAACAGCTGGTACTCGGGGTCAGTTGCCAGGTCAGTGGCTGAGTTGAATGCTGAGGGGAAACACAAAGCATAAGGCAAAATGACAAATGTGCCTTTCTTTTTTTTTGTTTTTTTTTTTTTACCCCTAATAATTCTTCTCAATCAATGGTTGTTCTCCCTTGTGTCAATGTTCATAGTATAGTCCAAACCTTGTTAAACTGAGAAACTCAGTCAGGACTTTACTCAATATAGAATATCAGTGAAATCCCTTACCTTTTGCACATCGTTGTTTTTAATTACAAACGTCATTATTTTAATATGTCAAGCCTTTATATAATATAAACAACAAAATATATGCAATACTATATATACTGTAAAAATAATATATTAATATTGCAAATCAGTGTTTTCTCCCCCACTGGGAACAAACTAGCTACACAATTCATTCCTGATTCCTTGTTCATGAACACAAAATGTCTATATACTACTGATAATACAAGTAGAACCTTGGCAGGAGCTCTCTCTGTGAAGGCAATGTAGAATTTCCTGGTCATCTCTGGTCTGGTAGCTGTACTCCTCCATATAAGCAGCTCTGTTTGAAGCATTCTGGGCCAACATCAGCTGCACATCTCCACACAGAGACAGACACTGGCTGTGAAAGAGCAGCACGGTCGGGTGCAGCCCACTGCTTATAGCACAATATGCATCTGCACACACACACACACACACACACACACACACACACACACACACACACACACACAGAGAGGAAAAAGAGAATTCAATGGTTAAAATGAAAATATTTTGACATTACTTTGTTTTTTCCATGTTTATTCTCTTACCATGACACTGTAATGACAGCTTGGTGTAACGTAGCGCACGGCCGTACTTCTGCAGGTTAGTAGCAGCCTCAGCTAGTACGTAATAAGCTTTTGATGCCTTCAGGAACAGCTGTAGCTTCATCTGGTGCTGCCAGGAACCAGGAAGCATGCCTGAGCGCATGGGCATCTTCAGCCCGTCACCACACGGAGCAGCTGAACAGAAACACGGGTAATAAGTAAAGAAAAGAAACTTGTATTAAAGAAGAGAGAGGAAACAAAATCTGGCTGATGATATGTACAGCAAAATATTCTAGTGAAAAGCACAAAAGGTCTGCTGACCTCTGTCGAGCAGAAGTGCGATTTCTTTCTCTACTGCTCTGGCTCCACTTTCTTCGTACTTTAGAGGAATAGGAGTGCTGGGGTCAGCTGCCGGCAAGTCACTCTCCTTTTTAATACTGCTATCTACTGCCTTCAGTCCCTAAAGCACAGAAAGTGTTTACTGAATATATGTTTCTCAAACACATTGTTGGCATACGGCTTTGATTGCTAGCCAATAGAATCATTTATGAATCATGAATTTACTAAAATCTATATCAGATTTCTGCAAAATTAAGCAACAATAATTTTAATCTAAATTAGACCAAAAAAGTTTTTTATTCTGTATTTTTAATACACAATCATATTAGCGAGATGCAAAAACTTGAATGGCCTTGAATCAAACACATTGTACATAGTTCTTCCCAAATATCTGTTATAAATGTGTAATTAATTTCATAAAAATTAATGGAATTGAAGGGTTGAGTGTTCTCACCATCAGCACATAGCCAAGTACAAGCCTACATTTCTCTTCTTTGTCTTGGGACACAGGAAATGAACAATTGGGCTGGTTTGGGGTAGGAAAAAAAAAAGTTGAGAACAAAATGTGCACATGCAAGTCATGCAAACCATGATACTACTGCACTAACTTGTACAGGTCTATATTTTGAAGAAATAAAATGACATATTTAAGGTTACAAACAACTCCTGCTTCATAAACATCACAGGCATACCCTTATCTTGTGGGTCGATGTGTATTTCTCTGGGACCGACAGCTCCTCCACAGATCTGATCACAGCCACGGCTTTGCAGTCCTCCGGACACTCTGATGACATGCTGTACGAGCAGCTGTCATCGTCTTCCACTTCGTCCTCATCTTCACTATAGCTGTCCTCTGAGCCTCCGTTGCGCAGAGACTCTTCGCTGCCCTCCTCCTCACTTGAGTCGTCCAGCTGAAACAGCTCTGACAGCATGTAGTGAGCCGACGCAATAATCTAAATGGTCAGAAACGAAAGTGTGAACAAACTGCCCAATTAAAGAGATGGACTACAACATAGGTACAGAGACACACAGAGAGCGTGTACCTGAGAATGTTTCTCTTCATCTAAGAGTTTAACACAGTTGAGTAGGAGAGTTCTGATAGTCCCATAGTGCTTCCTATTTTGGTTCTTTTTCAGCACCATATTGCTTGCCACTCTGCAATGTAGAGTAAATCAACTCTGCTCAGTTCACAGTGATACGTCATTTAACACAAAATACTAAAGGGAAAAGTACCATATGCAATACACACTTATAAAGAAGAACTGCCACTGGTAAAGTAAAGGGGTTCTGGCATTTCTCTTCAGGTGCTTCCTCACACAGAGTTGTCAGATCATACAGCTTAACAATGTCACTCCCACTGGCTAAAGGTAAAAAAGACAGACATATTCAAAAGTTTTTCATGTGCGTGGTACACCATTCTATTCCCACATTTGCAAAAGCGTGATATAAAACTCACCCTTGAAGAGCCAATATGTGTGTCCCTCCTTTGTACAATTGGACTTAAGAAAAGAAAGAATATTTTGGGCAATGTCTTTTACCACCCTAGTGGAAAACGTGGAATTCTCCAGATCTGGAATGTCCTCTGTCTTTATCATCTCATATTTCTGTTAACAAGCATTAAAGAATAGCTGTTTTTATTTGTGTGTGTGCACATGTACTCACTGAGAGATCACTGCGGAAACAAACGTTTACCTGCACTATGCCATTTACATGGAAACACATGACAAGCTCTGGTACATTGCACATCAGATTATCCAGCCAGTAATCAATACCAGTGAGAATATTGATTGGTTTATTGTTATCCCTAAACAAAACGAAAATAAAGACACAACAGCAACTTTTAAAATAAATAATAAATTAAATATTACCACAATGTCAATGATATAAACCTGCCAGTCTTAAAATACATACAGTGACAATACGCATAACAGGAAAACACCACCGGCAAACGATGATGTCTTTTTTAATTATTAAAGACAGATGTATTTTGTAATTTGTATCTTAATATTCCTGGAGCTTATTAATGTGTAACAGCTGGGAAATAAACTATAAAATATATATATTGCAAATAAGTGCAATAAATAAACAATGTCCGTGTATCTGACCTGAGTCGCAGACTCACTGCTGGGTAGCGGCCTCCACCAAAAATGGGCATGTTGGATCCCACGAGCATGTGGATGTCTTCAAAGGTCCAGAGGATGTTCCGCACAAAATCGTTTTTTAATCCCTGCACCCATTTACAGTTACGTAAATATCAAATATATATGCTTTATCACAATGTGTAGTCGTCGTTTGTATCGTTTGTAGCACTTGGTCTACAATCAAGCCTCATACATACTTCCACAGGTTTGAGATATATGAGCCATTTACCTGGCTGTTCTCTCCTTCGTTAAAGAGCATTGGCAGGTTCTGTTCATTAGGAACAGAGGAGACATGGCCGAGGGCATATGCGGTCTCATATGCGGTCTCCACTTGGTCTCCCTTGCTCCTAAAAAAAAAAAAAAAAAAAAAAGAAAAGAATAGCAGAAAATAGAATGCAATCTCTAAAACAGTGCTCCTCAAAAAATGGTCTGGGAATCCCCAGGAGTCTTATCAAGCATAATCAATAGCTCCATTTTAATTTAGTTACAGATACCAAATCTACTACCCAGGACAGTTAGCCATCATGTTATTGTAACTGTTGTGAAATAGGATTTATGACTCTAATAAAAATAAATATTTTACATATTCATATAACATTATATATACACACACAACATATTTATATACATTATAAGCTTTTTTTTTTTTTTTTTTTTTTTTTTTTTTTTTTACACACTATATAACTTTTTTTTTTTACATTTCTCTGTTAAGAACATAAGCAGATTACCTCCTTTGGAATAGAGGACTGGTCGGAATCTGAAGCTGAGCTGCTGAAAGTGGCAGGCCAGGACGGGGCATATTCCGCTCTCCCACATGCTTCCTCTGCTTCAGCGCAGCTGTCTGATTCTGAGGGCACAGGCTCTGCCGCGCCGTCGCCATTTATGCTGAAATAAAAAGATATATTCTTTTTATTAAGAATGATCATTGACGAAACAAAAAGACACATTTCTATTGTTCCAAGTATCACTAGAACTCACCTGTAATAAAGAAACTTTGAGAGGATTGCCTTTTCATACCAATGCTCTTTACTTTTCTTCTTTCTCTGCCACTTCTGGTCAATGAGACGCTGGTAAAATTCCTTCAACCATGTCCAATCGCCAGTCTACAAATAATTAAATGTGTTAATAAACAAATAAATTTACTTTTTATTTTTTATCACACACACTGTACATACTGTATGCAGTTACACAGTTTCTTGTAGTGTTACTCATTAGAGAGAAAGACGATGCGCTCACCTGTGACGATCTCATAAACAGCTCTTGGATGTCAAGTTCATCTAACAGCAAAGTCCTGCCTACGCGATGAACCGCCATGCTGACATGAGATTTGCTGTACGGAATCTTCAGCAGCTTCTTTATGTTCTGCCCAATCAGACACACAGGTTCACATTAGCTCCAAAGAATGCTTGACTACAAGATGAGCAGAAGTCCTATATGAGACTTATATATTTACCCTATAAATGATACAGAAAACAAACAGTACTCACCTCAGAGTCAGACACCACATCAACATCGTTGCCAATAGAGTCGATGAACTCATAAGCCATGCCAAAACTTTAAACAAATCAAACACAGAGACCCACAGGGTTATTAAGTGTTAAATTAAGTGAAGCAAATTGTTCATAAAGAATGCACAATACATAACTGTGTTATGTACCCTACTTTCCCTGTATATACAAAATACAACTAATTTGTCTTAATACAGTGATGATAAAGAATAGATGAACATTAAGGAGAAATTTCAAGTCTACCAAATACAATTTCATCATTTTAATGATCATTTCTAAGTAATTCCATAAAACTTCACCACACACACACACACACACACACACACACACACACACACATATATATATTTTGTAGAGGATGACAAGTTGAAGAAATAGTATATGGAGTGGCCATGCTAACAACAGTCTTGTTGGAACAAACAATGAAAATTGAAAGTCTTATGTTCTTATCTATCTTTGCAAAAATGAAAATTGAAAGTCTTATAAAAGGATACAAGATGTTTGCAAACTAATTATTGTAGTGATACGTAATAATATTAAGTCTAATATATTTTGACAGGTTCATCAACTTATTGCGCAAAAGTATATTTTCTGTGAACATATATTCGATAAACCTGTCATTTTTGACAATGGTAAAAAAAAAAAAAAGGTTCCCATATATATTAAGCAATTATCAAGCAAATTTATTATCCTACATATTATTTTAATGAATAGTTTCCTTATGACGCGCTGATCACATATGAAAAGGTTTGCAAGCAGTCAGACCTAGAGAAGGGCTTGCTCTTGCTGCTGGACCCAAACACAGTGGTGCCGGCAGAGCCGAGCTGGGCGCTCTGGCGTAGCCAGTTTGCAGGGGGAAGCTTCAGATCCGTTTTCTCCTGAAGAAGTGCATAAGTGGCTGGAGGTGGTGCTGCAGAGTATTTCACCACTGCTCGACTCTTCACCTCATTGTTGCAGAGACATAAGACTGCCCCCTGAGAAACAGAGAAAATATCACAAATAAATTAATAGCTCATGATCTGCACATAAAACTGCCATGTATCTGAGATTTAGAAAACAGTAAGATCCCGGTGTCATATATTGATTATTTAAATCTTCTGGGAAAGCACTTTGAATGAGTTATAATTTTAAATCCATTTTACTTAAAGAAGAATAATGCTCAGCAATCAGCATTCAGAACACGGGCCACGGCAACCACACTCAATTCAGACGTTATATAACTCTTGGGTACATTTCCACTTAGATGCTTTTAAAAAAATCTAAATAATACATTTTACTGACATGAACACATCCCAATCCCCTTACAAAACCCTAACTGGTTCTCCTGGAAACTTTTACTGTTTGTAATCTAATAGAAATTCACTTCTGGCTACCCTTACAGTTCATCCTCGAGTCTTTACAGTATACAGGTGCCATCCGTGAGTCTTATACAGTGTTATAAAGGCCTGGAACGTTTTCAAACGTATTTGAGTTGCTTATGAATACTAATAATATGCACCGGTTCTCCTTTTCAATATTCATACGAGGCGATACAACAATTTGTTTATGCATAATTAATACCGTACCTACCACAACACCAGTACATTACACATGGTGAATTGGGGGGGGGGGGTAATAAATACTAAATAAATTCTTTAGACATGTGATAAAAGGGTGAGAATCTTCTGTCTGACAGTCTGGACATTTTGTTTGTTACCTGTTTGATGTCTTCACTGGTTGAGCTTTCTGCGTCCATTTCTTCATGTTTGTGGTGTGGACACAGAAGTGAGTCCTTCCCCTGCTCTGAGGAACTCATGTCTAACAGGACCGGCGCTCTTCTCTCCACTCTCTAAGCCGTCCAGAAATGTCCAGATTAAGAAGATGCACCGCTCTGAGTGACACTGAGGAACCATTCACAAGCTGGACTGGTGACTGACCCAAAATCTGCCTCAATCCGCATAAAGAGCCACCGGGCCGCGTGTACGTGTGTATGTGCGTGTGTGTGTGTTCAGCCAGCTATCACTATATTAGTACAGCTGGTTTAGAGGACACATTTCTACCACTCGGTTCTCCATTGTAGGTATAAAAAAACGCACTTTCCAACCGTCAGCTTCATTAAAACTCAAGGACTGTGAATATTTCAGGCGAATAAACAGCGTTTAATTATTTATCAGAACCGATAAACAGAAAGTACTGTTACAGCTCAGTACACTGCACAAACACACACTCCATCACCGTCTCTGAACTTACCCGGAAACCGGAAGTTCGTTCGACGTCATTAAAGTGTTCAAGAAATATAGCGATATTCTTATGAAAATTCTTTTCTTTCTTTCTCTAAAAACAAACAAACAAACAAAAATATTTTTATTCAGTGATATTTTTATTTAGTTGTTTATTTATTTACAATTATATATTTTTCCTTTTTTTCTACTGTCTACTAATCTGCGTTTTGGGGTAACACAAATTAAATGCATGAATTCCATTTTATAGTACATTACATTGTTACAATATTTAATAAGTTTCATATTAGCGAATAAAATTTAATGTCATTAAAAAAAAATTATTGTATGTATTCCATGTATTGGATATGGCTGCGTTCGGTTGCTATGGAGACGAATAACGAGTGTCCCGCAGAGAGCATACACAATTATCACAGTGGGATTTGAGGGACTTTGTTTCCTTCATGTTTTATTTCATGAGGGGAATAAATTGTACTTTATCAGATAGCAATGCCAAAAGGAGGACAGAGATATGCAAATATGGACCAAGATGGCAAATGGGTGAGAGTATGAAATGTAGTGTTTTTTTTTACTTTTTATTTCTGATGAATATTTATTGTTATGAATTAGTCAGAGTTTATGAGTCAGTTCAGAACATTCTTTCAAAATGCACTGACAAAACCACATACATCAAATAAGAATACTTTCTAATCTTAGATATATCTGTCTATCAATCTATCTATCTATCTATCTATCTATCTATCTATCTATCTATTTTTTAAAAATTCATTAATTAATTTATTTTGTAGTTTGTCCATGTTGGCTCGCAACAAAGTGAGGTAACACGAGAAACCTGCACCACCACAGGAGCCATGCTATCCCAGGCCATACCGCAACAACAAGGACAAAAGAGATATCCCAAAACTTTTCTCAAGAATGAAAAGGTTACATGCATTGTGGCAGTAACATTACAAAATTAGTAAATATCTTTCCTGATAGATATTGTGTAACAGTACAATTTACAGGAGTTCAGAACTAATTGAGCAATTACATGATTCTTATGTACTGTTCAGCTTATAGAAACTTACATGATGCATTAAATGCATAAATGCTTTAAAAATATATATGCATTTTTGTTTCAGAATACAGTCGGAAGGATTTATCCATATTCAAAGCACGATAACCGAGGTGCACTGGAATATAACATAGAAACATATGATAATGTAAGTCTGTCTGCATTGTTTTAAAAAATGCATTCAAAATGTGTTTAACACTTTATTTGTATATTGGAATATTGTTATTTCTTAATATAAATCATATTATTGAAAGAGAACATTTATATCTACAGTTATCTGCAATTTTCTAATTTGTTCTTTACAACATATGGGGAAAAAAATTATTTTGGTGTGGATTTGGGATTATATTTAGGTCTACAATGGGTTTATATTAAGGCATGGCAATTTTTTAGTTGCAGTAATAATAATAATGCCAATAGGAGGTCACTATAATATTAATGTTATGTTATTAACATTATTAATGTTATTGTTAATGTTATTAATGAGTGTGTGTGTGTGTGTGTGTGTGTGTGTGTGTGTGTGTGTGTGTGTGTGTGTGTAGGGACTGGGTCGTAAGAAGTGTCTGGACGACCGCCGGCAGCATAACTCTCATTTCTGCCTCTGTCATGATGGCATTCCCACTGAAATGCAGTTAGGGAATCATTCACTCTATCAGACTGACTTCCCGTCTTATCACTACACAGAGAGCACAGAAGGCACGCAGCACAGCCGCCGGTTTCCCAGGAACCACCAGGAGAAATCCCGTCAGGCGTGTTTGGACCAGGCTAAAGAGCGTTTCATGTGGTTTGGGAGGCATGATTTGAATCAACGCACACCTCTTAGTGTACTAGCAGATTCAAACCTCTCCTTAGCCTCGAAGCAGACATAATCCAGTTACAGAAAGCTCACATTAAAGCATCCATATGAATTAATCGTTGTGATTTGCTCTATTTTTTTCTGTTTCTCAAAAATTACATGTAAAATATTATCTTATATAATGTATATTATGAAATAAAATATTATGGAAGCATATGAATATCTAAACATTTTACGATGCATTCTTAATCGCCTTTAATTTTTTCATGCACATCTAATAGTTGTACTATACCACCAGAGGGAACTCATGCAATACAAACGCAAAAAAAAAACCCAAAACAGATCGCTTACTACAACAGTTAAACAACGCAATTACTTTTTTTTTTTACTTAACCAATTACCTTAAATTATATGGAATAAACAATAATATAATATTTCTTTAATAGTGTGCAAAGTAAAACAGAACTTTATCTTACAGTAGAAACACTACAATCGGAAACCTTCCCAATCTGGCAACCTGCAGTTCCCCCATGGCTAGTTTAGAGCGCGTTCCTATTGGCTGCTCTGAAACCCGGAAGCAACATGGCGGTCTCGCCAGAAAAACACGATTCTACGAGGCATTTTGTTAGAGAGATTGAAAAAAACGACGGCTCGGTTCTGAAGCTTTATCAGTACAGTACAGGCGATGTAGGCTGTGTGGTTTGGGACGCAGCTATAGTGCTATCAAAATATCTCGAAACAGACCAGTTTTGTAAACCCCGGTCCGGTACCAGCACGTGGTTCTCGAAACATATTCTCGAGCTTGGCGCGGGGACTGGAGTGGTGGGCATCATGGCCGCCTCTCTGGGGTGAGTTAATGTACCAAGACAGGAAAATGTACCAGTGAGGTATGCACTCCGCTTTAAAAAGGCTAAAAAGTAGCGGTTAAGGGGTGGGGGGATGTAACACCCACTGTCTAGCTTGTTTGGAAGCCATGGTATGGCGTACCATAAGTACAGAGGGTCAAGGACCCAAGGGTATCAGCTTGGTGATACCGTGGGCTCTAACCCCCAACCTTCCGATCAGTAACCCAGTGCCTTAAACCACTGAGCTGAAACCCCCCCCCCTGCATGCCATCTTTATCACACCCACTCTCATAATACTCATCACATCTGGTATCTGCAGATAAACATCAGCCTACAGTAGGGGCTTTTCACACTGGTAGTTAAAATTGAAACGGCACGGTTTGCATGTAACAATGGTGATGTGAAAGCTGTGATGTAGACTACCTGGGCTTTGTGATTCCCATGTGGTTCAGGAGCAACTCAATCAGAATGTGTGTTACCCTGTGAATTATAAATATGTTGTGTAATATTCTGTTTGAACGTTATATCTGTGATGCACTATGATCCAAAGTGTAAACACTGTAACCGAAACAAAGCTATGATTCCTTATCTAAACACATAGACCACTGTGTAATTTTCTGGTATTTTAGAATGATCCAAATTATAGGATTAGTTGTAATAGTATGCCTATTACAGTTATTTAAGGTTTGTAACAAAACACAAAACTGTGATTCCCGTCACACTGCATGAGCATTGAATTCAAAGTATTTGAATCATATTTCAGATCTTACTCACAATAATGTCACATTTGTGTTACAAATTATACCTTTAGCAAAGCAAGATTGGGATGTTACAACTGACTGACCATTTATTTAAATAATTTGGTATCTTGATTTTGTCAAAATTTGTATATTTGAAATATATCTTTATATGTTTGCATTTGCTTTGAAATAATAAACAAAACATGATTTTCTTTTGTGGCCATAAAAAAAACATACCTTTTGGAGATTAATTCTTCATCCCTTCACGTGTGTCTTTATACGCCTGTGTTGGATGTCGTCTGAGGGGGAAAAAAAACACTCTCCCATCTCTAATATGTATGGGGGGAATAATACTGGACATTTGCCTCATTTGGGAAAGAATGCTTGACTTTTAAAAATTCAATATTTACAATATTTTCAAAGCTTTCAAATTATACATAGTTGTTAGTTATTGTGATATTATCGCTAATCTTCTATATATTGCCCAGCTATAGAATCATATAAATTGTATCTCTGTTCTTTTTTTTAGACAAAATTTGATTTTAGGGTACAGAAGGAAAATATGAAAATTGTGTTTGAGGTGCTAGATACATTTTACAGCAGGCTTTGGTTTGTTGAACGTCTGAAGTTGCAAACCCGAGGCATTTCCAAACGCGTGATGAAACCATGCACCTCTTGGAAACAAGCTTTTTGCCCAGCCCTATGCTTGGGTAGATCATCAGGTGGCTGAAGATCTCCTAATAGTTTCACCTTATAATACTTTCTTACCCCCTTTAGAGTATTGTGGCGGTCACTCGCCATTAATGTTTGCCCTGCAAGTTGCTGATTTAACATTTGCCCTGTTTTACACACACACAGAGCCAATGTCACAGTGACAGATTTGGAGGATCTCCAACCTCTCCTTAAACTGAATATCCAGGAAAACCGAGAGCTCATCAGTACAGGCTCAGTCACTGCCAAGGTACTGAAATGGTTTGTACTGTCCTTCTGATTCTTGCATTTAACAATTTTGAACTTGGTTTATAATGGCTGTTGTATCAGGAACACCCATCATATACCTGCAATCACTCACACTTATCAGATACACCAACCTATACTATGTGTTTATTTTGTTTGTTGAGCAGGAATGAGTTTAGACCTACTAGTTGATTTATTACAGAATCCTATTTGTATTTTGAAATGTTTGATTTGGTCTGATTTCTGGTTTCCGTCTGTTTTTTCCACCTTCCTTGTGCTGCATTTAGTTCGACAGTTTTGACTGGTCCCTGTAATCACTTAAACAGTAAGGTGTAAAAATCTTCCAGAGATGCAGTATAATGCAATATTAGTTACATAGCAACGCCCATTAATGTTCCATTGTCAGGATGAGCATTAAAGGTTGACCACATTAAATAAATTCTTTATGGCATTGGTACTATAGTCAACACGTTCTCTACTGATGCAATGGAAAGTACATTTATCTCATTCGGTTAAGGTCCCTGCATTTGAACTCATGACCTTCTTACAAAATATGCACACAAATTGTAGTTATACTTGACAAAATTGCATACCTACAAAAAATGTTAGTACCTACATATAATTATAACTTGATGAATCATGAACCTGATTTCTTTTGAAGGGGTGAAAATGTGACCAATTTTCTGCCACATCCGGATTACATTCTAATGGCTGACTGCATCTATTATGAACAGGTGATGTGTTGGGTTTTAACAGCCACTTGACAAAAAATGTATTTGTCTATGTAAAAGATTTGTTAATAATCATTTAACATTTGCAGTCTTTGGTACCTTTGGTGGAAACGTTAAAGATCCTGGCTGGACCAGAGACCTGCGTCATATGCTGCTATGAAGAGCGCACTATGGGAATTAATCCTGAAGTGGAGAAGAGATTTTTTGAGGTGAGGGCAGACAAACAGAACATTTCAAGTCTAAAACTGAACATAATTGTCATGAAAATGTATATTTGAAAAAGTCTGTTTGAAACGCTGCATTGTAACGTCTTTGGCATTTTCCTTTATTCTGTGTGTTCTGAAGTTATTGCTGCAAGATTTTGACGCTGAGGAGGTGCCAGCTGAAAGACAAGACTCTGAGTTTAATAGTCCCGATATCCACATTCTCCATCTACGGCGCAGACCAGGCTGAAAGCTTTCCATCGTCTGCAGGCGAATATTTTTGTATATCCAATCCTGCCAACCATTATGTACTTGTTCCATAGTTTAACATCTCCACTTTATACACCTCAAGAGTATTTTTCTAATAAAAGAGAGGTCAGACAACACAAGAATAAGTAAGGATCCACACCATTCTTTTATATTAACTGACTGTAAGCCTCAGCAGTCATTAGTTTGGTTTGAAATGTGAGATAAATGGAAAATGTATTGAGTTCACTGATGTGAAATGAAATCTATCAATGTGTCTCTGATCTCGCTAACATTAGGGAAATACAATTATGCGTTTCAGCTGAGAAAAGCAAATCTGAATGAAAAATGTCGGCCTACAACGAAGTTAAAAATCCAGCACCTTACAAATAATGTTAAAAGTGGCAACAATTACATATTGATTCTTGATACTGTTTAATTCTGGCACTTAGGGTGTAATTCATTCAAGTGTGATTCTGTGTCTGCACCCAAGTGCAGCTGCTTCACCCGTTTCATCCATTTAAGAATAAATAGTATTTAAGCCATAATAGTGTGTTTGATCCTAATGCAATGTAAATAAAAACATCTTTCCAGACACTGCAGAATTTTTTTTTCAACCATTCTTTGAGTCTAATGCCTTCAGACCCCGTCTCCTGACTCTGTTTAGACAGATGGTACTTTTTTTCCCCCTCCTCTTCGCTGTGTCCAATTCTGTCTTTTTCCTTGAAGTCATTAAAATATTTTCCATCCCTCTTTACTTGTTACTTCCAACCACAGTAGAAAATAGCTGTACTTTTCAGCTCGTATATTGCTACGAACCTTTCTATCTTATAAAGCGGAATGTTAGGCAGGAAAGGCTTTTTGTGTGTTTAACATGGTCAACTGTATAATATCCTTAGACTATAGAGTAAATAAAGTCCTAACATGGTACATGGAACATGGGTTATTTGGTGTAGCTTCTTTACTGTTTATTTACTTGTTTGCAAACTGTGTAATTCTCGTTTCAAACAGCAGGTGCTCTCAGCAGAAGCAACACGTGGCTAGAAGAACCTCTCTGTGGAAGAGGCACCATCAGCTTTCAGAATGAATGAGTGGAGAGCAGAAAGACAGAAATATCGCTATTATGTCGAAATGTTCGTGTTGCGATGCATTCTCCGACATTATTCAACTTATTTTCAGACAAGTCTGAATTGTTTCAAAATAAAGGCACTACTATCAAATAATGAAAAGGTAGTGTTAAAATCTATTATTGTCTCTCTCTGGTGTGGCCCCCATCCTGTACAGTGAAAACTGGGGAGATTAATGCAGAGATTCGGGTTTTTATTTTATTCACAGGCATATAGCATGAAGCAAGGTCCAGGCTACTGTAGGTAAACAAAGATATCTTGCTGCCTTTGACAGGGCCGCATGTTTACACAGCAGCACTGCTATCGTTGCCACATGCACCAGCCTGCCTGTTTCTCACACGGCAGCATCACTGCTGCCTTTCCAGGTAAACCTATTCACAGGCATTTCCCGGAAAACCTTGTGAAACTTTGTGATATTTCTTTACGTGTTTCACCTTTATGCAATCTGATGTCTATTTTACTAGCTGTTTTTTTCATAGGGACAACTCAATGACATCGTCTTCTGCCAACATGCTTTCCTAGAAATGTTATGATCTTTTTTCATTCATTTTCCTGCAATTACTTTTTATCCATATACATTATCACTCTGAATAAGTCCACATTTTAACCACACTTTTATCTTTTTACACCCCCGACAAACAAATCCACAAGATAGTTATCAAAGAATTACATACACCACCCTCAATTTGAGTTTATTCTTATGTGGGCTTCAGAGAGTCAGCATCGTAGTCACATGTGACCCTGTTAAAGGCAACCTTTGGATTTTTTAGATACCATACAGGGACATTTTCATGCCGAAAATTCCTCTTCGGTCTAAAGTTACAGCTTAGAAAGGCATCCAAGAGAATGTGCTTTCTCGTGGCACTAGTGTCCATATAGGGGTGTGATTGTCAGGTGTGCATATACTTGGCTATATAAAGTGTACCATTTAAAAAATAATAATTTTATATTGGTTCTGTGTTTGGCGTTGACTTTTTCCAAGTTTGGAAAATCCCTTAAAAACTAGAGCCATGACTAATTTTAATCAATTCTTCATGTCAGTAATGCTTGGTAATATTCTGGAAAATTCCCTGAAGTTGATTCATTTTCATGAACTGCTTTATCCTCATCATGGGCGAGGCAAAACTCGCAAGGGTGAGCACCGCGCACGCCGACGTTCACACACTCATTTCCATGTTATGACTATTTAACATAGGACAGTCAGTCCTAGCTACCTTGAGAAAATGCATATGAACCCAAAAAGAACACGTGTAACTGGAAAGACAGTAATCTGAGCCAAACCAGGGACCCTTGAGCTGTGAGGCAACAACAGTAGTCCTTATTCCCTGAAGTTGAGATGCTTGTCAGCAGCTTATTAGCAGACATCACGATCTCTGTGCACCGCAGTGATGTTTACACAGGCTGCTGGGGTTAAACCCCTTATAACTCAACCAGAGCCATCTGTGCTGTGCAACCTCAATATAGACGTCTGCGCACAAAAAGTGTATTCCACTTTATAATACAGCAAGCCACTAATCTGATTAGTGGGATAAGATCTTTTAAATTCAGAAGCAAAGGGAACTATGAGTAGAGGTTGATTGGAGTATTTGTAATCCCCAAATGTTTCCTCCGTTTTATATATATACTATTATAAGTATACTATATATATATATATATATATATATATATATATATATATATATATATATATATATATATATATATATATATATATATATATATATATAATATATATATATAATATATATATTATATATAGATCCTTTAATAGATCCATAAACCACTATTATATATATATATATATATATATATATATATATATATATATATATATATATATATATATATATATATATATATATATAAACCCTAACCAATGATGCATTGCACACTGGCCTACTATTCCATTACTCAGAAAAGCAGAGGACAACAAATCTACATCTTTCCTCATCATAAAGAGGATACAAAGCTAATAATAATAATATAAAAATGAATTTTCCAGTGGTTCAGTGGTTCACCAGAGCCATCAAATTAGTGGCACTTAAACATCAGCCTAAGATGTTTTTTTGGCCAGTGAAATCCCACATGTTAACAAAAGGCTACATTTAATTGCGCTTCTTCTGTTCATCATAATGATATTGCTTCTTTTATTTCCAGCTCAGGCTATATTTAGCATAATACTGCATTTCTCGTATAAATTCAATACATCTCAGTTTGCTGTGTATAGTGCGTTTTGAAAATGGACATTGTCCCAAAAGCAGCTTTAGAGAGATAAAGAGGCAATAAAGTCGGAATCTATAAGTGTAATGCCCATGAGTTCGCCCTCTATAAGTTTATCCCTAGTGAGCAAGCCTGTGGGGACTGTGGGAACTCCCTGGAATGGTATGAGGAAGAGTCCTTGAGAGGCGCCAGATTTAAAATCTGGGTGGCACAGAATCCCCATTCATTATAGTTCCAATATAAGGTGTACTATACAGTGATGGGCGCTTTCACTTGTCTTGGTTTGTTGTGTCTTTGTTTATAATTATTATTATTAAAAAAAAGTGCTATAATTTGCTAAGAGACTGATGTTATCTTAAGTTTGTAATCAAGCAAAGCAAAGTTGATTTACTCAGTCATTATTTTGAGAATCAAATCACTTTCGTATGTCACTCTGGATAAGGGGATCTGCTAAATGTTATAAATGTAGGCAGGGGTAAAGTCAGATTACTGGAATAAATTTGACTTTCTCTTTAAGAATACATTACAATAATAAGAAATGCATTATTTAGTATAAAAAATTTTTAATATTCCCTATAACCAACAGGTGGCATACAATATAAGCCCTCCCATCATTATAAAGCACTGCAGTAACTTTACCACAGAAATATGTGTGCATAACTGTCTCACCATTATGGTTAAACGGGACGTTTTTCAAAACCATACTACCTTGCTATTTTCATACCCTTGACATTTTTTAGTTTCATAAAAAAAAAAAAAAAAACATTATATATATATATATATATATATATATATATATATATATATATATCTATAGATATATATATATATATATATATATATATATATATATATATATATATATATATATATATATAAAGATCTCAGCTCGGATATGACGCATGTAACCCACCATTACAACTCACTTCCTTGCCAACGGTTACTAAGGGAAACCCACACTTCCTCTCTTTGAGGCTTAGCTGTAAGAGATCAAAAGTTGTTCACACAAATGCGAGCACTTTGGAAGCTACACACTGCTGTTGGTAGCGGCATGGAGACGGAAAATAAAACCGGTTGTGATTTTGATCAATGCTCGGGGCATTGATCTCGAGGTGACGGACATTTGCACTGTAGGGCATTTGATAAGAACAGAGGGACTGTGTTTGGGGTTACATATGGTAACAGGTTTATAGCTCATTTGGCCTGTTAAGGACATTTTAACCAAGCTATTCCATTGACAACCTTTCCCTGCTACAGAGGTGTGGAGCTAGAGTTAGCATGCAAACGAAAAAGCTAAAATGCTTATTGGGTTAATTGCCTATGCATTGAATTGTAATGTTTTTAGGTAATACCGTGGAATACTGAGCTAACCCACCACGACTTACAAATGAAATTCGGCGTACTTTGCGTTAATTCCCGTTAGCAAGAAAATACATATTGTTTTACATCATAAGCCACATGTGCTTCTGTTTGTTGGGCAGTGAATTCACATGGAGTCATTCATTCATGTCTTCCAACTGACTGGTTTTTGCTAGGAGTTAAATATGTCTTCACAGACAAACAGATGTAGTGAGGAACTCTGTTCACTAGTGAGTCATAGCGTAGTCACAAAGCTGTCAGCGAGCACGCCGAGATGGCAACTGTCGTTACACTCCAAAGCAAAATTCCATTTGAGTGATGCTGTCTCTCAGACACACACACGCACACAAACCCTGTCCATATTGCACAAACACTTTGTCACAGTGTCAGTGTTGGTGAGAATGTGGAAGCTCTCGACGTGCCAGTCAAATTTGTGGAGACGGGCGAGTGGGGAGAATCTGCCAAGGAGCCGAGACAAAGATGTAAGCAAAGCCTGTGCTGACTCAGCAGGGAATACACGCTGAAGACTTTCCATGCGGAGACAAAAGGCTCATACAAAGAGATCACAGTGTCCATGTTCACCTGCAGGTCATTGCCGGAAAAACATCCGTCACTTGGAGGATCTGGGATCAGACGAGGCTCTCCCTCATGTTACGAGTCCAGCGGTGGTGCAGGTCCGTGATCAGCCATCTCACGCTTCCCAGCACAAAGGAGTCATTGTTTAGCTCAGAAAGAATGCTCCGGAAAAAGCCCACCTCATCACACTCCCGATTTAGAAATTCAAAATAAGGTGATTCAAAATAGGCCCAGATTCTATAACAGCTGTTTCACAGACCCCCCCCCCCCCCCCCCCCCCCCCCGCAGATAACTTTAACTCATCCGTGTGTGTTGGAGGAGTTTTAAATTATATTAGGGAAAACAACCGTGCCAGAATTTAATTTGGTGGCTTAGACAGGAATGCTCATATTTAAAATACAGATGGTGAAGCACATCAGTCAGCAGACGACTGTGGCTGATTTATCACCAGCTACTATCTTAGGCACTATCGTAGCATTTGTGTTTTGCTGCCATTACACAGGGGTAGTGCACAAAAAAAAAAAAAAAAAAAAAAAAAAAAAAAATATATATATATATATATATATATATATATATATATATATATATATATATATATATATATATATATATATATATATATATATATATATATATATATATATATATATATATATATAATATATATATACTATACACACACACACACAATCGGAGAGATGTTGGTATGAGGAGCCATTCTTTGAAGCTTGACATGTGGAATGCAGAGATTTTCAATGCTTTCTATGGAAAAAAAAGTGTCTGTGTGTTTTAGGGCATTTATAACACTTAGCTTCCCATTCAAAACAGGCATCAATTCAATTCAGCTTTGCATTTTTGGTAGTAGCTGATGTATTAAAACGGTCATACAAAAAAAATGTATGCGTCTATATTAACAGCTTTAACAGCATTCATTCAGAACTACAGGGCAAGTCAGAATAAGCAGGTGGGAGGAAACTTGAGAACCCGGATCAAACCGACAGCAAGAAACGCTACACAGACAGGAAACTGAGTTTAGGATGGAATAAGAATTCTTGCCTCACCGAGGTCGCGTTACTACCTGCAGCGCCGCTGTAATAACTTACAAAACGTTTTTAAAGGACTTTTTTCCTTTTCTTTTTTTTTTATGTCTTCTGATCATCTTGGGTGAAAAAGAGCTTAACACCATGAATATAATTCACGACGTAGCAAATGACAAGAGACACACATTAATAAAGCGAAATCAATGTGTCTCAAATTTCTGACGGGAATGAATTTATTCACCAACACTTCCCCAGCGCTTGGCAACAGAGAGCTGTCTTTTCTCGAGCCTCTGGCTAGAATGGTTAAGCATTTCAATATCATATTGAAGACAATCGCTCCCAGTCGGATCCCTCTCCCTTTGCGTCCTCAGTACCAGTGCAAAGAGCCAAGCTCTCCTCCCGCCCCGTCTGCTGCAGCTGTTCCTACTGAGCTCTTTGCGGAAGACTATTGGCATTGTACGGCAAATATAAATCAGCTCTTGTTCTGTTTGCACACACACACACACAGGCAGACGGGCCCAAATGCTTGCGATAGTGCAAATAATGACTCCGAAAGCAGGGACGTTTTACTGTACTTTAAGAGGCGGGACCGATTATATACCTCTACTAGTTGTGTCTGTTTGATACTCAAAGTATACACAAATTCAGGCAAGCAAAGTACATGTAAAAACCGTTCCCTAAGTCAAAGTAAAACAAAGTAAATAAAGTAAGTAAATGCTGCGCTCGCTCCACTGGCTTCCTGTAGCTGCACACATCAGATTCAAAACACTGACACTCGCCTACAAAGGCAAAATGTATCCTGCCTTAATGCCCATAGACGCCTGAGATAGGCACAGGCTCCCCGTGACCCGAGGGAAGATCGGATATAGCGGTAGAAAATGAATGAATGAATGTCCAGAAATCCATTAAAAAAAAAAAAAAAAAAAGGGGAAAAAAAAAAGTCTTTGCTTGTGTACTTAAGTTTGTATTTACCCTTCATGAATGAATCTTATCCTTAGATCGAGAACTAAAGCACTTCTTGTACGTCGCCCTGGATAAGGGCGTCTGCTAAATACTGCAAATGTAAATGTAATTGAATTATTCAGTGACAGAATAATATCATCTCAAATAATTTATTCATTCGTTCATCTGAAGTTACCAGTGGATCCTGTTTAGCTTTGTCCTGAATCTCGAACCAATTCTGAAACACAGGGAGTAGAGAGAGAAATAAAGCCTGCACCACAGAAACTACTAAAATGTATTTGGGAGGCAAGCGGAAATCGGAGAACCAAGAGGAAACCTATCCACACATTGGTAGAACCTGCTGAAGACACAGTAACCTGAGCTCTTCAGATAATGGAGCTGTTGGGTCGAATTGCAATCCGCTCTTCCACCCTGCTGCCTTGCTTTAAATCACACAATTATTTTAGGGTAAATTAGGGCTTCTTTCACCGAGCTGCGTGGGAGTATGACAATCATTTCCTTTAAAGCAGACACATTATTTTGATGTAAATCTTAGTTACTTAACTAATCTCACAAATGTTAGATCGCATGGGAAATCTGATAGTAGAAGCTAGTTCAAAAAAATACTATTCAAATCCGTCACTCTTACACTGCAAGAGATGGATATTTACTGCATACCGTTACTCTCCCATCTCTGGTGATTCATGCGGCGTACTGTCACAGAACGTAATACTCCAGCCAGTCCCCCCACCCCCACCCCTCAAAGTCCTATGAAAGCCAGATGGGACATAGTAGTTTGGCAGGATTGTGTAATTATTTTTTAGATAGTTCATCTAATGAAGCCTAAACTCTTAATTCATTATGTACTACTAGAAGTTCTATAGGCAGTTTACATATATGGACTCGGCAAACCCAGATGGCCCCATTCAAGCTACTATGCCACAACAGGAAGGGCGCTAACTATAAACCACTTCCTGTGTCAAATGAAGAGCAACGGCATGTTGTGTTTAGGAGTAGTAAAGGACAATTACTGCTAAAGCTCTGGAGAGAGAGAGAGAAAAAAAAAAACCCATAGCCAGATTTATTTATTTTCATCCCTTATCTGTTGCCGTTTCAAATTATTATAGCTTAGTTGCCCGTCCATTAGTAAGACGTGAATGAAGTGGTTAATAGGCACAGGTTTGTAAATCTGCTGTCAAAGAGGCACATCATCATTCCTGCTGCTCATATATTTATATACGAGTATAGGGTTGCTAAAATATCCTACTGAAATGTAGTTCTTTATATATATATATATATATATATATATAGATATATGCAAATTTTGGATATTGCAGAAATGATATTTAGCTAGTAAGAATACATAAAATCGTTAAATATTAACATTTATTCCTCTGTCAGACATTCAATTGAACGAAGCAGAGGAAGGTAAAGCGCTTTGTAGCTCGCGGCTTTTATTTCTCGTTCCATTTTACAGTGTCGTATTGTAGTTGTCATAAGAAAAAGCGCCGCTTCAGAATTTTTTTTTTTTTTTTTTTTTTTTTTTTTTTTTTTTTTTTTTTTTTTTTGTTTTTTTTTTTTTTTTTTCATTTTGTTTTTTTTTTTTTTTCTGGCTGCTATCCCAGCTACAGAGCTATCCAACAAATTTCAAACCGTTCCTGTAAAAACAGCAAACTTGAGCAAAAAAATCACGTCATTTACATTTTCCAGCATTTGGATTGATTGCTATTGGCAAATCATATTTTTCCTTTTAGCACGTGGTGATCAGAGGGGATTTCAGGAGTAGGCAAAAGGCAAGTTTCTACTGATGGCACTGAGCCACAAAGCCTGGTGTAAAGTACTCAACGCAAAGCAAGCAGCAGCAATCCTGTCAGAATGTTTCCTCAGCAACAGGTCAAGTAAACAGGGCTTTCAGTGAACGTGTTACACACACACACACACATTCAGACCGCTCACTGGTTACACCCTTTAACCAAGGGTGAGCAACCACACTAAACTCGAGGATTTGAGTCATAGCGATTGAGAACAAAAAGGGGATATGAAGTGTTGAAGAACGCACAAGTGTGTAGAAGGTATGTGGAGGAAGGACCTTAGGGAGAAAAGTGGTTGAACGTTAGTATCAGTTTGGTTCCGTTGCAATCAGCACGTGGCAGGAATGAATAGTGAAGTATTATCTCCCGTCCCAACTTCATCGGCCGAGAGCTCCACACAGAAGTATGGGCTGGAACAGCCGTCTCCTCTCTGTGGCTTTCCCAATCATTTGCCTTTCCTCTAAATGTTTCCCCCTCAGGAAATCCAACATCAGAATACCAGACATTCCCCTACAAATGCTTAATCGCACAGTATTCTTTCTAGGTACGACGTATGAATTATAGGCAGATGCAACGAGTTGTGTGTGTCTGAAGGACATAAAAATGAAAACGTGACGCCTTTCACTTTTCCTTCAACAGAACCCAGGCTGCCTGAAGACTCGAGAGGCAGGAAAATAAAAGCTGTATTGTGCAGTTCAAGCAGGCAGCCTTCGACCTTTGGACGTCTTTCCTGTTCTTGCTCTCCGTTTCCAGTCCTCTATTACCAGTGTCATCCGAGAACATCTGTATCTGAGCGAGGCCAAGGTCAGGGTTAGGAATGCAAACGTCCCACGGCTGCGTCGCAAACTCTACGTGTTAGAGGTTATGTAAGCTACAGCGCAACACTTTCTAAAAATCTATCCCTCAATCCACGGAAAAGAAACGGGACTCGACACAGACGACCCGAGATACATTTTCACGCTGCTAGCCGACACTGACACGGATCGCGCGTGTCGTTATCTGATAGGGGGGCATGGCTCCTTACCACGACACACCTTCTTCCATGTGCCCTGAATTGAAGTCTATCTCATCTAAGTGTGTGTGCTGCCTGTAACACTGTATCTCGGATCCGTTTTCCAGATTGCATTGCAGATTCAAGCTCGCAGGGCTTCGATAGAGGACAACTATGCTCAACACTCCATGGGGAGGGGAAAAAAAAACTAATCCTATTTTTACCTATTTTCAGCTTGGACATCCCACAAATCCTGGAAAGCATCAAACCATAACTTGTGGAATAGTAAACACTGCCTTGTTGTTTTTAATCTTCTTTAATGGCAAGACTGAAGTACTCCTTAAGCGAGACCCCACCTAGTCTAAGCCTCATCCAGCTGCAAGATTGGATACATTATACTGTGTATACTTTCCCAGACAGTTGTTGCGCATGGATGTATTCATATTGAACGAACCAATCGAGACTAATCACCAGTGCTCAGGTTCGGGTTCACTCTGAGGTAAACAACACTGACAGTCTATTGTTGAAGGTACATGTTTTTTAAAGGTTAGTGTTCATTCCTTCAGTACACTTCCAACGTTTGTAAAACCTCAGACATTTATTTAACACAATGCGCATGGTTAAACTAATAATCATACATGTCCGAAACACAGTGCGGGAATCCTAAACTCATCGTTTTCATCGCATAATCCCACCCCTTTCTCACGCACACGAGTCAGCCCACAGTGACCACTTCCTCTATCGCAGTCGTATTACAGCTTTCAACTGCCACAGACACACAGGATGCTACGTATAAAAAGTTGCATTTATATAAAAAAAAAAAACCCTCTTGAAAGAATCACTGATGCCTGGACAGTTACTTGCAGCTGCCCGAGGTGGAAGTGAAACTCTAAGATGTGCGTGGTGCTATTTGGAAATTCTTTGTCTCATTTCCTCACGACCGCACGCCTGTCATTCCACCTGTGCACAAAAAAAAACCCTCACAGTGCGGTCAGAGATGTAAATTTACACACGGTCAGCAATCATGTCCATAACCACATGTTCTCTAAATGACTTGCACCGGCCATTTCGCTATATATATTTAGAACTCAAATACAGAGCTCTAGCTCTGATAAAGACGGTGTTATGGCTGAACCGGCAATTTAAATCACCACTGAGTTTCTAAATAATTGTTTTTCTTGGGCAGAAAGGTGAAAAAATGTATGGTATGGTGTATAGGAAATGTACGCCATTTAATGGTCACCCAAGCACAAGAGTGGTCTGGGGATCACCAGGGGTCTATGAAACATAACCGGTGGGTTTCCATTATTATTGAACGGTTAAGGGTATCTCTGACTGACTGAAACTCCGACATATACAAATAAGAAAAACCACAAACAAAACTCGAAGAATGCTCTATTATCTATGATGAAATATGTACATCATAAATATGCCATTTACATTACAAGTTTGTTTGAAATGACCAAGTTTTTCAGTTCATAACTTTATATCATGTTAAAAAGTTTACAAACAAAGTGTCAGTAACAAACTGGCCGTAATGTTTCTTTTCACAAAATACCACCCTTTGAGGGCTCGATCTGTCAGCTCAAGCATATAAAAAAGCTACAGAACAGACTGCAGACGAGTGTAATTACCTCTTAGAGATTAGACTACACAACTGGCGTCAAGTCATAAGTTCACTCGGCAACATCAAGAGGAAGTCAAGTGACGATGTTTCCGTGTTTTCGCGAGTGGGCGAAGTGGAAGAGCTAGTTGGCTCGCTCGCTTGTTCGTGTTTTCAAAATGGTGGCCGGCTCAACAAGTGACTCAAGCGCTGGGTAATAACAGCTGTGTCAGCAGCACGACAAACATTTGTGCTGCACACCAGCAGCTTTCTCTGTGTGAAGCAGTTTAGCAGCTGTGTGGCCATCGGGGACTAAGAGGGACAGCATCCTGTTTTCAAAGAAAAGTAAAGAATGCTTAGTTAGGTGAAACCGTGAGAGCAGCGGAGATAAAGCATCCCCTTGAACTTCGCTACTTACACATGAACCAGCAGATCCTACTCTCAGCAACCCATCTAAAGCCCATATGGGATCCCTGAAGGTTAGTGATCAGCACTCAGCCAGTGGTAAAAGAATGTAAGGAACGTAACGGTGTCCCAGTTTGTAAACCAATTACAAATAAAAACCAATAGCAGCTTTCCATTTACAGGCAAATCAAGCCAATGAGCAAATGTCAAGAGAAATGACAGAAAAATTCCCCTTACTCATTTCAGCCTGGAATCGTAAAATTGTGCTGAAAAAAAAAATCCCTGCGTGTAAAACAGTTAACAGATTACTTTTGAGGTTTGAACCACGGATCAAAGCAAGAATAAAGTAAAATCTTTAAAATGTCTAAGTTTAATTAGATGTTACAATTACAGTTAGTCTCTGTACAATGGTTTCTGACATGGGTGAAGCAATGAGAGCAAAATGAGTCATGGGAAAGATTCCTCAGTTATATGGCAAGTGCAGTTCACGCTGGTGCAAGCACTACGGTGGAAATGTAGGTTACAATCTCACATTCTGAAGACGTATGACTTCAAGTGACATTCTGGTAGACTGAAATATTCCTAAATGGTACAAAAAGTCCGTACAAAAAACAAACAAAAACAAAACCCATCTGCTTTACTTGACTGTTGGGCTACATCACAAAGGAACCCCAGCGTTCACATTTGAACCATGTGACATGTGATGTAACCCCCCCCCCCCTTTTTTTTTTCTTTCTACAGCTTATGAATGTCATGTGCTCTTTTCAGAGTAAATATCATAGACTTGCATATAATTTATGTTCCATGTTTACAGTTTAACTATCTTGCGATGCCTGTGACAATGGTTGAGTTGAACTGCTCACGCAATCAGCTATTTAGATTGTTACAACTTTGTCAGTAAAACTGTCCTACAGATGGTCTGAAACATCCTTCTTTTTAAAAAGCAGTCTTATAACACCATATCCATGGACTACTTTCAGGAGACAGACCTTCGTTCTCACCCCCCAATACAGACTCCAATAACACAGACAACAGACAGAATGTGTCCAAACAGAACAAATTTTTAACCAAAAATAAGTCAAAAGCCCTACATCATTAAAAAAAAATAAAACCTTCAGTAGGAAGGGGGGGGGGGGGGAGGAAAAAATAAATCAGAAAGAAACAGTTAATGAAGGGAGGTGAACAAAGGTACAAAGCAAGCAAACCAAATCTCGTTCAAAACTATAAATTATTAGTTATGGGGTCGTTTCTGCAATCAAAAAAATAAATGAAAATATAATTTTTGAGCATACTGAAATAAACATTGTTAAATTTATTCCTTGGAAATGTTTCCTTCTTAACTAAAGAGAGTCCAGGCCAAAGCAAGCAGTCATTAAGACTTGTAATTAGAGGTGAGCCATGTCAAGCCTTCGTACAGTCCGTCACCTGTGGTGGCGCATGAAGGCTGCACGTACCAGTTGCGGTCTCTGATGCGCGTGAGTCCAAGCTTCTCCTGGATCTCGTGTGGCTTCATGGCATCGGGCAGGTCCTGCTTGTTGGCGAAAATGAGGATAATGGCGTCCCGCATCTCGCGGTCGTTGATGATGCGGTGCAGCTCCTGTCGGGCCTCGTCGATGCGATCCCTGTCTGCGCAATCCACCACAAAGATTAAGCCTTGTGTGCCTGTGTAGTAGTGGCGCCACAGTGGGCGGATCTTGTCCTGGCCTCCCACATCCCACACGTTGAACTTGACGTTCTTGTAGGTCACCGTTTCCACGTTGAAGCCGACCGTCGGAATCGTAGTCACCGACTGGCCGAGTTTGAGTTTGTACAGGATGGTGGTTTTACCTGCCGCGTCCAGGCCCAGCATCAATATCCTCATCTCTTTGTTACCAAATATCTTTGACAGCATTTTCCCCATCTTTTAAATAGTTCATAAATACTTCCTTCACCTTAACGAGAAAAAAAAGAGGATGTTCAACACGCAAGTGTTACCTAAAAGTGTAACAGAATTGGTGCTGGGAATACTTTGTCAAGTAGGACCAGTTGCTCTGAGGGAATGCCAGGTGGTCAGTCAACATGAACTAGGAGTCGACTCTCAGAGGAGAGGTTAATAAAGATATAAAAAAAATAAACTTAAGGAGCAGGAACTAGTGAACGAAAGGATGTACATTTGTCACACTTCTCATAATGATCAGCATGAAGTCGTGTCACTATATCTTCTACAGTCTCTTTGGATAAAGTAACGCGTTTAAGCAGCACCCTTTTTGGAAACGGGGGGGGGGGATGAATCGTCACCTGTAATCGCTGAAAGGCGCACTAATCCTCGATCTGAAAGGAGTTAAGAGGTTAAACGACCCTGAGACATGGCTCCGGGACTGTCGGTAAATCCGGCTGAAGCGTCGAGCAGCGCTGCTTTTTCCACTTCCTCAATGCGAGTGAACGCGCGACTCTGGGCTTCTTATCCGGCCGTCTTTTCACAGCTAGAACGAAGAGGAAACACGGTTTCAGTGACCCGTCGGGGAGCGCGCTTTAATTTGTTCCTGCCACGGCAGCTGTCATCGGGGCCGTCCTACGCCGACGTGCAGCGATTTCAAACGTCCAGTGTGCGAATGGCTCCCGCCGCCCCTCTGTGAGACAGAGACAGGGAGGCAAGTCAGACAGCCGGAGTGCCACAGCACAACTTAGCCAAAGCTAAGCGTTTTAGCGAACTAGCCGTTACGCTAGCCGACCAGCCAAAGCACCGACGGGGAAAGAAAAAAAAAACACACGTTCGGCAAAGAGTAACTACTGCGTTTAGTAACACACAACCCTACGCACCCCGTTCAACCAAAAAAAAAACGGTTAATGGACGTTACCTGTAAAGGCTCACCATTCTACAATAGCTTGTGCTCCGGTGTTCGCCCCAGCAGGCAGCCGCCTCTCAAGCGCCGAATGAAAAACCGGAAAAGGTGTGGACGAAACTCGTCCGCCACTTCCTGTCAGTTGTCTCGTCTGAATTCCCTCTATGGCTCAATTCCAAACTACGAACTACTCCCTTTTTCAGCGCCCTAATACATCTTATGATATGTAATCTCCTCCGAGTGCTAAGTAGTGCACTATACGTGTGCAAAAAAGGGGAGAATTTGAGATTCAACCTTTGTACGCGCGGCGTCAGGCTCAAATACAGCATCAATGGCGACCTCTAGTGTCTACGCGGTGGAATCGACATGGCGTTTATAAACTGCATTCACCAAAATAACTAGTAATCAGGGCAGGACAATAATAGTAAACAACAATATACAATATCATAATACATAAAAATATAACACATATAGAAATCATTGAATGCGATAAAAAAAACTATCATGCATTTCTATACTGCCCAGAGCATTTACATATATTTGCTGTAATATATGTAGATATTATGTATATACGTCAGGTAAGTCAAATGCAAGCTTTTTGGTTTCTGTTGCAGTCTGCTCTACCTTTATTCAAAAATTCTATGATTATAATAATAATAATATTAAAAGGCAATAGTTATATACCAGAAGTGGGGTTCGAACCCACGCGGACATACGTCCATTGGATCTTAAGTCCAACGCCTTAACCACTCGGCCATCCTGGTCACGTGAGCAACAGCCAACTTACTCCCTAACTACGAACAAGTTGTTCGTTTCCTGTCAAACACGTGGATATGTAGAGATATGAGACAGATCAGTGAGATTGAGGCTGTTCCAATTTCATTATTCCCTTTCCCATATATTTGCATAAAGACAAACTATGATAGAATCAAAATTAGAGACAAAACATTTTAACAGGTCTTTAACATCCAGTAATAGTTCTCTTTGTTTAGACTTCCCCACATTTATGTGTGCAATGGAGTTAGCTCACTGTAGTAACTGCTTGCAACTTTTCATGACCTATGAGAAAAAGTTAATATCTGGTGCACTTGAAGATGTGAACTTGTGTAGATGTGTGAAAATGTGTGAACTTGTGGAGATGTCTGAGCTGAATTTCATCTGTGCTTCAACCTTGACTAGTTCAGCTTCTATTAAAAACTGGACACATATTGTGAGCTGAATCCGAATCAGCAGAACTGAGTTTCAGGAAATCCCACCTTTAAATCTATATGCCATAAGCTGAACCAACTCAAGTCATTTTTCATTTATTTTGTACGAGCAATAAGTACAATGTGAGAAAATGCTTTATTTTAGACCAAGAATTTTAGACAGTAGGTGTGAACATGTTGAGTGGAATGTAGGCTGGGCCCCTGTGCTACGGCCCAAGGCATCACGTACTCTGAAATGGTTGTCCAGTTTAGTAAATATTTTTCTGTCAATGACTAACAAGTTTAAATGTCTACCAGACGTATAAACAAAAAGTTATTTATAATGTAACACACTTCATTCTCTTCAGTATGGGGTAAGAGTACTTTTCTGGTTATCTTCTGAAACATATAAGAGCTCACAAATCTGATTTGTATTTGCAATGTACACTTATAACAAACCATGTATTTTTAATGATTTTAGATCTATGACACAAATGAATTGAGCATTTAAAATTACTTTAGTTGGTTTACTTTTAAAACCATTTGTGATCCGGTTACAGATTTGAATCACTCAACTATGTATGCCCATAGTAACAATGAGCTTTGTGTTGATTTTTACCATTTAGTGTTTACCAATACTACTAACAAATGAATGCACAACTTATTAATAATGTATGTTTATTAATAAATAAATAAAACAATGATAATGACAACAACGGCATTCGGATCCGCACAATTAGTCTTTTGAAAATCCCCACAAAAAGTGCTTTGCATCACAAACTGTTATTTCCAATGGCAAATGTGTGAAAGTCGCACAAATTGTCGACTCTTTAACAACACAATGAAACATGCTAGCATTCACAACAACCTGTAAATATCTCTGGGTAAACCTCACTGTAAGTAAAAACACTATAGTTGTTTTTAAATATCTTTAAATATGTTTTGTCCGTTTTAACCACAACACAAAGGCAGCCGTTTCAAATAGGTGTAGTTTTAACTTGACCTCAGTCTTTCTCAAACAGCGTTTTCCATTAACACAAAAACAAACCCACAGGCATGCAAACAATAAAGCAGACGTTTCTACATGCGCCAGTGAAAAGAATACTGAATATATAAAAATGAAAAAAGAAGTCACGGCAAACGACAATAATAAGGAACAAATGTATAGGAGGAATAAGCGTACACATATTTTTCTGCATCGTTATAACTGCTTGTGCTGTGTAAAACTACTTCGACACCATGTCCTCTGTAAAATGCGCTAAAGCACTGAAAAATATCCCAGTAGCCCGTCCCCAGTGGCTTCCCATACACCACTATGCCTTTAAGAGCCATGGGCCGATATTATCGCTTGTATTGCAGCAGCTATGGCGGAGTGTGTGAGATCTACCTCGGGTCTCCCTTCTAACGGAGACATGACTTCACTGGCACGAGCTCTGTCTCACACTACATTATCCCAGCTCGACCAGTCGGACGCATTTCAATCCCAGTCGTCTCTGTACAGGATGGGAGCCTCTCGCAGGAGAAGAATATCCGCGACTCAAAGCATAGACTCGATGGATGTGAGTCCGAGCGCCGAGGCGCGCGTTCTGGTGATCAACACCGGAGGGACAATAGGAATGATGTACCACAATGACGGTAAAAAAAAAAAAAAACACATATTCTACACGTATTCGCACCTACGTCATCAAATGTATTTCCTCTTCACTCACTGCCTATGTTGATATAAATGAGACCCCCCTTTTAATTCCAGCGGTACATTCATAGATGAAGACCAGAAGGGACAGGAGTACCTGTAGATTGGCAGTGCAGTAATTGTGTGCCCTCGCACACGTTCACACACACGCTCACACGTTTTGTGTTTTCCATTTGCTCACTTGTACAGGAAATGGCTACATTTCATTCGAAGTTACATGCCCTTTAGTCATGCACCAGAGCATGCGGGTCCTTTCAGGCACAGTAGGGACTTGTTTTCTTCCCCAGCTTCTGTAACCGAATCCTAGAGAGCAGGTACATATTGAAATATCTGCTGTTAAAGATACCAATCATCATATACTTCCCTGCTTCTCTGCCACCACACACACACACACACACAGACTTTTTTAGTTGCTTGGCTTTGAGTCAAACCCCGGCACAGCTCCCAGGTCAAACATAGACTTCAGCAAGTTTAACTCCTGTTTGATCGTTTTATTTAGTAGAATCTGATTGCCCAACATGGAACATGAGGATGTTTGAATGAATGAATGATTGACTTGACCATGAGTTGTGATTTTTAAGTCCAAGGTTGTGTGAAAACTCCCCCCCAGCCTTTTCACATCCTGTTGTATATTTAGACTCCCTTAGGCTTGTTCGAGTTATTCGCTCGGGTTACATTTCCACTCGGCTCCAGCTGATAGCTTCATGCTGACCAGTCACACATGATCGTGACCTTATAGAATGAAAAGTTTCCTGGTTGCTTTCGCAGAAGTTTGTCTCCCCACCCCCCCTTTTTGTTATGCTTGGAGTCATTGGACTATATAGTACAGGGATCACCAACCTTTTTGTAACCGAGAGCTATTACATGGACACTGAGTCATAGAAAAGGCTACCAGTTTGAAATACTCCTCTGAAATAAAAATTTGCCTTTAGTTATATATTATTATTATTAATTATTAATGATACTCGTTTATCTATGTGAATACACTTATGATTTCTAACAGTAACTATCAACAACGAGTTAACTACATTGTACATTTTAGATGCATCTCACTGATGAGTTGTGCACTTTTCATAGCAAGCCTGAGAGCCACTCATGTGCTCCTTGGGGGTTATCTGGTGCCCACGGGCACCACGTTGGTGACCCCTGATAGTATATACAGTTTTCCCTCATTGCCTCAAATGCAGTCGATCAAATATTGATTGTTTGCATTTGTACCCTGAATTGATGTCCCAGAACGAATTCTGAACTATGATGCTGAAATATGCGCGTTAAAAGCCCCAGATGCTTAATGATTCTGTGTTGTAATTACTATAGATGTTGCTATTACGAGTCAGCTACAAATTTCTCATGTCGTTTATTAAAGTTCAACGAGAATGATGGACGTTCAAGTGGATGTTTTGTAAAATTGACTTCGAGGGGTGCATGTTTTTTTTTTTTGTCATCTTTGTTACAGTTCTGTGTCCTGAACCCAATGCCCTGGTTAAGGCCCTACGCAAACTCCCCATCCTGCACGATGAGCAATACGCTCAGCATACCAGGCTCTATGAGTACTACGATCCCCCTGAGAACACACTGGTGCTGCCGTAAGTATAAATCACACACGTATGCGCTATGTCATACGCACAAAAAGTAAGCATTTTTTTTGCTTTCTTGCTCGGTCCAAACAAATGCGTTTTGTCCCCGTCAGAAAGTTACTCTATCTTCATGATCCTTGATATGTTCATTTTGGGAGGTAAACATATCATTATAATTCTAAAAGTGGAGAACACGACAAATATAAAGATCAGGTGATTATTGTCAGCGCAAATTTTAATGTGTGACTATTTTGTAACTAGGAATTAAAAATGATCTTTTTCATGTAAGCAAAGAAACTGTACCTAATATAAGATTGACATGTACTTTCATGTCAGATAATAATGAATATGTAACTGTCTGCTCCTATAAACGGAACGAATTAGTAAGCCATTGAATTTGTTTTTGCTGGTATTTGTGTTTGAGATTGAAAGATGACACATGGGGAGGGGTGGTGCGTGGATTCTAGGAACCAGAAATGTGTGGAAGTCACAAAGTTATATACGAGACGAGCCACAAAAAAGATACAGAAGCAAGGTTAATCTCCAACAAGGTGATGGGAGAACGAAGTGATCTGCTCATGATCCAAACATACATCATTGGACACTAGTGAAGTATTATGGCGTGGCCTTGCCTGGCTTTTTCTTGAACAGGTTTTTCTTGAAAGTTTAATGATCAAACTCATGATACTGGCAACAGAAGATATTCCAGACAGAATTACCAAGAAAGCTGTAAAAAAAAAAATCATACTTTTTCATTTAAGGTTCATCTTTTGCGTTCAAACAAAAAGTTTGACAAAAATAATAAGTCGGCCAGTGGTTTTGGAATGGCCTGTGTTAGTGTTCATGCTCTTGGAAAATGTGCATTTTGAGACTCCATGCCTTATTACAAGATATAACAAGACTGGTGTGCTTTCTGTGCTGCTTTTCCTGCTGAACATGGTTGTAAGGAGTAATTAAGAGTCCCTATCAACTTCCTGTCAGCTCAAAACCGACTACTCACTCTCCTCTAATCTTTCTGATCAAGTTGTTTCAGCCTTTAGATCATCCTCCACACACCTTTTTCGGAGTCTGTAATACACAACAACCATGCCACGTTTGAACTCGCATATCATATTTCTTTGCCCATTCCGTTGTTTGATTTGAACTTTAAATAATGCTCTTAACGTGTCCGTGTGAGTATTTGCATTGTGCTGTTGCCAGTTGCTTGCATGATTGAAAAACTACATAAAATATGAAGGTCTACTTGCTTTTTCTACAATAGTAGAAAAACTAGTATGGTCTAAACCAGATAAAGAGGGTGGCACAATGATTATACATTTAATATTATACTATAATCAATGTCCACATTTTATTGGACAGAATTATTAAAGCCTGGTAATAACTTGGAGAAAAGGATGCATGTTTTTGTCATTTCAATGTGCCAAGTGTTGCATACCTGTATGTGGTTTTACAATAAATGCAAAAAAAGAAATAAGTTCTTTAGGATATAGAAAAACCGAACAAACCACCGGTTGCAAACAATTTAATAATGTGACTAATGACTATAATTAATCAATCACATTCAAATTGATGTTTGTAAAGTAGTTATTACATGCTACAGGAATATCTGGCAAGTACAGAACAGCACGTAACAGTACTAACCCATTCTTTATGTTGTGTGCTCAAGATTAAGGAATAAGATGAAGCTATGATATAGAGCTGGGCGTTATGTCATATAAATTGAATCTCCGATTTTTAAGATTTTGGATACTGTGGGAGAAAATGTGTCTGCCACCTGTTTTTGGGGCTGCCGCTGTCATGTTTATCTCTCAGTGCCACACACACCTCCCCATTCAACGACGTGATTCTGTTTGAGGTGCTGGAATAAATTCTTGCTGGTACCTTTAGCTTGTCACGAACTTCAGACATTATACAGCGGGCTTGTTGAACGTCTGAAGTTGCAATGTTGTATTTCATATTTTGCAAGTGTAATTGTAATTTGCAATAGATTCACACACCAAAACTCCAAAGAAACATTTTACATTTCAGCATAATATGCATCCATTTTAACAAAGTAATGGCTTTGCAAGATAATAATCAGTATTCTGGAATATAAAACGGGAGATCCTTTAATAGATCCGCAACACTTTTTTGCAGTGAATAGTGGAATAAAATAGCTAAATCAACATGTACCATGTTTGTTCATAGATTCATGCCCACAAAGGCTGCGTGTTGTAAAAAGTGCTGTAACTTCTTACTGTACACATTTATGCTACCGGATTATTGTATGCATTTTTTCTCACATTGTTTTTTAAAAAAGATATAAGATGTGTAAAAAAAAATATCTGACTTGATTCATTCTATGTGAACAAGTTTTTGGACACCTGATAAAATGTGTTTTTAACAGTTTAGTCCAGATTTAGTCCTTATGGAGCATGTATTCTACGCTACAGGAAGATATTCCACTAGATTTGTGGTTGTGGAGAAAATAACAGCCTCAAAAGCTAAAAAAAAAAAAAGAATATATGTATATATATATATATATATATACACACGAGGGTTAGTCAAAAAAGAGTTCTCAGACAAATGCCATAATTTCTTTATGCTTTTTGTCTGAGAACTTTTTGACTACCCATATATATATATATATATATATATATATATATATATATATATATATATATATATATATATATATATATATATATATATATATCTCTGAAAGCATGTTGTGTAAACAAAATGTCTCAAAATGTAACACCAATCTTCCAGGAATAGAAGTTACATTTTGCTTTCGAAGAAAAAAATTGTTAACGTTTTGTCACAAAACATAACATACCAGTATTTTTTTCAGTACCAGGATACCAGGAATCTCTGTTAGCTGGTCACTCATGATCTTTCGTTCTAATCCATGCAAACCATATATTTATAGCACACACAGGAGCATTGTCATGCTGGATCAGGTTAGGGTCTCCTAGTTTAAGTAATTGTAACAAGGAAAATTTCTTATGGCAGCCAAAGGCATCGACTTTAACTTTGTTTAACATTTTGGACGTTTTATTGCAAATTTTTCTTTTGTTTTATGGCCTATAGAGGGCGCTATGTACTTAGATTTGTGCATTTCACCCGACAGCCTTCTTTCGTGCCTGAGTCTAAACATGTATGTGTTATTTTGACAGGATGCCAACTCGCCATGCTGATGAACTATCTCAAAGGTCTTGTAGCATAATGTTTGTCCTTGTTGGTGTGTGTGTGTGTGTGTGTGTGTGTGCATATATAAATTGGCTTGATTTTCTCAGTGGCTGTCCCTGGTGGAAATGGAGTATGGACTGCATGAATGGTTATATAAGAGGTTTGGTTTCAGTGATGTCACTTAACAAAATTGCTGAGCAAAATAAGTGTCGTAACTAATTTTTAACGAATTTGTCTATAAGACTATTTTTCAAATGTCGCTTTAGCAAATTTTCGCCGAATCTCTCCATGTTAAAGCAAGATACTATGCACTGAGATGTCTTCACACAACTGTGTCGTATTACACCTTAGTTTATTAACCGTAAAGGACGGCTCATTCAGCAGCGATATCGAAATGCTGACATTGGAGTTCATGACAACTGCTATTGTCACTCTATTAAATAAAGCAATTTATGCATAGAAATTGCAGCGGGTGATAGAAAATAAGGATTTGGGTGTTGGTGGGAGGTATTATATAATCGCACAATCTGCCATGAGGTAATCCTGATTTTCAGCTGAATATAGCAAGAGGACTCTTGCAGTTCCTCATCTTATACTTAAATTTCACACCTCGGTGACATTGGGTTGATTTGTGTACAGCTGTAGATCAGACCTAAGCTTTAAAAAGAAATCACGCCATGTGTCTCAGCACCAGGGGGTCTGCCTGAGATGGCCTGTGCTGGCGGATAGCATCAGAGCTGCAGTCTGAGCCGTTTCCTAAGCATGTTTGATCTCTCGATGTGTTTGCACGGATTCTTACTGCGCAGATTCGTGTCGTGTCTGATATCAGGAGACCCCACGGAGACCAAATATACGCTATCTTGCCCAAAGCTTTGAATGTTTGATTGAGCTAGTGAGGGTCTCTGCATGTCTAATCTGCAAACATACAGAGAGACAGCGGTGTGTTCAAACATACATGCATACATACACACACACACTTTCATATAGTTATCAACTCCTCCTTCCTGTTTAACCTTTTATGATGTTGTATTTAAATCAAATGTACATTTATATTGTGTATCCAATAACAAAATATCCAATTTTGGTACTACCTATTGGTACTACCATTCAAAACGGCTACCAGGTCGTATTATTCCTTGAAGCATGGTTCCCTCAAGCATCATAACTGTCTGTCTTTTCTCAGGAAAATGCTGATATGATCTGCAGTTACAGATGGATTTTATAAAGTAACTTTGTTCGTGTAACTAACATTCTTTTTGTTGTTGTTGTTTTTTTTTTTTTATCATGACTCGTTTCATCTTGTGCAGATTGGCTGCCTGCGGCTCAGCTTGAAAAATGTTAATTTCACCCTCCCTACAGGATTCTTGCCAGCATTGTTAGCTAAATGAATAATTGGCAGTTTTAATACACACTTCTTCTTTCCTGCAGCATCTATCCTTTAGGAATGTCAACAACATACATTTGGGGCTGCTCTGGAGAGCCGAGGCTAATTAAAGCACTAACCGAGCTTTGGCTCATCTAAAAAAAAAAAAAAGGATGGAAGGCTGGGAGGAGTGTGTGTGTGTTACCTCCATCCCCTGCTGTTCCATTGAGCTGCTGAACATGACTTGAGCTGTGCCCCTCTCCGTTGTCTGTATTAGAAGATGGGGTGCCATCTACTTATGAAAAGGAGAGATTAAGAGGAGTCTTTTCATCAAGCTGTAGACAGGCAGACACACACCTCTGATGGCTCATCTGTGCATGCGAACGTGCCTCAATCAATTTAACACCACTTATGGGGTACATTAATATAAATGTGAGGTTTAGAGTGATGTACCCGCTTTTAATTAGCATGTGGGGGTCATGCTTACATGAATCCTCCCCATTATGAGGAGAAGTTTGCCCCTCAGCTAATCCAACAAACACTTGCCTATCTGCACTTGAATGTTTGCTTATCTTTGCTGCTTCACACACACACACACACACACACACACACATACACACACACACACACACCCAATTAAGTCTTCTGAAGAATTTTCGAGGCACCCTGCTGATTAAGCAGAAGGCTTCTGAAATCAGGCTTTTTGGCTTGTGCCCTCAAGCCACTCCCTTTTAGTCCTTTCCACTCTTCTATAACATAAAAATGAACTCTGTCCAAATCATACTGTTTTCATTAAAAGCCACTTTATATGGACAAAGCAAAGTGTTTGGAGAATCTTTATCAAAGTGGGTTTGTAAATTGAGCCATTTTAATTGGCACATTGGCTTAAGCGTGCTTGTTAAGCTTTGCTCACATAAACATTTTGCGCTGGTTATAGTGCGCTGCTTTGCCATGCTTGTTATTCTCTGCTTTTTGTTTTGTGGAAATGTGTTTTTTGTAATCACAGAACAGTCACCCCCCCCCTTTGTTTCATTAGTCTGTCCAAACAGAACAAAAGAATTGTGTATACTGTTATTGAGTATTCTCCGCTGCTGGACTCCTGCAACATGACAACTGATGATTGGGCCTGTATTGGAAAAGACATTGAGGTACTCATCATGCAGCACCAGTATGCATGTACATTTACAAGAAATTTGATTCATTTTATTTTTCAAGCGCGATTACAAGAAGTAATGGTTAACAGTGTGCATTATTGAATGCATAGATAATATATATATATATATATATATATATATATATATATATATATGCGTGCCATACACACCATATATACCATACACACAACTGTTTCATATATAAGATTATATAGCTATATACAGTTTATGTATATAGTCTATATACATATCTATCTTATATATGAAACAGATATGTGTATGGTATATTGCTATTTAGCAAGGGTCGTTAATTAGCAGACTGTAATCTTGATGAACTAAAATCGAGTACAATGTAAAATCCTAGCAGAGTATAGAGTATATAGAGCAACTCTAATTTTCTAAACACGACCCAGAACAGATAGTAAAGCAGATCCTCAGGTGTGATTAAACCATATATTCATGTGTTTAATTAATAAACTGCAAGCAATTGATTGGCCCTGAGACCATCTTACACATTAGGTGGTAAATAATAAAAAAGCTTAACAAGGCTTTAATAGACATTTTTATTTATGTCCACCAGCCTAATTAGCAAATTGAAGTGAATACATTTTTTTAAAGCTATATATATATAGTATATGAGCTATAGGAGAGAAGTAAAATTGTTGGCAGTGGAAATGTAATGGAATTATTAACAAAATGATTTATGAAATCTTCATTTCAGTAGAACAAAAAGAAACATTTTTGTGTCGAAAAAATGTGAGTGCCATGCCTAAGGTGCACTTTGAATGATTAAAGAAAGCATATTTTGACCTTCACAATCTTGTAAAACAGCATTCTTTTTTTATAACCTTTATTTGTTACATATACAATACACCACAGTGAAATTCTTTACTTCACATATCCCAGCTTGTTTGGAAGCAGGGGTCAGAGCGCACGGTCAGCCATGATACGGCGCCCATGGAGCACAGAGGGTTAAGGGCCTTGTTCAAGGACCAAAGGGTGGTAGCTTATGATACCGGTGCTCGAACCCCAACCTTCCGATCAGTACCAGCACCTTATACCCCTGTGATATACCGCCCTCATAACTACATTCTGTACATAACTACAAAACTGTTTTTTGTGTGTAAAAGGCGACTGATGAATAGCGCTTAGTAAATAAATAATAAAGCAGATGCATAAGCAGAAGGTACCCATTATCCATTTTTTTAATTAGGTGGTGTAATGAAAGGTCCCCCCCATTTTCTTCTCAGAAACACTATGAGAAATATGATGGCTTTGTCATCCTGCATGGCACTGACACTATGGCCTACACCGCCTCAGCTCTGTCCTTCATGTGTGAACACTTAGGCAAACCTGTCATCCTCACTGGCTCTCAGGTAAAGCTACATTTTCTCTCTCTTACACACACACGCGCGCGCACATACACAAAATAAACCCCCACACACTTTGCTCCCAGTTCCCCGAAGGACAATCATTGTTTCATAATGACAAAATTTAATTTCATAGACACTCGTTTTGTTCAGTGTAACGTTGTACTAATTTTTGACTAATACAGGCTCTTTGGCATGTCTGACAGGTACCGATCTATGAAATGAGGAACGATGGGAGAGACAACCTGTTGGGGGCGCTGTTGATTGCAGGGCAGTTTGTCATCCCTGAGGTGAGCAAGGAATCTTTCCTTCTCCACAGACCAGACACTACTGCATGATCAAGTCAAATCTTATATAAAGTTGGCTTTATCGTTATGGATAGATTTTGAAAACGATTATTCCCTTTGATTGTCCCTGTATTTTAGTGTCCACACTCTTTTCATTATGAAGCTGAGATATGGTAAAGATGGTAATATCAAAATGATATTTGCATATAGCATAAAGGAGCTAAAGTACAAAGCACAAATCACAGGCAACCATTTTGACCTTTATGCATGGTGGCGGCTGTTTCTTATTCATACAGAGTTCCTTAGTGAGTCGCAGCCACCCCCCCATGTAACCTGTTCAACAAGTCTGATCAGGTCTTGTGCTGATTCAGAGAAGTCGCTCTGGATCTAACCCTGAAAAAAAAAATTTATGCAAAACATGTATGCCCTCCCCTGCCTCAAACATAAAGGCATGTGTTTTGGTCCAAATTTGCAGCAAGACATACAATGAGTTTGTGGCATTGAAGGAAATCAAGTGAACAAAGCTCTTCTGTTCTTTCCGCACAGGTGTGCCTGTATTTCCACCATAAGCTGTTCCGAGGTAACCGTGTTACCAAAGTGGATGCTGGGAGTTTCGATGCCTTTAACTCCCCCAATCTGGCTCCATTAGCCAATGCTGAAGTTGATATCAAAAGTAATTTGAATGAGTTGCCACAACAAAATCAGTTGACACATGATATCTGAATCCTTTGCTCTTCAGTTTCCTGCTAAATTGTTTATATATATATATATATATATATATATATATATATATATATATATATATATCCCTCTTCTCTGCAGTAAATTGGGACACAGTGTGGAGGGCAAACACAACAGCGAAGTTCAGGGTCAACACACAGATGAACCGCAACGTTGGCCTCCTGCGTTTATTCCCCGGGATCACCGCCGACACCGTAAGACCAGCATGTTCCACTGATGACGGCTCCATGACGATGACCTTAACCGATTGTGTTATAGGCGCTGCTTTTGTGCAGGGTTTTTTGTAGCTGATTGTTGTTGTTGTTGTTGTTGTTTTTTTCAGCACAGCTGCATAATTTCTGTCTAATTTCATTGTAGAACCTCATGTTCTTTAGTGTACATATTGGCGCTCGAGATTTGCAGTGTGACAGATTCACTTGTCTGTGACCAGTGTTGATAGCTAAGTAATAAGACAGAGTTATGAGGCATGTCTAATTCTTCACAAAGGAGCGAGGAGTTGGCATTCGTTCCCTCACACTCAGTCCGGCACTTATGAAGAGTGGAGCGGGGGGATGGAGCACATATTTACTACCTCAATCTGGCTCTTTTGCCATGCTACGCATCGATAGCTTTTTTATCAGCTTTTATGGCCTTAGGGCTTTTTTTTTATTATTTCAGGTCTCTCATATACGGTGTAGGTTTTATATGATTCCTTCTCATGTTCACATTGACAGTCCTCCTTTTATCCACAGAGGAATCCAGGGTGGTTATTCAAATGAGGTCGAATGACTGATTTCTTTCTTTTTCTTTCTAATACGAGGAACTTTTAAGCAAGATAGTCAACGTACAGTGGGTTCCGCTTGTAGCTATAGGACATCCTGGACAAATAAATTTATACTTGTATGCTTTATATATAATTTAGTATAGTATGTATATATATAGTGTTAGTATAACGTAGAAAGTAAGACGTTGCACCATATGTTTTATTTATTTATATTTTTTGCAAAATCTTCTTTTCTCTTCTCCGCAGTGCTAAGGAGTAACATATAAACTGCAGCTCTCAGGTAGGGAGGGATTTTTTTTTTGCTTGTGCAAAAGCTGTCCTTGGCTGATCAGGTGGTTAAGAGAGACTCCAGATGTGCTATAGTAGAGTGGGGGTTGACAAGATTTTAATTCAATCTCCAGCATCGTTAATTCCTTTCTCTCTGGGACTATTGGGCAAACAGGCTCTTAAGTGTGGCAGTGTGGTGGAGTGATTGTGGCGTTCCCTCTGGGACCCTTTACAGCAGAGGGCAAAATTAAGACGCAGTACTCACAGCATTCGTCAGCGCTTTTTGGTAGCGCGAGACATTGCCGATAACTGTCACTTCAGTTTTAGATTATGTTTTCCAGTGATTTAATGTCAATATAGCTGATGTCATGCGTGCTACTCGAGTCGCAGTTGATTTGAACACAATCGAATGTTTGGTTTGATCATAAAGGAAGACCAATATCAGTATGTCTTATCACTTGTTTGGCCAGGTCCGTGCTTTCCTGCAGCCACCGATGGAGGGGATTGTGCTGGAGACCTATGGAAGCGGTAATGCCCCTGATAACCGCTCAGACCTGCTGGAAGAGTTCCGGAAAGCTACGGAAAGAGGCGTTATCATGGTCAACTGCAGCCAGTGCCTCCGAGGGTCTGTCACTGCCTCATATGCCACTGGCAAGGTGTGTACATGCGGGAGATATATGATCCTGTGTACAAGTGTGTGCAATGCAAAACCATTTTCACACTTTAAGAGACAGAGTCAGCTCTAAGAAGGTAGTACGGAAGAAAGGAAGGCATCTTGTTATGTTTGTTAAACATAATGCATGTTTGTTTTAAAAGATGTTGGTGGTGTTTGTTTCCCAAAAGTATTGAGACACCTGATTTTTCCAGCCATTTGTGCCCCCCCCCCTTTTCTGTATAGGTAACTGCATAGAATAATACTGGATTAAAATTTTCTCTTCATTTGAATTACGAGATTTAAACATGTTCTGGAAGGGCTGCTATAGAGCTTTGATATTAACCCTACTGAAAATACATGTGTTGAACCGGTAGCACCCCAGGTCTCCTTACCCACAATGCCCTTGTGGTTAAAGGAGCCCACATCTCCACATCCACACTTCAAAATCTAATGGAGCATCCCCCCAGAATAGTACAGGTTTTTATTACGATAAATTGGGAATAAAAGTGATTCTAATGTGATGTTCACAAATCTTTGTCCATATATTGTAGATTAATCATTCATTTTGGTTGTGGTTTTAGAGAAAACCCTAAAGAGAGTTGTGTATGTGGTTTTTTTTTTTTTGTTTCCTTGTTTAAGAAGTTATTTATTTCCTTATTTATTTATTTTTGATAAGTGTTTCCACCTACACAAAGCCCCAAAAAGTCCAAAAGCAACATTTATGGGTTAATTAGTAATGCTACTAGACTGAATGTGCATTGATTGTTTATTGATTATTGTTTATTGTGTGTGTGTTTATATTTATATATATATATATATATATATATATATATATATATATATATATCATAGAGATAGATAGATAGATAGATAGATATATAGACGCCTTAATAAGCTTATAATGTTGTCTTATATATAGCTCTTTAATCGAATTTAAATTATTTATTTTAATTTTCACTTTGAAATCACTTTGTCATTTCTCAGGCCCTGTGTGATGCTGGATTGGTACCTGGAGGCGATATGACTCCAGAAGCTGCTTTGTCCAAACTTTCCTATGTCCTGGCCAGGAAAGACCTCATCACCGAACAGAAGAAGAAGGTAACCGTATCTGCAGAGGCATAAAAGAGAACCTTCACAAGCCGAATCACCCCATAAAGCAGAGTACTCGGTGAAACCAAACCCCATGACAGTTTTATTTCAACTGTTAAAAGTGCTACTGGACTGGTTAATCACGGCTGCTTTAATTTAATTAATGTCTTACGTGTGAGAAGTGGGTTGGCAGAAAACTCTCATGTGGATGCTTTTATAGTAAATTAATATGCAATTTATGACATCAGACCTTTTTTGCAATGCAGATGTTGAGTCAAAATCTGCGTGGTGAGATGATCGCTCACCTGGAGGGAGCCAAGCTGACGCTTAGTGACAGTCGCTTCATTCAAGTCATTGCGAAATCCCTCAGCATCAGCTGCAAAGAGGTGTGGAACCCGACCCCGTTTTGATTGTTTACATGCAGTGCCTCAGGATCATATACTCTTTAATTAAAGACTATGAAAGTTCTGACTATTGCTGTATTCAGGAGCTGGAAGCCATCCGTGACGCCCTGACCCCCACCTTAGCCTGTGCTGCTGCTAAGATCGGCGATGTTGAAGCCCTGGAGGCAATTAAAGAGATGGTAAGGCTTTCCCGAGACTTTCTGTCCTTATATCAAAGAGCTCATCTTTTAGCTCCGTCTCTGAGCTGAGCTTATCTTTACTTTATGGCGGTTCAGACTGTGTTTATCAAGCGCATCAAATACAACAGTCTTATTCAGAGTGCAGTCTGGAATGGAATGGCTCCTCTCTGTCACTGTTTCCTCCTGCCGTCAATCAACTACCAAGACCTGTTTTTAGACCAGTTTTCACACCTGTTTTAGCAACACACACACGCAAAGCTATTTCTCTGAAGTACGGCGTCGACCTAAAATGGATTTACTCCTGAATTCATATAATGTATTCGGTGCATTGTGTGTGTGTGTGTGAGTTTGTGTGTATTTGATCTTGGTTTTGTCTTTGTCCCTGAAATAGTTGAATTTCAAACCCCCCAACCACAAATAATGGAAACATGGCAAACATAGTTAAACATACAATTGTAAGTTCCTACCAAGTTGCAATGTACCAGAGGAGATTAAACAGAAAAGGGGAAACCAAACCATGTCTAGCTAGAGGTCATTTGGAGATAAGGCCTCTAATGCACTGATGAGCTGGCATGTAACCAGTGTTTGAAAAGACCCCTCACTGATAACCTTGCTCTCCATACAGCTGCACTTATGCAATCGACATTAGTGCCTTGTTTTTCAGAACGAGCGATCAAGGCTGCGAGTGGTACTTTGAAATTTGCCTTCGTGGATAAACTGAGAATAATTTGTAATCAAATCCAGTGTTCGACTGCTTCATTGGCACTTTGGCATAAATACATTTCAAACTGTAGATGAAATTCCCTCAGCTGGCGTATTGATGACTGTCTAACACTGTGCTGTGAGAACTCCCGTAGGCGGTCAATTATTTCATGATTTGGGACTGTGAAGGCCACGGTATATGCTTTACATCATTTTCATGCTCATTAAAACTATTTAAAAAACCCTTGTTCCCCGTTGATGTCGGATGCATCATGAGGAACTTAATGTTTCAGCATTACATACAAGTGAAAGTGCTTCTTTTTATTGGGGTCAAGTGGATCTACACCATGCTAGCGAAATGCCCTCCAGAATGACAACAACATTTTTTTTCCTTTTTCTTTTCATCTGCCATGGTATTATTGTGTTTATCTAGTAAACTTGCATTTCTGACACTAAATTATTCTATATACAAATACACGCCTGAAAACAGTTTTGTTCATGAAGACTTCTGAAAACAGATTGGATGGGATATTACAGAGAATCAACAGTCAACAGACCTTTTGCCATGTTAGCAAAAGAGGCTCGAATGCATCTGTTCCCTGGTGATGCGCCCTAGATAATTTATTTGACTGAATCTCATTAAGCTGTCTAATAATTGGAAGCCCAGACATATTTATTTATTTATTTTTAAACGTTCAGTGTCTAGGATCTAGTGTACATCAGTGTCTGGTCCTTATATGTCTTAATGCTTGCAGGAAACTCAATTTATTATTCAGTCCGATTTATGGAGTCAATATAATGTCTTACAAATACAGCAATCACCAGACGTAAACATAGACAATACTTACTTTTCATTTAGCCGGTTAAAGGTAACACAACCAAAGACTGAATGCAAGAACATAACAGAATAAATTAGCTTGGAAATAATCAAATAAGAATAGAATACAGAATAAGAATACATTCCTAGTATTTCATAGTTGTATAAAATATTTGTAAAACAGTTTACCTTATGATCTGGTAAGTTTTTTTTTTTTTCCCTTTTCAGGGAGGTAACTTGAGTATGGAAGACTACGATGGCCGAACTCCTCTCCATATTGCAGCCTGCGAGGGTCACCTGAAATTAGTGCAGTATTTACTGAGCCAGGGAGCCACTGTCTATGCCAAGGATCGCTTTGGAAACACACCTCTTCTAAATGCTGTTTGTTTCAGGTAAGATATTAAATATCCTGTACATAAGTAGTACTTCATTAATAGTAGTACCTTTGGTAAAGATGGCCACAAAAACAAGAGAAATTTCACTCATGGGTAATTTGACATTAGAAATATTGGATTTGAATTAAACCTTTGATTAAATTACATTATTTCTAAACAATACCTGATAAAAAAAAATATATAGGAGAAACACTGTATTTGCACACTGTAGGAAAATCATGTCCCATTTCTATCTTACTTTCAATTCAGCTGAATGCAGAGGCTTTTTTCTGGTTGTCAATGACTTTATCAGTTCAGTTTATTTCACTTTTATTTGTATATTTAGCATATTCACAAAGTTTAAGCATAAGTGTAAGTTTGTCATTTTTGTGTTCCTTTGTGCCACTTTGTGTTTGACAAGGCCAAATGTCTATCTCTGCTAGATGTGGGAAACACCTTGCACTTTGAAAATCAGTGAAAATCCGTAGAGGAAAGATGAAAATGCCCCATTTTTGCCCCCTACCCTGGAATACCTGGGAAGATTATGTATTGAGGAGTCGCTCCTGGTTGAGGGAAACCCCTCAAGTGTTACAGGACTTAATGCTGGAATGCTTTCATATAATTTAAGTTTCGATTAAAGGTAGTTGAACTTTCAATTAAAAAGATATTTTTAGGTAAAGGTTGATTAAAGGTAGGGATTTCGACCAAGAATGGCAATAATTCTGCCGTGTATACGTTCTACATACATTTTATATAAATGTTTTGTATGCGTGCAGTTGTGGTTTGTGGTTTTTGCCATGATTTGGATGTGTCACTATGCATTTGGAAGTACGAGTTGTCGTACAGGTTCTTGAAAGAAAGATGTAGATACATAGTGGGTGGGTGAGAGTGCGTAGGTGTCTCGTTTTGCAGGTCTGCTATCACATACCACATTTCCTTATTGCCATCCGAACAGTGTCAGAGAACCCTTATTGTCTCAGAGCGCAGTTCTGGTTCAGTAAACGAGTGCATTTCCAGTTAAAGCGCATGTAAGGAAAGGTTGCATGTTGAAAGCAGACGTGTTATAAACATCATTGTAGTTTCCTTGTGCAACCAGCCAAAGTGTGTTCCTGACTCAAGCCCGGTGTTCCTGTGGTAAACCCCGGATCCACTAAGAGCCTACCGATAAACAATAAACAAACAAACCGGTCTTGCCTTTTGTCACGTCAGATGGAGACTTTGTGTGTCTATTAGGCGCTCTCTTCTACGGTGCGGCATTTCTGTTCATCCATCTGTCTTTTCATGAATCACAACCTTGCTGTGTGCCGCTCACACATAAACGGTAGACCTACAGCTGGCCTAATTACACGCAAATCCTAATGATCATCATGCGCTCTGTTGGGCACACCAAATGATGGCTCGGCTCAAGAAACTAGGACAGGAGTTTCTTGCCTCTTCATTTTCTCAAATGTTACACAGGCTATCAGTAGTCTGTCTACATCTCTCTCTGCGGAGACGTTACATACAAACAAACCGGGATGAGATGTCAACCTCATTAAAGGAGGTAGAAGGGAGAGGGGGTTTAACTAAATTACAGTTGTACGCCACGGGAGTGTGTGTGTGTGTGTGTGTGTGTGGGAATTAAAGACACTCCTTAAAGGCCTTGACAACAATTATCATTTAATTAGAGCGAGCAAGAGACAGTCAGTCACTGGTGCTTATTTTTACTCCCGCTGTTATATTTTCCTGCTGTTCTGAGACCGCGGACACGTTTCCATTTCTGAGGGAGTGGTTCAGATGTCGGAGACGCAGTATCACCAGCCTTTGTACTTTTTTTTATTATTGTCGGGAGGGACGCTGCTTTTGTTTGCTGTTGTCTTCTAGCCTGTGCAAGGTCACTAGGTTTCTCTTTGATAACCATCCACAAAGCATTGCAGAATCGGAGCTGCTGTAACCTCAAAAAGGAGCAATTTTAGGAAATATCCAAGCGATCCGTACAATTGGAACACAAGGTGTAATTCCTATACAGACGAGAAAAGGAGAATGCGAAAAAGGTGTGTCATATAAACCAGCCCTACCTGCTACTCTCTTTTATGACTGACAGATACTATGACTAGTCGAAGTAGGACTAACCGGACATTCAACAGCCACTAGTTTGGTGACTGAATGACAAGGAAACACATAGAGCAGGGTAGGGCTAAACTGTAACCCTGGAATAGATTAGCATGGACCACACCTGTCTTTATCTGAGGGACGGGAATTCCATGCGAAAATATTTTTCGGGCCGTCTGAATTTGGTATTTTAGTTGTGTATTGTCACTGTCGAGACTTTCATAATGAACTGATGAGACTTATTTGTATCATATACTGTTTTTTTGTTTTTTTAAAAAAAATTATGTCGCCTGTGATTTGTTTGTTTGTAGTGTGATGACTTGTCCCAACCTGCCTACAACATTGCTGTCACTGTGGTACTGTAGTATCCGCCACTAAACTCTAACGCCAACATTTGTTAAGAGCGAAGGTTAATCAAACATAATGAGCGCAACTTTTCTTTAAGGTTTCAGTGCCAGATCTTGTACAGGAACAAACATTCCCTTTGATGTCAAGGTTGCTTAGCACCATTGCCAGGACTAGATGTATCATTGGAAATGTATCACTGTATCATTGGAAATTTAGATCCATTTCAGACCGAAGAAGCTTTCATAATGGAATCGTATGCTTGATGTCAAGGCACTTTATGCTGCATCACAGGCGAATCAAGATCTCAGCTGTTCTGGCTTCAGTCGTATGTTTCCTCTCAAATCTCCTCTCATAGACACAAAGATGTGGTGAAGTTACTGAGAAAAACAGGGGCCCATTTCTCTCGCGATGAAATGGAGGATGCCGGAACCAAATTCTGCAGGTGACGAATGGTCTCACACACGCGCACACACACAAACACACGCACACTAACCTTCACTCCTCACTTGTGTAGCATTTACGCAGGTTTGACCTGTCATTCAAGGCATCCTTCAGCAAGATTTTAGAATGTTCCCGAACTACATTACATGCATACATCAGATACAGTATATGCCTGGTATTTAAGGTTTAAAGTCAAATGTAACAATATTTTTTAATATACCATTTGTTTAAAATGGCCAAAAATTCAGGTTAATGTTAAATTCAGATCAACTGTGATAAGTGTGAAATAAATATTATTTTGTCGTGCATTTACCTCATGTTTATTGCTTTGGAAGGTATCCTGTGATGTGTTTTGCATTTTGAAATTCTGCCAATTTTTCTTTATTGCTTGGATTTTTGGGTTTCTGTAAACACGTTCATAAATAAAATATATAAGTGCGCGCACACTCAATTATTTCTCTTTTGGCTCATTCATCGCCTTATAACAGATCATCAGGTTAACTATTGTGAGCATTTTTCAGTAATCTGTAGTTTATCAAAATGATACAAAGTTTTGTGTGTGTGTGTGTGTGTGTGTATGTGTTTGTATCAAAGCCTGGCAGCAAATGCAGACTTGGAAGGCTTGGAGATTTGGCACTTAGCTGGAGCTGATCTGACTATGCCAAGTTATAATGGGCAAATAGCCATAGAGGTGGTGAGTATAGATAACATTCCTTTCCATGACTCGTCTACTGTAGATAGTACACATTACTGTATATGATTATGTAAAACAGGAAAACGATATAAAGCAGTAAGCCAGTACCTCTATATCTTGCTAAACAGTCAATACACAATTCTTCATTTCAGGCCATGCAGCTTGGCAATGAAGAAGCTGTGCAGTTTCTTCAACGGTCTGCCCAATACCGAGCTCAGGTATTTCTTGATGCATACATGCAAAGCACGCACATATATATGTATACACATACACACACACACACACACACACACACACACACACACACACATAAATACACCGGAATATCTCAGGTTCAAATGCTGCCACTAGTGGGCCCTTGAGTAAGGCCCTTAACCCTCAATTGCTCAGTTATAAGTCGTTCTGGATAAGGGCGTCTTCCATACGCTGTAAATATAATGCAATGTATGAACAGATTGAAACAAAACTCAGAAATGATAGATAATTTGATTGTTTGTTCGTTCCTTTCCTTGCTGCTACTGTGAACTACAAAGCATCAGGCAGATGAGGGTTTTGAGGTGAACAATTCTGTTTTCCCATTTCATTTCAAAAACATCATTAAACATTTCAGGCCATCGTAAATTTGACATCGTACATCTACATCTGCCATCGTCTGATGTCATGAAATACATAATGCCAAAAGACATATGTCAAAAATCAGTCTTTTGTTGTTCAGAAAGCATTTTTTTTTACAGTGAACTGAGCAAAATTTGCCATGTCATTCTACTCTTTTGTAGAATGTGTGTTTTTTGTGTATTCATTGTCTTTTGATAGATAATAACTTTTCTTTGCAGGTTTTTGATGAAACCGAAGAGGTAAATTGTAATATTTTGCAAACATATATAATGTGTGTGTGTGTGTGTGTGTGTGTGTGTGCGTGTGCACATGTTGTCAAGAATCATGAATCCACTATTTTAAATAGAACTATTTACAGTCTGGTTTTCGCCTGTATTTATAGCTGGGTGTGCAAACTTTTGGAGAGAAACAGATCACCATCTACTACTTTTAGTGCCTGGTTTGTCATTTTGCCTTTCTGCAATGAGACTGCAACTCGTTTTTTTCCCCTTTTGCTTCTGCTCCTTAATCATTTTAATGAAGTTTTTTTAGAAACAAAATCTTCAGCTGTTCTGACCTTTGAATGTTTTGGCTAAAGATTACTATTTGACCTGCATTCTTTTCATCGTGGCCCTGCTCTCTGTTGTAATCTTTTTAATGAATTTTTAATCTTACCAATGAAAGAATGGAATTGTATCTTCCAAAGACATGGGGAAATGACATATGCATGCCTCTATTTGCTTTCCAAAATGCAAAATGGCCATATATGAATATGGAAAATCTATTTCTTACAAGTATGTAGAAGGCAAAACCTTTCTAATGTATTATTTCTCTTTGTTCATTTGTTCCAGAACGGTGAATTCATCGAGTTTTCAGCTTGTCCACAGAAATACTAAGGAGACAATCCCACTGGCAGTGATTAGTTTTTTTTTTATTTTTTTTTTATTAAATATATTTTTATAGTGCTGTTACTGCAGATAACTACTTTATAAACAAGTAAACCAAATGTGGCAGTGGTAAAAATGATGACTTCAGGAAACAGAACAACTACCCTGTGTGACCACAGATAGCTAATTCTGTTTATGATTAAGTACATTGTGGTACCTGAGTCATGCCGAGGATGAATAAATATGTGCTAGTTATCGATGTACAGGATATTAGGTATGTGCATATTGTGAGTAAGAATCTTAATATGAGCATAGCATAAAACGGGTTTTATTAGTCTCTTTGTCACATTTTTTTTATAAATACCTAATGTGATTGTGTGTCGTTGTGTAAAAGTTTAAACCCTTTTAATTAGAAATTAATTAAACCAGTTCTTGGTTATCTGGGACAGATGAAGGTTGAAACACATAAATGTGAGGGTATGTATGTTCGGATATCATGTGTGAATGGAATTTTATATAACTAAGCAATAATGCAGGACCTGCTGACATCACATCAGTATTAGAAAGTATTATGTTATTATGTCAGTATACAATATGTTTTGTATATTTTAGAAAGTGCTTGTGAGTTAGAGAAACCTTTATTCAGGAACGGTCCCTTTTCAAATATGCTGTTGTGTACCGTATGTGTAATCAGATTGCTGATCAATTCATGAGGGTGTCGAGATGTTGAGAGAACTTACGATTTGCGAATAGCCAATGTTATTTTGGCTTTTGGCTAATTTACCATCTGCTAATGTGAACTGTCGCAAAAGTGTTGTGCAATATTTAGTCCCTTTTCAATTCACATCACCGTAGTGTGAGATGTTTCGCAGACGCACAAATGTGGAGAAAGTCTCAGGTTATATCCAAATGCGAAATATATATATATATATATATATAATGTGTTTTATCTTATTGGAAAGTAGTGTGTTATTGTTGTTATTGTTATTATTATTATTGTGAGATCTGTGTTAGCAAATGTATGCTTAATGTTAGATAAGCACAAATCTTGAAATAAAACCTTTTCATCCAAATTATTTTCCATGTGTTTATTCCTCTCTCTCTTTGATGAATATACATGTTTACAAAAGGTTACATTTAAAAATGTGGTTTACATTTGAAATGTGGAACATAATGAAGTAGAAGTTTGTTGATTTAGCTGTTATTTAATATAATTTACCTTATAAATGGTATAACCTGAAAATTGTCAAATTTAAGTAATGTGCAAATTCTAGAGTTAAGGGCCTTACTCAAGGACCCTAGAGTGGCATCTTGGCGATACAGGGGCTCAAAGCATCGACCTTCGAATCATTAGCCTAGCACTTTAACCACCCCCTTCCTACACCCTGCCAACAGAAGGCTGACATAAAAATGTGATTTGTTATTTCTCTGCAGACTTAGGCTGCAGCTTGGGATTCATGGGATTAGATGTTTACAATGACACCAGAAGTTATACAAAAAAACAATAACAGGTTTAAAAAAATTATAATGTGGCCTTTGGGATGAGTTTGAATGCTGAATGCAAAAACAGTATGTGAATTTATTAAGGCTCTTGTGGAGGAATGAGCACAAATCTTCACAACAATACTCCAAAATCTATTGGAACATAGATTTTGCTCCACTTCCAGAGCAAAGTTCTGTTCTTCAAATGAAAGGAAAAGACTAAGGACATAGGATCCATCTGTAATGAGAAAGAATGCTATGTCCTATATTCTATATCCCTACAGCATTATACTAGGCTACCTTCTCATATTCCTATGTTGTATTCTTGCAAATATATAATGATAACTACAAGTAGCAGACAACATATAAAAAGGCGTTTGTTTACAACAAACCATCACACTTCCTGAAACATATTCACTGGAATAAGCATGTTTCAATCTGCTCTGTATACCTGTATATGGGAACAAAAATATAATTATCCATTTAATGATACACGATAGCTTCTTATGGCACCATTATGGTCCCAAAACAAGTTATAAAGGTATGACTAGAGGTACAAAATTGTACCCTTTGGGGTACCACCCCCAGTGACGGCTGCTTGTTGCTTAAAACCTCCAGTGGTGTACCTTTCTTTCAGAGATTTCTTTCGTTCCCACTGCAAGCTCCAGGAAGAACGTGATTTGTAAGAGAAGAATTCAGACGGCCTCTACAGAGTCCCGACCTCTGACCCACTGAATATCATTGGGATGAGTTGTAATGCTGACTGCTGCACCTCAGGCCTTCTAACCCAGTGTCAGATCTCACTAATACTCCAGTTGCTGAATACTAATTTTCAGTGACACATTGGAATATTTCGACTTCTTTTACAGCAAAAGATAACACAATCTTGGTGTCATGCTCAGGCGTCAGACATTTTACAATCCTAGCGCCATGAAGTGTCCCCGATATTTATGGAAATAGACAAAGTTTCTTCACAGGTGTACACAGTAGCAATTGCGTACAAAGGTATTACGAATATGTGATATCTTTATCTTCTATCCCTGTAAATAAGCGTTTATTTACATTTGATCTAAACGCATTCAAATGGTCCTATTTTATGTTGTAGGTCAGATCAAATCCATTAGCTTTCAAAATATGTGTAACATTATTACACAAACTATAGTTTGCATATGGAGTTGCTGTGAGATAACTTTTTTGTGTGTGTGTGGATAAAGTATTTCTGGAACTTCGAGACAGAATGGAGTCCTGGGCAAGGCTGAATGTAGAGTTGAGTGTTTGGGGAGTAGGTGCTGCAGGAAGCCAGGAGAGCCGGTCTGACCTGCACGGCCTTCATTCCAGCCTGCTGCACTGAATAGGGCTTGTATGAACAGTGCCCTAAGCTCGCAGTATAAAAACACTGCACTGTCACACACTTGGCACATCGGGGCGAAGACGCTGCGGGAAAGTTTTGCTTCCGTGCTCAGTTTTGCTTATTTATTTATTTTGAATTTTCCTCGTTCGTTTTTTCCCCCCTCACCAAGGAACTGAAAGGCACCGGGACGAGGTCTGCTTGCATTGTCCGACGGTAAGACGACTGCACCGGGTTAAAAACCGCATACTAATACATAAATATTTGTTTGTCAAAAAAAAAAAAAAAAAAAAAAAAAAGTAAAAAAAGAAAGAAAAACGCCACATTTTGTGTAGTACGTTTGGTATGCGGTTTTGGACGTTGCCCAAGGTTGAAGACGGCCACCTCCGCGAGTCTTTCTTACCCGGAAGCGACGGAGTTGTGTGTAGTTTGTCGGGTGCAGTGGTTCTTAACAGTTCAACAGTTCTATCCAAAAATTGTGAAATGTTTAGGACCACTTGACCAGGCAGACGTTTGCTTTGGTGCAAAGAAAAAAAGAAAAAAAAAAGAAAAAAGAAGCAGGAAGAGGGAGATCCCTCCCCCTGTTAACACTACATAAAGCTGCTGCTGTACATATTTTGCTTAATCTGTGCAGTCCGGATGATTTCATAAAGCTTTCAGCAGGTGATTAATTAACGTCGTAAATAGTGCTTTTAATAGTGTTTTAAAATCTTTCTCCCAACTAATGGATGAGGTTTTAATGAGAGGTTTTCAATGTGGTAAATGTCCTGTGTTATATTATTTTGCAATAAAACGTCCCATGCAGAAAACGAAGTGTGTACAGTCATCTCTTGTGTTTTCTATTCACATCTTAAATTACTTCTAACGAGAAACATTACCGTTCTTTCTTCCTTTCTTTCTTTCATTCCCCTCCATGCATGGCACATAGGAAGCCACCATTGCAATGATAATATACATTCCTTTTGTGTGACTAAGTATCTGTGTGTATGCACTGATTTACGTGTGTGTACATTATATTTTATTTAAATAGAAAAATTGATTTGTGTTGCTGCATTTCATCCGGGCTATACGTTATCCTCCTCTCTTTTTCTCCCGCACTGGTATTCAATCTTATCCTCAGTGTCAGTGTATCTGCAGATTTTCATTCCAGCTAGGCAGGAACACAACTGAATCCACTTGTTTAATCTATTGATCTCGATCTTCAGAGGTGTGGCCCGTGCTTGGCCGTAATGAATAGCTGCAGCACGTTGTGGGTAAGATTGAAAGCCTCTACATTACAGGATGATCTTTGTGGTGGCATTTATTTGAATAAAGAGTGAGAATAAATCGGACAGACACTTTCTGCCGACTTTTAAGCTGAGTCGGCGCTCTCCGTGGTGCTGAAGATTCTCTTCAGGACTCGGGGAAACCCAATTTCTTCTCTATTTATCCCTCCTGGAGACGTCGTGCATTTTGCCCTGATGATTTACGGGCTCAGCCTTACAAGCGTCTAAGCGTGACAAATGCACGACAAGCGAGGGCAAGCGCTGAAGGAAAGCTCACGCGAATCAATAAGCGCAATTATTACGTTAAATCCTTCCATCAGGTCTCATTAGTTCAAGACGGCATCTTTTTTTCTTTCTTTCTTTTTTTTTTTTTGCTGCTGTAGTGATCATTACAGCAAACGCAGTGAGGAAAGAAGATCGCACCTCACTCCACAAACTTCTTCATTACACAATGTGCAGCTTGCAGCCTATTAGGAAACAAATCCACGGATTATCAGGCTCTTAGGCACAAGAGACAGAAACAAGATGGAGAAGACTTAAGAGACTCATGAATTGTAAATAAGGTCCGAAATTCAAATAGGCTGATATTGATTAGTGTCAAGCGAAAACGAGAAAATAGCAACTGTCTCATTATCAGGCTTCAAACCTTAAAGAACAACCGAATGGAAAACATGCAGCTATAAAATGCATAGCAATAAAATCCTTGAAACGTGTAAAAGCATATGTCCCCGATTTCGACACACACACACACACACACACACACACACACACACACACACACACACACACACACACACACACACACACACATATGTATTATACGAGGGGAAGTAAAAAAGTAAAGGGACGTTTGTAATACATTATAGATAGATAGATAGATAGATAGATAGACAGACAGACAGACAGACAAACAGACAGACAGACAGACAGATAGATAGATAGACAGACAGATACAGACAGACAGACAGATAGATAGATAGATAGATAGATAGATAGATAGATAGATAGATAGATAGATAGATAGATAGATAGATAGATAGATTTTATTTGCTATTACAGGTACACACAAATGTCGTAATGCAGCCTAGCCTCTACCAGAAGTATAAACATTAGTAATTGAGAAAAGTGCAATTGAAAAGTGCAGTTATATATGTAATACGTGTATATATTTTTATATGTTTGTGTTATATATATATATATAACATATATGTTATATATGTTTATGTGTGTATATATGTATATATATATATATATATATATATATATATATATATATATATATATATTTATATATAAAGAGGGCAACTTCAGATACCTTCTTTAAAAAAATCTGTTAATGTAAAAAAATTTAAAAATCAAACCACCCACCGAACTCTATTGCACTAAATGTCACAATGTCACTACACTCACGTTTGCTTTTAATAAATTATTCATAAGCCCAAGATTGCAAGTTGCTTTCTTTATCCGAGTTCGGCGCTTGATCTCAGCGGTGTGCCTTTAGCACCGATATTCGCTAAATGCTGCTTGTTATGGAGCAGAGGGGAAGAGCTCTGATGATGAGTGAGGAGGAGGAGAAGAAGAAGAAGGAGGAGGAGGAGGAGGAGGAGGACATGTCAGCACTCTTAATGAGGAGCCCGGAGCACATTGCCTACACGGGCGAGGCCACCAGATGTCGGCCCGCGGTCCCTGGAGAACTCTCTTTGCGGAATTTCATCAGCGTGCTGGGGTGACCCTGCCCCATCCAGCGGCTGCGCGTGCTAAATCACCTTTACAACGGATTGCAATCATCAGGTCCTAAAACACTAACGGATGAGTGACCCCCACCACACCTTTCCGGCTCGCACTGCCGTCTGTGGGTCTACGTGTGCACGCTTTTTTTGTGTGCGTGTGTGTGCATGTGTTTCGCTCTGCGCGCGTGACTGTGTGTGTGTGTGTGTGTGTGTGTGTGTGTGTGTGTTGATACTTTGGTGACAAATTTATGACATACCGATCACAAGCTTCCGAATCTCACAGGTGCGATGAAACGTTATTCATGGTCGAACTTGTCAACAATCAGGAGCGTCTCCCTTTCATAAGGCGACGCAAACGACTCTTTAAACCAGAAACGAGTTTACTACGACTATAATGACCATCTGCTTATCTGCAACGAAGTCCTCTGTGTGCACCAGATAAGAGTTTTATTAACAGGCCGGCTGTAATGTCGTACATTCAGTGTACAAGCAGCGGAATAGAAGCGTTTTAATCAGGCGTAATAAGCTGCAGTCTATAAGCCGCTCGAATGCAGCGCGGACCTGAGAGCGCAGAGCGAACGATCTCTTGCTTCGCATGGCAGTGTGATCTGCGAAAGTGGCGCAGAATAATCCTTGATATTAAGCCACATTAATCCACAACTGCCACACAGTAAAGGTGGGGAAACCCATTTCAGCTTGGAGATGAATGCAATCTGTTATGCACAAAGCGTAAGACACGAGCTGCCCAAAATTCCCCCAAGCCTTTCCAAGATGTCGATGGCATCAATAGACATTTGAAACATTTATGCAGATCTCGGACTGTGCATACATGCTTGCATTGCATGGCTCTAAAGCAAATGGATGCTTATATGAGCTCTTTTGTTCCTCCAGATATACGGATACACACAAATCTTCCCTGTTAGGAAATGTAAGTGATGCTTAATGGCTGATTAACTCAGGCGACATATATTACATTTCTCTAATTCTAGGTATTGAAGAATTGCCTTTAATGCTCTACCACCGTTTGTACCCAAATGCAACTTTTGAAAAATGAATTGGCTCACTTCAGGGACTTCAATAAAATAAAAAAGAGAACTCAACTTTTAAGTAAAACCTATTTTATTACATTACAATATGTCATGATAATATGCTTACGACGTTTTTAATTTGGGGTTCAAGAGATGAAAATATACACACTATGAAGGAGAGGGGAGGGCAGACCGATGCGGATACTGTATGAGAACATGCAGACAGAGCGAATGAAAGGAAGGTGCAGCGATAGAGAGAGAGAGAGAGAGAGAGAGAGAGAGAGAGAGAGAGAGAGAGAGAGAGAGTGAGAGAGAAGAAATGAGTGAGAACGAGGGAAAGAGAGGTGGAGTTGCTGAAGGTGGTCTTTCTCATCACTGTTGCTCGAGTCTTCTGGCAGATCCGTGGATGCCTGAATGAGGAAAGTGCTTCACAAAGATGTTTGTTCACAGCATACGGATAGGGGGAGGATTTCCTAACGGCTTGTTGCTTATTTGGACATATTCTACAACACTAAGATGATGCGTATCACACGAGAAAGATAAACGCGCTGAGGATAAACGGAGCGCTTTGCATGAGTTACAAATGGGTGTGAGAAACAAGCACTGTATGGATTAAAAAAAAAACTCATCTTGGTGAAAAGTAAAATGACTCTGTGGAGAACAGCGCGTTCCACATTTTCACATTTGACATAAGACTAAAGGATTCGTGTCTCATAAGATGGATGTACAAAAGTCCGAGGACGCGTCCGGATCGGAAAAACCCAATCCGACCCTCATTGATTTGGGAGCGTTTTTCGTGGACTCAGATATAATATTTGGATTTACGAGTCATCTTTTAAGACGGAAAGCTAAGGTAAGTGCATCTCATCCACTCTACAAGTTAGTTGTCTTTTCGGTGTGCGCTTATAAGAGGGAGTGGCCACGAGAAACAGCACCGAGAACAGCTCTCTTCCATCACTCACTGCACTCACCGTCTCACCGTCTTTCTTTCTCTAACCGATTAATGCCATGTGAATCCTTCAGGCTCGGACATTCTGTGCCTAATAAGTTGAAATATGAAATCGAATTACCAGGATTCCGTGCAACAAGTTCTGTAAGCGACCCAGGCTGTAGAAGAGCAATGAGAAAACACTTTAACAACAGCTTTTACACCGTTTGAATGAGTGAGTTAGAGCAGGAAAAGACTAACATACGCCAAAGAGAACCGCAGTATCAGGCGGATAACCTGAGAATGACATAGACAATACACATCAGTCTATATTATATTGCACCCAACAGCATTCCGAGCTTGTATAAACAAAATGAATATGTCTACAAGATCAGTTTACTGATCGTATATGAATACTGATTTAAAAGTTGCACGTGGATATTTCTTTTTAACCAGATGTGAATTTGATCCAAGTGATATTAAAGCAACGAGAAGTAGGTTCAATAGTCACTTCGTGTGGCATCACTAGAACAAATTAAAACCCCATGCATTTTACTAACAAGCTGCATACCATATATGACGCCCAATTAATTTCTTTCAATAACAAAAAAAAAAATCTAAATTATTTAATAATTGTTAGGAATATGTACAAAAACGTGTACAATTTCCGATCCTGAATGACCCCCTTTTGGATTCTGTGCTCTTGGATACTGTTCAACAGTTCGCCACCGATTGATGTTGGACAGCTTGTGACAAATAGACAGACAAAGAAGGTGGACACTTGTGGTAGAAAGAGAAGGATTACCATTTGGGCTGCGACTAGAGATCACGTGACCACAATGCTTACATCATCAACATCAATTATGTAGAGATAAATAATGAAATCTTTTAAATCGCTGTTTTTTTATGGGGGGGGGGGTCACAAATAAAGGCAAGTTGTAATTTCAAAAACGACCAGATGATGGCGCCAGAGTAACGAGGAAGAAAATGGCATGCGCCGTAGTCAGAGCAGCAGCAACCACGGAGACATTTACACAGCTTGTTCAAGATGACATCATTGTTGTAAGACATGGGTCTGTTTATATCTGAATGTAGGATAGTTAATAGAAAAAATACACTCTATGTTTAATTAATCGTAATATTCAATGCGATCTGAGAAATCCTCACTCAGATGTGCAGTTATGATGCAGACATGAAGCCCTTCAGGACTGATCAAACAACTATAAAACGCAAATGCACTATGTAAAAGTAAGCTACCAGTCCGCCTATACTAGTGCACTATTACGTAGCAATTGTGGAAGGGGCTGGAGCGCGTACACGCGTGTGGACAGCCACGCCCCCTCGGTGGTGTACCGTGGAGCGCAGTGACAGCGGGCCGACCCGTAGCTCCGCTCCGACATGGCCCGAAAAAAGCGCACAAGTTTTCCATGGCGATTTAAACACGCTCCTGCCACAGCGTGTCACTTCTAACCTGGGAATACTCTGAAAAACAAAAACAACTCGCTGAGCTTTTTTTTTGTTGTTGCAAAGTTTTAATCAAGATGACTCGAGCTGAGAGCGCTGCGGAGGGCCAGGGCAACAGGCGCGGTGCAGTAAGTTCCAACATGGTGTTTCCAGAGTGTGTAAGAATTTCGTTATCTGAAGGATCATTTTGTCAAACACGGAAAATATACGTAGGATTTCATTGTTCCTTCTGTAATAAAGGTTCCGTCAAATGCGCATCCTGATCTTATTCGTGCTCCTCTAAACTTGTTCTGCTCATTTCTTTCCCCAGCTTGATGGCACTTCCAGTGCGGAGTCATCCTCCTGCTCTTCCTCCGAGCCCAGTCCGAGACACAGGCGCTGTGGGAGTAGACCCCAGCCTGAGGGAGCGCGATCCGTCAGCATCACCGAGACGGACCGGGACGACGTCACTAAAGCCGCAGACTTATGCAAGCAATGCCAGGTGACCGTGGTGGAGCTCAAGAGGCAGGCACTTGCCCTGACCGAGCCAACATCACTACAGGTCAGTGTCAATCTGAGACGTGTTTCTGAACAAACGGTTTACATACGTGTAGCTTTCAAAGCCAAGAGAATTGCCGCAGTAACTCATGCCACCCGTCTGTACCTGACCTGAAGCTATTTATAGCGTCATTCATTCATCTTCAGTATCCAGTCCCACTGGATCGAATACCTGACTTTGGAATCAGCGCTGTGAGGCACGGAATAGAAGAGCCTGTATTTGTCACATATACATTACAGCACAGTGTAAGATTTTCCGTATATCCCAGCTTGTTTGGAAGCTGGGGTCGGAGCGCAGGGATACACTCTTGATAGGATGCCAGGCCATAAAAGGGCACCCTATTCACACACGCACAGACTTAGGAGGGGAATGTCTTTTTTTTCAGAGGTGGGAGGCAGAGAGTAACCAAAGATTAGGATTGATCTTTTCATACCTGACCTATTCACACACCAATCTAAAACACTGTGGATATTAAGATCTGGTGTGGAACCTCGCCCGTTTCACATTAGCCATGGTTTTTATAGTTATCGTTCAATCAGACGAAACTTGACATTATTTACGGCTAAGTAACTGTTGTTTTGAACTTAAAACAACTGCTATTTCCTAGTGTGACTATTGATACTAGTTGTTTACCACGGCAAAAGGATCAGAAACTCAAAGACACAGTTTTGAGAGAGGTGTCTATTCATTGTTTTTACTAGACAGTGTTTTTTCCCATGAACACATCTGCATTAATATGCAGTTATGTGACACTAAATACTGTAATGTACATCGATTGCCTGGTATGAACCGGTTTTATTACCCTGCTGTTTAGAGTATGCGACCTGTATTTTAAAGCTTGCTTTGCGTCGTATTGAAATAGGAGGAGATTTGACTTTTTTCGAAACAAAAAAGAACAATGTGACCGTAATATGTTCAAGACTAACAATATCATTGTATGGGCAAAAACGTTTTCCCGTATCCTATGGATTTGCAGCATGCTTTTTGGCTGTAGTGAGCTTGAAGCTGCAGTGGGAGGACTTGAATTATACGAGACTCAATTAGTGGTGATGATTGAAATCCTTCATCGCTTGCCAAGGCCAAATGTGAATTCCCCCTTATGGTCATGATTAGTTGCAGTCTGTATAAACAGGAAGAAAAAAATTCACTCGTGAACACAGTATGCTTGTGTACCAAGATAATTAACCTGAAGGGTGTTATAGTTAGTAAACCTCTATAAGTCCCTAGAATCGTATGGAATTATATTTAAGAAGTGTCTCAGGTATACAGTCTTTAACAATATGTCCATTATTACAACGTATACAACAAAAGGCAGATTTAATAATGACCTTTAATCCAATGTGAGTTGCTGGATTTCTCCTGCCTTGGTGACTTGTCTTTCCCACATTCACACAATTCGAGTGTCAATAGTTAGGGATCTTTGCAGTAGAGCGCGATTTAGAAGTGGCCCATTGTTTTGGGAAAACAATGCTTATCTCATTCCTTGTCCATAGACCACGGGATTGGGGGGTTTGCCGGGGAATACTTTGCCTGTATTTGCTGTGGAGTCTGCGGAGGAAACAGACACCCAGTTGACCTTCACCATGCATTCAAAGTGTTCCTGTATACCCTGCACCAAATTCCCACCACTGTTAAATATAGGCTTGCAACTCTTTATTGTTGTCTGACCTGCTGCTGAGGCTAGCCTCAGGTCCCCCACCCGCCACCCCCCACATCCCTATTTAGTGGTGGTGGTTTCAAAGGAAGATCTCACGCTTAGGTAGGATTTCAATCCCTCCAGCTTTAACCTCCCCAGCCCCCCATCCCATTGCTTTTCTCCAGGTTAACTGGATAGGACAGAGGAGGTCTTTGTGTGTGTATGTGTATTTGTGCATGTGTGGCATATCCAACACTCAGTTCTTTTACTTGGATAAACAGGAGAATATGGCATAGCTATATCTGCTCCCCAACCCCTTCCCGTTTTCTTCTTATCTTGCATTTTTCTCCATCACCGAGCCCCTGGAAATTGGTTAAGCATGGGAACCTAAAGGGATCTGGACTGTCTGGCCTGGCCATGCAGATCATTGCTCCTGTGTGGTCTGCACCACAGGTTTGGAGATAGAGGAAGGAGGTTACAGCAAAGGATTATTACTTTATCAGACTCAGTGCTGATGGCTTAATGAGGCAGTGGGCACAACTGCTATGGGAGGCTGCATTTTAGGGACACGGGGGGGGGGGGGGGGGGGGGGGGGGGGGATCAGTTTCCTGAGTCGAAAAGCAGAAAGGATGCATTGTCCAGATGAGCTGCAGTGTGCTTACCTGACCTGAACTCCGAACACAGGGCTGATATTGCTAAGGTTGAGTTGCTAAGGATTGTTTTACTGTTTATTGGGCAGCAAGGACTTGCTGCTGAACTTTCATTCAGCATTCGAATTATTCCTGATTGAATATGAGACCTCAGGGGAAGATTTCCATTTAGAAAAATACTGTATATGTTGTTATTTTTTTTTGTTTAAAGTCACAGAATATTGGTTGCCTAAATTCTAACCTGAAGAAAAAAAAGTCCTAAAAATGCCTATGTTCTCATTTTTATACTGTTTATACAGTTTAATGTTTTTACTTTTAAGGAAAAATATATATTTTATATATATATATATATATATATATATATATATATATATATATATATATATTTGAAATATTGGGTGCTTTTATTTATTTTTTATTGACTTTTTCCTGACCACTGATTAAACCCATGCAGTTTTGCCAGGTTGTGATTGTCCAATTGTCTTTTCTTTTTAAACACAGGGTTGTACATTATGCATTACCCAGGTGAATGTGGTAAAGTTTAGTTTACTTTAGTATCTGGCATGACTACAGTGGCCCCTTGGAGTGCCTTTGGCTTTAACGGTGGCGCATTTGTATATTGCCTGAAACCTCAGTGGCACAGGGCCTAATGCTAGCATGAAACATTAATTACATATTTAATTAGCTATACACACAAAGAGCATCTTGGGGTGGACAGTATGAGCAGTTTGCGATTCACAATCCAGCAAACACCACACACTGCTGGCTTTTGATAGAAGAAATTCTTCAAGGGGGCTGTAGTGATTTTTAAAAAGGCAAACCCATTGTTGCATGCAGTGCAGGGTTTTTTAAACTGATCCCAAGACTGATATTCAGAGGCGTTCCTTACAGACAGTTGATAGTCACGCTTGGTCCAAGAATTGCTTGGTCAGCACTGATGCTCTGGTGACAAGCTGCTTCTTTATAGTCTTCTGAAGTGTACGTGTTAGCAGGTGGCAATTAGTCTTTCTTCACGCCCCACAGCTTTTCATGGGCCTGCATTTTTCCACAGGGCTTGCCCAGGGTTCTACGCATCCTTTGTTTTATTATTTATTGTCTTTGCCTAAGAAACGGGCACTTCTCGGTACACAGTCCTGCAGATTGCGGCTCAATAGTTCGTATGATTCACTAACAGGCCACTTAATGCCTTAAAAGTGGCCCAGGACTTAATAAAATGTCTGGATGCTCAACATCCTCCAAGGTGCAAAGCATTTACAAACATCATAACCCTTGACTGTTTTTTTTTTTTTGGTATAGTTGATGTGACTTCTAAAGGGGCTAAAAAAGTGGTTGAAGCTATGCTGAAATTACAGTGTTGTAATATGGGATTAACTAATAAAACGGAACCTGAGAACTCGACAAATCCAGTCTTGGATTCCAGTTGCTTTGTGCACTACAATTATGAGATCTTTCAACAAGACGGAGGAGCTTGAACACCTGGGTTAGATCAACCCTACTATATGGGATATAATCTTTACCCCTTTCCATTGTGGTTAGAGCTCAGGTATCACATTTAATAAGATGAATTGTTGCTTGGAGGTGGACGATTTCTCATCTAGATTGTCTGCTTAGTGGGACTGAAGTGGCTGTCATCTATTACAATTGTTCACTAGATCTCCAAGGGTCTACAAGCCAAAGCCTTCTGTTGTGATCTGTACGACATTTCAAATTCTTTCAGGTCAAAAACACCTGTAGCCCGTGGTCATTTTCTGGTGTCACCTGATACACTGGAGGACATGAACCTACTTGCCTCACCCTGGCTGCAACTGGTGCTGCTGAACCCTGTTGCGTGGATGGATTGGGAAAGTGAGCCTTTCATTATAAAAGGTGGATTCTCATAGAAGGGTAGAAATTGAAAAAGAAAGGAAGTGGAGGCCGAAGAAGAAAATAAAGCTGAGATGTTCTATATGGGGGGTTTGTTTGGTTTGGTATTGGATATCAGGAAATGATTATCAAATCTAAAATCCGAATAAATGCACAGTCATTTTATCGCCAAGCGTCCTCTGTCAAAACTCTCATTTGTATTTGATATGATAAAGTTCCTCTTGTGAACTTGCATTAGTCTTGTTATGCATACATGCTGGAGGGAAGTTGCCACTTTGATGAGTCAGCGCTTTCTTTATAACCTGTGCTTTTCTCATGGGAAGGAAGGCCAGTTAAAGGGAAAGGTAAGCGCTTACTGGAAGTCCTGGTTCGGCAGGCTTGGCCCATCCTTCACCCAGATCCCTGCAGGCAAGGGTTGCCCTACACATGCCTGAGCACCTGCTATAAATCAATCACTTTACCCTAATGGTTTCACATTTAGTTTTTCCCTTTTTTTTCATGCTGGCACTAACAGGGCTTGCAAAGCAGCTTTTAAGTATCTATGTTGTTTACTGAGGATAATGTTCGCTCGTGATTTATGTGGTATTATTTTGTCGGTTCTTTTTAGATTTTTTTTTAAAGGCAGTGCCATTTCTGGTAAAATAAATAAATAAATAAATAAATTTAAAAAACGAGGTGACGTGCATCTTTACTGGAAATATCCCTCAAAATTACCCGAATGGTCCCAGTTCCGTCTGCAGTTAATCAAGTTGCAAGCGCTCATTCCAGAGTGACATGTGCCCTTATGGTTATTTGGTGTGAAATGTACCCTGTGGGTGAAACAGTGAGTGGACATGCTGAAAATCTAGCCCCAGCCCGAAAAAGGTAGAAGAGCGGAACGGAAGCGATTGAATGTCTGGTAGCACCGGACACAGATGTGAATGCCTGTCACTGTGAAATAAATAAGAACAGGTTCAGAGCACCACTCTGGACATGAAGGTTTTTTCTTTTTTCTTTTTTTGCATGAAGCGGTTCACCTTTGGTGTGACTGGTGGTAACTATTTAAATCCTTCATCACTGCAGAGCACAGGTTAAAGACCTCAGCTTTTAAACCACACAATAGAGGATTGATGAAACTCCTACACAGGTGTTAGATTTGTTCGCGTAGGCTGTGGTAATGGACGCACATTAAGCACATGTTTGAACTGGGAGCCGTTCAAAGATAAGCTGTGTGTTTAGGTGATAAGCTAAATTGTTTTATGCTCCTCTCATACGCTCGTTGTCCGTCTCTGAAGGTAAAATTATAGTGTTTCAGAACGTACATTTTTGGTAACATTTCTTTTTTTTCTCTCAAATCGACAAGGTGAACTGTTTGCACAGTCTTGGACTGAACAGTGGAACACTTGCAGTGACTAATGTTTATTTGTTTGTCTTTCATTCCTGATTGACAGTCTTTGTGTCTGGTTGGGTTTTCTGTATAAATGGGGGGCTGTGGAGTCTAGTGTGGATATTTGTGTGTCAGGTGAAGTTACACGTATCAGCCACTAGAGGCTTGCCAATAATATTTTCACAGATTTATTTCCTGTGGTTGTCTGATAGAGGCAGTTCTGACAGTTGAAAGTTATAATTTACATAAGTACATACGCTTTATTATAAATTCTTTTAGAAACGAGATTATGTGTGTGCTTTGAGCAAACAACTTGTCCTTATAAACTAGTTGAGAAACACCGGTTGCTAGGGGTATGAGGTAACTCATGAGTTGTCAGCAAAACTAGTAAGTATGGGTAACCATTTTTTTGATTGATCTATAATCCTCCTGTCAGTTGGTCCACTTCCACATGTACATTGTTGTACATACACTTTTACAGATGCTAATTAATCACAAATACAGTTGAATTGAAACACAAAAAGGAGAAGGCTATGCATGTATCAGGATGCAATTTTAAGATGTACGTAGAGCAGTCTTTACAGTTTACACATCTTAAAATACAGGCACATCAACTTCAAACGTCCTTAGAGTGGGACATACATGCAATATTAGTATCAATAACAACAGTTCCTTAGCAATTACATAACCCATAGATCATATGTCACCTCATATACATTATTTACATAACGTAAGTCCAAATCCATAATTTCAGGGATGGGGGGAAGCTCAGCAGTAAAGGTGATGGTGCTGGGCTACTGATTAGAAGGTCGGGGGTTCGAGCCACGGTATCCCCAAGTGGTCTCTTGGGTCCTTGAGCAAGGCCCTTAAACCTCCTTAAGTGCCAGGGGTGCTTTATTATGGCTGATCTCAGCTTCCCAACAAGCTGGGATATGCAAAGAAAGAATTTCACTCTGCTGTAATGTATATAATGTGACAATTCTGTTCTAAAATATGCCTTTTAATGTGCAAAACTGAATCACGCTTTAATTAATCCGGTTCATTAAGGCCGAAGCAACATCGCATCTCAACTCCTGTGAATATAGTATATACATATTTATAATCATTCGTCCTTAATGTGCACTCAACAGGCCGTACACTCTGTATAGAGCACACGACCTTGACATGGATGTGCTTAAAAAGCATCATGATTATATAAGCAGGATGTCAGACAGAAAAGTGGAGCAGTAAAATTAATAATCTGATGTTAGATGGCAGAGGTGAGCGGCGAGCGTCAGTCACTGCTCACATGTACACGCGTGGGAGATGAGTGACAAGCCAAAGAGAGAAAGGGAAGGCAGAAAAAGAGAGCAGAGATGGAGAAGGTGTTGTAAAAAAGATGAGATGAAAGGATGGGTCAGGTGATATGTAGACTCGGAGAAAAGAAGAAAAAGATTACTTAGTTTATGTTTGAGGAAACATCTCTGTGCTGGAAAGTGTGACAGAGGCAGCACGATCAAGAGTATCTTTGGATTTGTATGTGTGTGTGAACGCTTGAGTGTGTGTGTTTGTGTATCGATGAAAGTAGTGATACACGGCAGATGATTCGTTTTATATTCGGGGACAAAAGAATGCGTTTCGAAACACTTTAACCAGTATAATATCCATTCCTTTCTCCATGCCTAGTCCTGTCTGTTATCAGAGCAGCCCGATTACAGACTAGATAAAAGAAAGGAGCAGTACAGTGTGGGTCGTCTCCCACTGGCTCCAAAAAGCTTAGATGCTCAGACATCTGGCAGTCTACTTGTCTGGTGTTTTTTTTGTCTTTCACAGACTTACAGGCATTTTAAATGGCCAGGCGTGGTATATTACATGCACAGCCCTGACAGTTAATGAGTGTTTTGTGGGAATATCTCTCAGATCTGCGCTAATCATCATCAGCAGAGCTGCATTTCAGCTCTGCTTCACTGCTATAATGCTGACACTTATTTCAGAAGGACAGTTTCTAGTCTTCATGGCTGGTGTTTGGTAAAATGTTCAATGGTTTGTTGGGCATATACTAAAACGAGAGGTTTCCATTGCATGTTTCTTGTAACTGACTTAATTGCAGTCAAAGAAATGGTTCACATGGAAAAACAGGTTATTTTAATGTGCTGTAGGTTCGACGTAGTCTACTGTAGAATTTTTTTTAGCTGATCAAATATCCCTTTGATATTGACACCCGGCTTCACAATTACGTGTCAGACCTGTGAGAACGTATGTATATATATGTGTGTGTGTGTGTATCTATCTATCTATCTATCTATCTATCTATCTATCTATCTATCTATCTATCTATCTATCTATCTATCTATCTATATGTCTGTCTGTCTGTCTGTTTATCTATCTATCTATCTATCTAGATAGATGTGTGTGTCTATATATATATATATATATATATATATATATATATATATATATATATATATATATATATATATATATATATAATGTGCAATAAATCCAAAAAAGTACTACTAGAATTAGAAATATAAAGATAGAAATGTAATAGAAACAATAAGATTTTGTGTTGCGAGTAGCATTTAACGAGAGAGATAGAACTAAAAAAAAAAAAAGAAAAGAAAAAAAAAAGCCGGACCAAGCCGATGTCTCTTGGCTACTTCACATAAAAACTCTAAAGCCCTTCCATTAATACACTGGCTCTCTGATTGTGTATGATTGGCATGAAAGTGGCACCGGCTTGCCAAAGCAAACCCACTGTGAAAGCTGGAACAGACCATCCTAAAGCAGTGTGACCAGCTGTAGCAGCATGATGCACTGGGTATTTGTCTGTGTCTGTTATGCATCGATCACGTTTATTTGAGCCAGGCGAGCTTCAAATCTCTCAGACACTCTTATGAATATGAGCAAAAGGACGCACAGACACAATTTTTTTTTTTAAATAAAAAAACTTCCAAGATCAATTTAAAGTCAAGCAACGAGAACTGGAGCAATTTCAGGAATTAAAGTGTGAACTGCTCATCCTTCTGCCTGTGGGCCCCATGTGTACCCAGTCAGCTGAAATATTCATTTACCGTGGTGAACCAGAGCTTGTCAACTCTACTCTGCTCAGTACAAAGTTCTTTTGCCTCGACCAACATACTTGCTAGAAGCAGTAGTTATTAATAACCCATTATTTGGTTCATCACCAGGATGACATAGAGAACAGTGTCTGATTTCATAGGAAATGCAAGGATGTTGGCCAATCATGTACACGCATGTGTGTGCGTGTGTGTGTTTGTGTGTGTGTGTGCGCGTGTGTGCCTTGCGTGATGCATACTTGCTATGCCCTTATTTATCGGCATTGTTTGAACCTCACACTACTATGTGGGTTCTGTGAATCTGAGCATGAAAATTCTAGTCGAAGTTCATGCCCAGGCTCATTTCATGCTGCAGGGTCTTTGCAGGGTCATGTGTGTGGCATGTGTGTCTGTGTATGCATGCATATTTGTCAATCGCTCTCAATGTGGCTCAGAAGTGACACAATATGGGCAATAATTTTCTACTTTGCCAGAAGTTAAAGTGCATATGGTTTGAAAATATCCCCCCTTTTCATATTTCTGCATTATCTTGTGTACAGACAGCTGATGATTTGTGGAAAAAAAACTGTAATGCAAAACTGTCATGTTGCAAATGTCATGTTTAAAAAAATGTGCATACATATATACTTATATATATATATATATATATATATATATATATATATATATATATATATATATATATATATATATATATATATATTTTTTTTTTTTTTTTTTTTTTAAGTGACTTTTCTCTGATTTTTTATGAGCTTTCAGATAAGATAAAGCAGACCACAAAAGCTCTGGAGCATCACACTTCTCTATAGGCTATAGCATTATGTTTGCTGCTAGCATGAGCCTTGGCTAAAACAAAGATGGTGTTGGATAAAACTATCATTGGGAATGAAGATGGGAAAGTCGAAGCTCATTGCTAAAGATGTTCAACTTCTGAACAGGAGGCTGTGAGTTCAAATCCGCCACTAAACTACCACAGCGGAGTGTTTGATCGAGGTCTTTAACCCTCACCTGCTGAGTTCTATGACTGAGATAATTGTAAGGTTTATAAGGCTTTTGCCAAATACCCCAAATCTAAATGTACTATAGATGGTGCAGTCGACAAAATGCAGGCTGCTCACCAGACACAGGCCGTTGAGGATCTGTTTACCAGGTTAAGTGCTTGATGTTTTCTTGTTCTTGCCCCTGAGTGAACTTCTCTCACTTTTGCAGCAGGTTAAAAAAAAAAAAAAAACTTTGCACACATCTGGGCATGTTGTTTTGACAGCTTTATGTTCACCCACCACACACTAAAAAGGGGAGCTGAAGAAATCAGACGAAGTGGCTCCAATTCATTTGACATGAAGACAAAAGAACCCTGTATCCAAAAAAAAAAAGAAAAGAAAAAGAAAATCCTTTAAATTTAATTATGCCGCTTATTGGCACATTTCCTTTTGACTGCTCACTATGCAGCCATTTCTCTATTTATTCTATGAATATTTTCTCCGTATTTTACATGCATTTTTTCAGTTACGTTTCCAAATGTGTGTGTGTTTTTGTTTGTCTGTTCTGTTATATGCAGTACATACAGCAGAAATATGGTACCGTAGTAGCATAGTATTAGTATAATGTATTAATACACTCGTGAAGCTTTATATGTTCAGGAGAGTTTGATCATTCTGCCATTCTGTTTATCGTCCTTGATTTTGGGGTGAGTCAAGTGGTACTGAGCAGATTTTGCTGAGAGACTTTAGGCATGTGGGATGCCGGCCAAGGATTTGCATTATAGCTCTGATTCAGACAGATACAAGGAAATTTCGGAAGGAAGAGTGTGATGTGGGAAAACTTATTGAACGCTTGAACATATGTCTTGCTGCGTTGTGTATGAGATACAAGTACACAGTGAAGGACCAGCCAGAAGCGAGTAGAATTGCTACCAAAAAAATATCATGGAATAAAAATACTATTCCTCAAGCTTTTTGGCACAAGGTTTATAGTGTTACTGTATATGGTGTGGCTTATTTGGACAAAGCGGGAACGTATGGCGTTGTCCCTTTAACCTCTATGGTAAGAGTTGAAACACATGCATCCCCTGAATCGATCTGTATTCTTCCATGTTATCTTTGTCACTGTCGTCCTTTAGCGCGTGATGTCAAAGAGAACGCTCCTTGCATTACCCCTTCTGACACAATTTATATTGTCACTGCGGACGTGTCCGTCTCACAGGCGGTAGTTACTTTAGCGAGGTTTTATGATGTCAGAATGGCAGCGTCCTCCTGGAGAGCTTGTGTTTTATCTCTGCAGTATGTCAGCTCCTTTAACTCACACCTCTCTTTTACGAGCCCCTGCGCTGTCTTTCCCACGCACAACCAAGGCATGCCGGGCCTCGGCGGCCCTAACGATCCGATACCACTCAGCGCCATTAAAAAAAAGACCGGGCAGTATTTTGACATAAGACCGTGAACTTGCAGGAGCGCTTTAATGTTTGCGCATTTTGGTTCCTTTGTTCACACCTTTGCGTGCCATGCTTTGGGTTTTATTTTTTACAGCCAGAATATAATCCTCGCGCTCTCGGTAGCTTTGTTTTTTTGTTTTTTTTTTTACATTGCTGTGCAACACCCATAATAAAAATAGGAGTGGTAGATGTGAATGTGTCCTCTGCCTAAGTTTCACATGTGTCTGAACAAACTACCAGTGACAACGATAAGCCCTTTCCTCTATCTTATTATGTCCTGTATGCTTACTCCCTGATGGGGCTTTCCCCAGAATGTGTTTCTGTCTTGGTTGAAATTGTTTGTTGGTGGGAACGGAGAAGAGTAAATACAAATTTTGCTCTTACTAATAGAAGCGCGCTTCCAAAGTAGCCATTACCCACAATGCTTAACCGTTCTTATTCTAAATCACCATCTCTTGTGGTGGCTGAGATCAATAAAGCCCCCGACACGCTGACATGAAGAATGATCAAATGTTACTTCCTGTTTATGGCGTTTTGGTTTCTAGTGATCATGCACACGATGTAACCCTCAACCGCCGGGTGAATATTAAATGCTGTTTCGAGATGCTTTTTAATGCAGGGTTGTCATGCATCCTTCCAGATTACAATACGAATGTATGCAAATACATAAATTTTTTTTAATTGCAAAGACTCCTAAACAGATCCAAACAAAGACATGAGACAAAGATAGATATTTTTTTTGGAACCTTGCCAGAACCGCTATCATAGCATCTGGTTGAGTCCAGAGGTGTGATTCAGGATATTACGTGAACAAGAATGAAGCCCATGGGAAAAATCTTGAATGCGAACGTGAGCATTTAGCAATGATGCATTTACAACGCTCATTTCTTTTTAGTAGTCGTCTGGATTGCGGTGCTTTAATTCGTTTAGGTGTTCTTTTAGAAAGCTAAATTACATATGAAAAAAAAAACCTGGAGTGCTAAAACAGACGGACGGTGGTATTAAATTACATGAAGGTTTTGTGCGACACGGGCGTTTTTACTTCTCCTTAATAAGCTACCGTGTCGTCTCCGAGTCCTCAGCATCCTGCCGAGTTTTATGACCGTGTCCACGGAAAGGTGGGATTTTCGGAGACATCTGTCCAGCCAGTTCCTAAACACAGTGTGGGTTCATCTAAATCTGGCCTGGAGGTCTTCACAGTGTGGGAAAAAAGGAAATGATCAGAAGGTGGTCCACTGTTGTCCACTGCCATGTCCAGGCAGCCAGTGCACCACATTATCGGTTTGCCGATTTTGTTGGTATGTCGGTATGCAAATGGTCCTTGACTTTACACTTTGGAATGTTGTATTTAGGAGGACAGCAAAGGTGATCACTAAATAGCGTTTGCTAGCAAGTTATTTTCCTCTCACCCCGTAGCCTTTTGTGGAAGGTACTACTCCTGTTGTCTTTTGCTCCAAACGGCTTAGGCACAAAGTGTCTCGTTTGCAAAAACCGTGTAATCCCTGCAGCATGTTCTTTTCTAGATCAACTTCACTCTCAACGTGCATTTCCAAATGTGCATGCTTTTATTTTTTTGACTGAACGCGTTCGAGAGCGTGTGGGAGAGGGGATTTGTATGCGCGTGCGAGACAATGCTTAATTGACTCTTAAACAATGGCCCAGAGAAGATCAGAGAGGTTTGAGAGGGGTTTGTTGTGTCTCTCAGTGAGGGGCTTCCTGAACACATAAAAGAATGCATGACGCCCAAAAATACGAGTGCGGAGAGACGTGGAAGCCCTGTCAGCACCTTCCTATGGTCTTCAAAGAGATCATTCTGCTCTCCCAATACTAATACATAAATCCGCTTCTACCCACAAAGACAGGCCTATAGCCTTAATATATTTACCCATGCTTTTAGAACAGACATACTACATAATTCATCTCTCTCCCGTCTGTTCAATTTCTCCCCAAATCTTTTAGCTTATACGTTATTTCTATTGTTATTATTATAAATACCAACACTGATAATAATAATAATGATAATGCTTAAGGCCGCTATATAAACTTAATAGTAGAAAGTGTCAGCAGCTGTGAAAAGGATCAGCCTGCTCTTTGTTAATGCGTTAAAAATAACACCAGCGCAGGTCACACCCTACATAGACCTGTTTCCAGCACTGTAGAGACAGGCCAGTGGCCAAAGCACATGCATATAGTACTTTCCTATTCTGTCATTTCCTGTTTTCACAAGAAGTAAGGGGTGATAGCATAGGTGCACAAACATGCCGCGAGATACAGTACAGGGCAGGTCTGGAAGCTGTCCTCAGGTAACATCCACACACACCACATATATATATATATATATATATATATATATATATATATATATATATATATATATATATATACACACACACACACACATGCACTGGGCGGTTGCTTTAACCGCACTAATGAGCCTGGCCTGCTGCATGTGTTTAGGAAAGGAAACTTTTGTGGGAATGTGGTAAATCATTTCGGCAAAGTTGACCTCCTTCCCAGGATGCTCTCGATGACCTGCGCACAATGCACGCTTCCGAAAATGACTACGCGCTTTTGTTTTTCTGTCTCGTTCCATCCATCACACTCGTACGAATCGTTGTGCGAGGGGAAATCAACACCACTGTTCGTATGTAACTTCCCCGTGTGGACTCTTATTACATGGGTCATTGTACAGTATTTTTCATTCCAGTATCCACCTGCAGAAGTGTGTTTGGTTTAAAGCGCGTTCGTGCAGGTGGATGATGCGGATATAATCAAGATTAAGGCACTTATTTATCTTCTACTGAAAATATGTTTATATGTACAGGGTTTTTTTTATTCATATCGTGGTGAATTTATGTGAATATAAGCATAAAAATGTAAAAGTCTCCTTTCATAAATGTTGATTTTAATACATTTTTTAAACCTAAACAATGACAATGTTAGTTTATTCATTATGTTTACTGGATACCTGAACTTCGCCTATTTGAATATTATATACTTTGTTCACCTTTTGTGATGTTGATGATCTACCATTGTTATGTAGACTCTGGACCAGAAAATCGCTCCAGTATCACTGATTTGCCCTGTCGTAGAAAAAAAAAACGCGCGGTGTTAACGATGTTTGACTGTACGCTCGATCAGACTGCGCTGTTGTGTTGACCAACACTGTGTGCAGAGAATCATTAGACAAACTGACATAATTATGTGGTGTTTGTCTTGTCCGATCCTTTACAATTTGCTAAGCAGGCAGGTAAATAAATGAATACATTAAAAAGGATGTTGGCAGATTAATGATTAATGACGATTCCTGTTTGGCCTATTTCAGGGCGTATTATCACGTTCTAAACGACTCCCGGTGGATCTTAATCTTGTCCAAGGTTTTATTTCTTTTTCTTTTAGATTCCCAGCCATTTCATAAAACCATCATATATACTGGAATTCCTTATACGCGTAATTAGAAAGGGGAATTATCAACTATTATTATAATTATTATCTCAGGTGTCTATGGGCATTAAGGCAGGATACACCCTGGATGGAATGCCAACCCATCGCAGGGCACACACACACACATTAAATACACTAGGGACAATTTTCCTAGATGCCAATCAACCTACCAGTGCATGTTTTTGGACCGGGAGGAAACCGGAGAACGCGGAGAAAAACCCCCTGAGGCACGGAGAGAACATGCAAACTCCACACACACATGGCCGAGACGGGAATCGAACCCAGACCCTGGCTGTGTGAGGCGAACGTGCTAACCACTAAGCCACCCTGCCCCTCCCTATAAAATAACAGTCTCTTTATGTTTATCCTCGAACCACTTTTTAACAAATTGCCTCTTTAATGTTAAAGGAAACCTGCATATAGTCAAGTGTTACGAATGCTTTTTTTCATGCTCCGTACAGATTTCCCACCAGACTCACATTTACAGCAGTTGGTCGCTGCTTTGTGTCCTCCAAAGCTCTAGATGACCAACCGAAAGTCTTCAGCAACCCACTATATTATGCTTAGCGTTTCTCTCCTGCGCTGTTGCTTATGACGGAGACACCATGTGAATACTTAAACAGCAGAACCAGGAGTGGGTCATTTGTAATGTCTGAGGCCAGAGCCTTCTGTTTCCTGTAGTGCATGAGAAAGCACGCTTAGAGAGGAAATCTTCCTGTTCCTGTGTTGTGTTTGGGTGGAGAGGAATTGTTTGAAGGTTTTGAAGTGCCAAAGCATGTGCAAATACTTAAGTCGTGATGATCAACTTAAATAAATGCGGTGAAGATTGATTGTGTGTGTGTGTGTGTTTTTTTTGTTTTGTTTTTAAACTGAATTTCATGAACAAATAGAATAAACTGCTTGAGTGAAATACGTGTGTATATTTGCGATACCCTTTCACAGCTGTTTTCTTTTAGGGCTTTAGGCTTTCAGAGATGTTAATCAAAACCGGTGTGTCTGTGTGTGTTTCCATTTGTATTGTTATCTTGTAAATCACCTCTTAAATAAGCAGTACGCCCGCTGTAGACATGGTGTGTATATACTGCTGCACAGTGATTGCAGAGGGGGCAGAGAGGAAAGAGCAAAAGTCAGAGGTCATTGCACTTGAAGGCCTGTCTCTGTTGGGGGGAGCACTGCTGTGCAGACCTTCACAAGCTGCCCTATTAGCCAACCTTTAACCTTTCACCTCTGAGCCTGAAAATAAGCCCCTAGGCACGGACTGCGAACACGCTGACGCATCTCTAATCCCGCATTTATGTGCGGCGTGTATGCGTAATGCTTTGTTTCGACCTTACATGTAAGTCTACCTGGAAAACGCACCCATCGTGTCATTTAAAACCCCGCTATCACGACGCTATTTATATTCATTCCAAAATCAGATATCCAGACTGCTTTTGGAAAGGTTACACTATTTGAACCATGTTGCTTGGAGTACTGAGTGGGTGTAATGTTCGCTCCTGCGGTGTGATACGGAATGGTAATCCACCGCCAGCAGTAGAAAAGCCATTATAATAATGTAATGGTCACATACTGTAATGCCTTCTCATTCATATGCAGATTTAGCCTTGGCCTAAGCTGCTCTCTTGACACTCTCTAACACCTGTGGTAGGACATTCTGCTCCGCTTCCATGTTTTAATTGGTATGCTGCATGATGTTAGACATATATTAGCGTTTTGTATTCACATAAAGGGGGGGGGGTGGTCTCATGCATTCAGACTCAGGCAGAGAGGCACGAGGAAAAGTGTTTTTTTTTATTGTTATTTCTACATATAATGCATATACACCCGAACACCATATACACCATGTGACATATGGTTTCTTCAGGATCGTTATGTGGCTCAGTGTACATGAGAACAGTATACAGATGAACGCGGAATGTAAATACGCGGTGGTGGCGAGTGTAAGACATAAATACGCAATAAATATGCAGGACAGCTAAATGGGTGCTAACTAGACAGAGGATCAGAATTATGTTGGATGGATTAAAATGTATGGCAAACACATTGTACAGTGCCAGTGAAAAGGTCAGTCTTAGAAGCTCCTAACTCAAGCACATGTGTTTTTCTTTTCTTTTCAATATTCAGACCATCTTTTTTTTTTTTTTTAAGCCTGACCAACAGTGCCAATGAAATGAGAGCAATCCACAGTTGAAAAAGCACAGGCAATCATCCTCCTGTCTGTGCTTTTTTTTCCTTCTCTCTCTCACTCTCTCTCTCTCTCTCTCTCACTGAGCCTTTTTTCTCGCTTCATGTAATTTTGCCATTTCAATTCAGCCCATTATAACTCAGGGCCGTCCTCACCCTTCTAACCTCACTTATTCGAATGTGAAGTGAAGGGACTTTTTCTTGTGTGCCTACAAGGCCGTTTACAGCCTTCTTTATTGTTCCTGTCAGACGCATTGACTAAACAGCCATTGTCTCTATTCTTGATAAGTAAATCTCCTAAAAAAAAAAAAAAGCGGACCAAAAAATAAGAGGAAACTCCCTTTTTCTATTCGTAAGTGGATAATGTATGCCAGTGTGCATTTGTATGTGTGTGTGTGTGTCTGTGTGAATCTTCACTTGTCCATGTGCCTGGTCTAGATAGAGATGGGTACTGGGGATTCTTTTCCTATCTGAACATCTTTATTGAGTTTGTCTAGACGTGTCTATTAGCCGAAAGACAGCATTCATCCTGTTCGTGCTGCTCTAACCTTAGATGTTTCTATCGGCAGCGCCATGGTCCTTAAATACCTGCCACACAAAGAAAAAGTGCTTAATAGCTGGATAATGGGAAATTAGAATTTCATTGCCAGCTGCAGAAAATTCACATTCTGACTTGACACACTGCATTATCAGGATTAATTGTGGTCTATTGAGTTCAGCGTGTTTATTTACTGCTTAATATGCTTTCTTTCCTGATTCGTCACTCAGACCCATTGTTGTGCCGGTAAGATAAAGTCGTAATGGCCAGTGCTTGTAATGTCACAAAAATAGTTTTCAAGCTGGCATTGGGGTGATGAGATTATAGAGTCGTTGCCAGAATGCTGAATGCTGTTGACATTTCCTTCGTTTTCCTTCGAAAGGTTAACGAAGGAGAGGATAACCCTTTGTTAGGATTTTAAATAAACCCTGTTGAATGCAGCAGATCCTAAAACCTGCCCCGCAGTCATGGTTCAACTGCGAACGGCCACATCTGTTTGCTAAAACCTGATGGGCGGCTTTAGATAAAACCTCGCTGCTAGAGATAGAGCAATCTGTGATTGTGGGGGATCTTATATGACGCTGGAGTGTTTTCCTCTTCCTGTTTGTCTTTATTACTCCGTAATTAACTTCTTAACTTCTTTGAGCAAGACAAGCTAGGATGATTCCAGCTTCCTCTGCTGCCCGCCCCCCCTTTTTTTTTTCTAGGAATGAGTGGAGGCTCGGTGCAGAATTCTTGCTTGGTGGTCATTTCAGGTGTAGATGAATGTCAGTGCAGTGCATTTTCGCTGGTAAAGGACTTGATTTATTTCGTGACAGTGTGCTTTTTCTTTGTGAAACCTCCTAGGTTATAAATAACCGTATGTTATTTGATGCTGTAGATATCGGTTTATGATCTTTTAGTACATCATCAATCTTCAGATCACTTTAGTGGTGCTTTCCTGGCTCGGCTTTTTATGGGGGACTGGCTGCAGTATCCATTTAGTTGTTAACCCGCAGTTGTCCTTTTCGGATATAAGCTATGTACATAAGACGGTCATGAATTGCTATAAAAGCACGGCGACTTTAATAGCAGCTTTTGTTTTCTTTTTCTTTTTTCCTGAATTGAGAGCACACAGACTATAAACGTTATCTTCAAACATCTGCCTTTTTCTTGGCTGAAGTAGGAACTGGGTTTGTGCCCTGTAAACAGTTTCTTTACCTCAGCCCATTAAGACTGCTCTTAAGTCTTTGGAAAAGGTCAGAGGGGTCACGAACCAAGAAGATTGAAGTGGAGGAACAAAAGTATTTTTTCGAGAAAATAAACGAAGCCACAAAGATGCATCATGGAGCCGCGGTTTCGGCGTCGGACCACTCGTCATTTCACGGATGATTTCACTCTGTACCTGCCTTCGCTCGTGTACTGTATTCGAAGGGTAAATAAATTCACCGAGCCACAGCTTGTAGCGTGTCCTCTCATGAATAGCGAAGCAGCATCTCCATGCTGCGCATTACGCCCCACCGCACACGCGCACGCGAGCGCACGTCTCCGAGCATTTTGTACGCGATGTACATTCAAAGATCCACTCGCTTTTCCTGTTTACTTCCATCAAAATCAGTGAAAAGAAGTACATAAGAATGATCCTTCTGATGAGCTCATTATCATATCAGTTATGTTTTATAGCTTTTCATCAAGAAGTGTACTTGCAGTAACAGTTGAGGTCATTTCTACACATACACCAGTGTGTACTCAGAGAGACCAAACCTAAATGTAGGCAGGCTGAAGTACTTTCAAAACGGTCCTAAATCTAAACCAAATAAAGATAAAAGATAAAACAAGGCATTATGGAGGAATGTTTCTTTGTAGTGTCATAAACTGAAGCTCCATACCACACCGCAGAGCTGTGTTGTGTACAGAGCTGCTATTAGGCATGCTTTTAAAATGAACCCGTTTTGGTAAAAACAAGCACTTCAGGTGAAATCAGACTTTGAGCGTACATTTGTAAATTGTACATTTAAAAGGGTTTAATTTGCTTTTAATCGACGGATTGTAAACATACGTTTGTTAACATGTACTGCTAAAAATTTCTGTCAGAATATGGCTGCAATTGTTCATTCAGAGTTTTAGTTTATACAACAGCACGAGTGGAAATCTGGAAAGCACGCTTTTGTTTGGGTGCGATGTAAATCCGAGCTGTAAAGTCTGGCGAGCATGTGATCTCAAGCAGGCGTAAAAATAAATAAATGAAACCTTTTTTTTAATATATATATAAATATATATATATATATATATATATATATATATATATATATATATATATATATATATATATATATATATACAATGTGCTAAGTACATGGGTTAATAGACGATAAGCAGATCATGTGTTCACTTAGTGGCACACAAATGGTCTACACAAATTTCAACTTTAAGAAAAGCTTAAGTAGATGATTATCCCTGGAAAAATAAAAAATAACAAGAGATAAACTATGAAAGGGAGAAAGGAGTGTAAGAGAGTCTGGGAGGCGAGTAGTAGTGAGACTAAGGGGCTGTCCAAACACTCTTGACAAAGAACATGTTTATTTTGGAGGTATGGGAGCTGAATAAGGCAATTAAGTAGGAAAGTAATGACAGTCTCTATCATGAACATGCAAAAACATTTCACTTTGCCTTGGGGATTCTAGTTCAGTTGTTGTTTTATGCCTGAGTGCGTAACTCATTTTGGCTATTTTGCTAAACACCATAATATATATTAGACGATGAGTTGTCTTGAATAGTGACCCTATGCACTAGAAACATGTTTGTATAGTATCATTATTAACTTTTTTATTTTAGATTGGAATCCTAACCTACTTCCTTCTGCACCAGATAACTTTAACCAAACAGCATTAAGGGCAATATCACATAATACCGATGTGTGGCATTAAATTATCGCGAACACTAATTATCTTTGATGCTGATAAGCGTGCAGCGGTTAATACTGTAATTAATTTTTGTAGCCACCTCAGCCTGAATCATTTCTTTAGGATTTATGACATTGCCAGAGGTGCTTTCCATGTTTCTTATACAGGCTTGGGTAATATAAGATGTAATAGTTTGGATTTCCTCCATGATTTACCTTCATTAATTATGTAGCTTTAGATTAACCACTAGAGAACTATAGCTCTGCGATTTTGATCAGGGCTCGAACCTTGCAATTAAAAAATGCAGATAAATTGGAGCATTTTCCTTAAAGGATAAATTTGCTCTTATGCCCATGTTTGCGTCTAATGCCCCAAAGGAAATTGTCTTGTGTGATACTCGTATGTAAATGAAGGCAGGTTTATTTAATCATAATGTTTAGTTCCTGAGCTGAAAATCAGTCATGGTTACAGTAGTGGAAATGATGACAAAGTGTCTCAGAGATGCATAAATCAAATAATACAGAACAACTGTGCCTTGTCAAATTAGCTGAAGAGCAACATATGCTTTCCCTCTGTCTCCTGTGTCTGGCTCTCTGCCATAAATGTGCAGGTGATGGCTTGGCACTTATCATTAATTTTACTGCCTGCCCATTTCTCTAGATTGAGACAATTGGCCCTGTGTGTGTGTGTGTGTGTGTGTGTGTGTGTGTGTGTGTGTGTGTGTGTGTGTGTGTTTTTAAAGCTGGCGCTGTATCGATATTGTAAATGTTTGTTCATGAGTCTCAGGTCAAAATGCAACCTGATGACTTGCTGAGAACTTGTTTAGAAAGCACGATCCAGTGACAAGATTAACTCTAAGGAGCTTTTAGCACCAGTGGAAATGGTAAACACAAGGAAATGACTAATCACTGACCACGCATGCCTTTTCTGCGAGCGAGTCTGCTGCTGAGAGCGATTACGCTCACAGGGGTCCTGCTCGGTGCCCGGCGCGAGAGAGATCTCCGGGCCTGAGGATTGACTCGGGTATGTGTGCGAGAAGGTCAGTTGAGATTAGGTCTGGAGGCGCTCTTTAGAGCCTAGTCAGTATAATCTGCGTTAATGGCTTGCCGTGAGAAAGCCACGCTCTCCTCCTGTGTCACTGTGGGCATTGTAGCAGCAGCTGCTCTTGTCATCTCCACACCCCTGTTCCGCACATGGGGAAACCCCTTCTTTCACCTACCTGTGAAAAGTGGTCTGGCATCCTGCTGACCCCAGCTGTTCACTATAAAGCTGAAAACAATATGGCGTTTTTGTATTTACAGTGTATTAAGTTGCTTTTAAGCCACACTTTAGAGGCTCTAAATCATGGCTGGGCACAGTGTGCGCGCCTTCCATTAGTGCTTAGTTTGCTATCCATCTGTCCATGCTCTGATGTCAGATGGAGCATAACCAGAGACAAAAATCATTTCTATTGCATCTTGGTTCGGTTGCCAATGCACATATATAGACAAATGGAAGCAAATGGAAAAGTCCCCTGTGCCTACTTATGTAAATATATAAACTCGGTTTGTGATCTTTGGCGAATATTTTATCACCTGCTTGATTTCTTTCCACACGTCTAACAAAGCACCTTCACGTATTCTGTATGCAAAACGCGTATTTGTCCGTATTTCTAATCTCCATTTGTTTCCGTTTGCGTTTATGCAAGGATTATGTGAAGAAGACACCGCATTCATTAAGCACCTTCTGCTTGTTCTTCACACTGAGAATGAAAGTGGCGAAACATGAGGAGGAATCCTACATTAAGGCTTCTTCTGTTTTGAATAACCCTTTACAACTGATCCCTTTAAAATGTTTCGTCCAATAACTGGCTGTACATTTCATCCATCGATTGTTATAATACATACAATAAAATGTGTTGCTACTGACATAACATGCCGTCTACGTTTTGCTAAGCTACAACGTTTTGCTAAGAATGAAATTCATTCTTCTACCGCTTTATCCGATCTTCCCTCGGGTCACGGGGAGCCTGTGCCTATCTCAGGTGTCTATGGGCATTAAGGCAGGATACACCCTGGATGGAATGCCAACCCATCGCAGGGCACACACTCACTCACATTCATACACTAGGGACAATTTTCCAAGGTGCCAATCAACCTACCTTGCATATTTTTGGACCGGGAGGAAACTGGAGAACCCGGAGAAAAACCCCCTGAGGCGCAGGGAGAACATGCAAACTCCACACACACATGGCTGAGACGGGAATCGAACCCGGATTCTGGCGGTGTGAGGCGAACGTGCTAACCACCAAGCCACCATGCCCCCGGTGATTGAAATTTTATATATATATATATATATATATATATATATATATATATATATATATATATATATATATATATTATTTAATTGTTATGATCTCGCCACTGATTTTATATACAAAATAGTATTTCAACAGGTTTATTTTCGATTTTTCGATTAATTTGTAAAAAAAAATTTACCTGTTTGTATGCTAGTAATAGTAGCGACCCATTTAACAGTGTTTTTTTTAGTGTTTGCTAATTCATTAAAAGTACCTAACTGGCTTCCCATAACGCTACACAATAATTAGTTTTTAGTTTTTGTAATTCAGTTGCTTCCTTAATCAAGTAGGTTCTTTTGAAGACTTTTAGAATCTTAATTATTAGACTATTGGCTGAAGCTAAATTACCGAGAAAATATCATTTCTGCATTATAAAATAAGGTAGAAATTACAGAGAGTGCGTAAATCTTCAACATTAAAAATGTAGATTTGTTTAGCATATGTTTCTTGGCCACTGCGTGATTTAATAATTGCTATTTGTTCCATCAGTGAAATAATTCGGATTATTCTCTGTAAAACTGTAATAAACAAACAGATAAACAAACAAACAAGAAAGCTGTCCTATTAAAAAAAACACACTAGTTATTGTAGTTATCATCAGTTATAGATTGAAAAAGCAAGTTTGATTTGACATATGGGCTTTAATTAAAGAGATAGCTCTGACCTCTGCACAGATAGCTCTGACCCCTAAAATAGAGTAGGTATATTTATGGCAAAAGAATGAAAATAGGACGACCATATGGCGGGATCAAGGTTTTGGAAGCGGCCTGATGTTGCATTCCCGTGTCTTTACACTCTCTGTTGTCTGTCACTCCGCTATCTTTTTATATATTTATAAAATGTGTGCTCTTTCCAGACTTTTATTTGGTTCATCGTAGCTCCTGTTTCCCTGCCCCCCTCTCTGCCTATATCTCATAATCATTAGTCCAGCAGCCAGACACACAGAGGGCATGCATGCAGTCATTTATCCTACAGCTCTCTTCTGCTGTTCTTTAGCGGCTCCTAATCAGGAGATAGTGTAGGCTTTCATTCATCCCCAGAGCTTCATAAAGTGACTGGCAATGAAGTAATACAATGGACTACAAACCCCCAGGCCAGGAGTCTAACCCTAATCATCTCTCTTTTTCACTCGTTTTTATCGCTCTCATTTTCTTCCCTTTTCTTATTCACTTGCTGCATCTATAATTTACCCCATCTTTTTCCCCCCATTCCTGCATCCTTAAAACACCAATTTGTCCATTGTAGTTCCATTTAACCTTCTTGCTAGCACAAATCTCAAGCCCTCACTGCTATGACCTCGCCTACAACCCCCAAAAGCAGAAGCAGCAGGAAGGGGTCGCTATGTGAAATATGATTCTGCTTCTTAAATCACGTCTTAACAATGTACACAGGGGTTAGAGCAACTGAATACAAACGAGTGCTTATTTGCCACATGAGAACAGTGGCCCAAGGTACCGGAGTAAGGTGAAGGAAAAAGAAAGAAAGAAAGAAAAAAAAACGAAAAAGAAGGAGGATAGCATGCATGTACGTGTGATGTGTGTTGTGAATGTGCTGTGTACTTGGAACATTAAAGCTTGTGAGATGGCCCTTGGCTACCTCGAGTTATATCGCTGGCTCTGCTACTCTCAGGCTACAGTAGCTGGTTGTTTATCTTTTCAGATCCTCTTTAAAAATTCATGTGTTATTTTGAGTGGGTGATTCCATAAGGAGACTGTTTAACAAAGCCCGCCATTAGCTGCCAAAAGCCTTTAGATATTGCTCCCCATAGTATTGCTGGATGATCTACGACAAATACCAAGTCGTTTTTTAAAAAAATCCTTTGTTCCTGAATCCCGGAGCGGAGTGTTTATTTTATGATTGATTAACATAGTGGGTATATTGTGCTGATAGTAAGATTAATATAATCTGACACGCGGGCATTCCGGAATATAATCTGTTTTATGTATGTTTGTGTGTTGCTACATAGAGCACTATGTAGAAACGAAGAGGTGTGGGACGTGGTGTTTTATTTAACTTTGTGTCATTGTCATTCTCTGGCTACATACATTATATGCAATGCATAGTTGAAGGCAGGTGATCATGGGGTCAGCTCTGTGAATGTATTAGTGTTCTCTCTCATCATGATTACCACTGTCCATGTGTGAATCTCAGAGGTGCTATAAACATTTACTTAGTCCCTGTCTCACCACATTGCCAGAGCTTTGCTTCTTTTATGCCTCTCAAGAGGCCTGCTGTTTGTTTTTGTTTTCCATATGCATCACTATAAGAGAGGCTGGCACCTTCCTGTGCTTTTTTTCAGGCAAGAGGCATGTACAAGCACGTTGCACACATACTGTATGTTATTATTAGCTATTTCCGTAAATCAGCGGTCGGGAACCTGTTTTCCCAAAGGGCTGTTGGGGAAAAAAGTATTTTATATATATATATATATGTGTGTGTGTGTGTGTGTGTGTGTGTGTGTGTGTGTGTGTGTGTGTGTGTGTGTGTGTGTGTGTGTGTGTGTGTGTGTGTGTGTGTGTGTGTGTGTGTGTGTGTGTGTGTTTTTAAAAAATCATCATTACTGTCCCAGAGTAACACGATTAATATTATTAAAATATAATGTTTTAATAACAATTTTTACTTAGGTCAAATAAATAAAAATAAAATATGCAACATGTTGAGTAAGTGCATGAGTGAAGAACCAAGTACTGTTTTCATTTCAGCTAATTTATGTTTTCAAGAGCAATTGGGGAAAAATGTGCCCCAAAACCCCCTCAAAATAAATAAATAAATAAATTGTGTCTTAACGTTACATTTTTTAAACAAGGAAATATGTTCTGTACAAAACAGACAGAGCAGAGATCCAGAGAGCAGCAGAGCGTTCAATGAACACATATGCCGTTTATTGGTGTGGTGAGGCTTAAACACAAAGCTGCATAGGAGCATTGGTTTGAACAACCTAATTTTGTTGTAAACAAATTCTCTGTAAAACAAAGGGATTGGAATTGCACTTTGTGTAGGGAAATGATTTCACGTGACTGTTTATATTTATATATATATATATATATATATATATATATATATATATATATATATATATATATATATAAAATATTAAATGCTAGTAAAGTGATACAGTACAGCATGTCACTTTTGTCAAAGTGTGGCTCGGTATATATATATATATTATATATTAATAAAACATTTTTCTCTGTCTTCACAGGACCCTGGTTTTGCCACTTTTCTCTTTGACCAGTTACAGTTGCCAGACTGGCCAGCCCAGGGTGGGCATGAGGGGTTAAGATGCCCGGTCTGTGCCACCCCCATGCAACATTTGAGACAGCAGGCTTTACAGGCTCTCCAGGAGATATGCCCTGATCCAGAATTGCCAACCATTTCGGCTCAGCCCTCCAAAACCTTTCCTGGGCAGCCTACCAAATTGACCACCCATGGTGTGCTTACGCTCTCCTCTAGGCCCCCTGCATCAAGAATCCCTCACCCAGCCCATAGCATGGTGCCTGTGGGAGAGCAGAGGAGGGGTCTGGGCTGGGCATCCAGCACCAAGCCAAGCGTACAGGTCACTGTAGGAGGAGGTGCTCTGGGTGGAGCGCTTAGCTCTGTCACCATACAGGCGCAGCAGTACCTGGAAGGCATGTGGAGCATCTCACGCGTCAACAACTTCCTGCCCCAGCCAAGTCCGGTAGGTGAAACTTGTATTTTTTTGTTATATACATACATACATATATCTATCTATCTATCTATCTATCTATCTATCTATCTATCTATCTATCTATCTATCTATCTATCTATCTATCTATCTATCTATCTATCTATCTATCTATCTATCTATCTATCTATCTATCTATCTATCTATCTATCTATCTATCTATCTATCTATCTATCTATCTATCTATCTATCTATGTGTTTATCACTTAATTATTAAGCAGTTTATGTTTATTTGTGTTGCCATTAATTACACACATATAGTCTTATATAGCATTTTGTACCTGAGTAAACCTCACGACAAGCATGAAAATGACTGGTTAAACTCAACCACCAATAATAATAGAGCAGTCAGAATTTCTTACGCAGTTAAATACATACCATAAGTCTTGTCTAACTCTTTCCCCAGAAATGAAGAGAGACCAGTTTGATTTGCAACTTAATGAAATGCCTGCTCCTATTTTTAATCTTTCTGCATGTTATATTTGTTTAATTTCATACGCTTGATTTAACAGAATGAATTGATTTTGTGTGTGTGTGTGTGTGTGTGTGTGTGTGTATGTGTGTGTGTGAGAGAGAACAATCGGGGATAATAAAGCAGGTTTGTAGGCGACTTATTTCAAATGAATACAAAAGGTGAGTTATTTTTGGTGGAATACTATCTGACATTTATTAATGTTTTTTTTAAAAATATAGGTCGGATGACATATTATTGTATGTTATTCTCACGTTATTTGTATGGCTGCGTAGGTTTGTGTTAGCAAGGTCTTGGTAAACTGGTTTTGCTTATTGTTGTTTTAATAGGAAAGTAGCGATGGGTCTAAAATGGTAGTCATAAGCAAGTCCATGTTTAGTATGTGCAGCACTGAACAGTTCCAATTTATAAACATCTCCACAAACATCAAATGCTCTTATGACGGAAAGAGAGATGGAGTGTTTGAGCTTCGCACGCCATTGATTTTCCCGTTGTGGAAATAGAGCAATTATGCACCTGCCAGCTTGAATGAGCAACGTGAAATTTTAATCACCCTCGTTGCTGGACGTGTGAGAACGAAGCGTTTAAAAGGTTTTAATAGAATAGTGCAATGTTAACCTCAAAACATATTGCTAGTCAGTGTCCACAGTTGTTGGCATGGATTTCTTAATGAATTCGTGATTTTGAGTTACAGTCCGGTGTAAGAAATATAGTTCTAGACAAGCTTGTCGTAAAGTTCCACGGATATCGACACGCAGTAAGTTTGATATTTTACCATCTTATACTTACGAGCAAAGCAAGTCTGAAACACTGTTGAAAATTTGGCAGCCAACCAAGCTGAATATATATAGAATACAACTGTGCTGTGGGTTAAATCACCTAAATGAAAACAGCTATTTCCAGATGTAATTGTTTCTTTTTATTAGTTTTATTAATAGAATTCAATTCACTGCTTTTGCTTGTTTGTCTGAACCATTGCTTTTAAAGCCACCGTCTCCGAAACGTCCCTCCTTTGTTCCTGGATGGAGTTACATCTAGCGATGAATGCTGAGGTTAAAAGTATGGCCGCTGCTTCATTTCCCTCATCGCTCTAATGTCAACAAGTGCTTTTGTTTTCCCGTACGCCCACAACTGTTGAGGCTTTTAGCAGCCAGCGTGTGTGCTCGACATTCAAAAGGCATAAAAAGCTTTAAGTCGAAAAAAAAAAAAAAAAACGCCGCGGTGATGGAATACTGTCACAGCACGAGTGGAAAAGCCAGCAACACTGTTGAGAGTGTGAAGCTGAATGCCTAGTGGTGTTCAGCAGCAAAACACACAGTCAGGCATATGTATGCCTAGACGCACACACACACACACACACACACACACATTCTAACCATGGAGAATGGCATCCCCTCAGGGCTGAGAACGCATGCCTCTCTCCACCATGCTGAAATACGCCTGCTGTGATTTGGAAAGCCTTCCTTTCTTTCATTACATCGACATCTCAGCAGAATGACAAAAACCGTGGTGTGTGTGGGTTTGGTATGGGAGGTTGGGGGTTGGTGGGGAATTTTTTTTCTCTTTAATTTGTTAGAAAGGTAGCATGATTTCTGTAAGAAAGGAGTGACATATAAAGGCTTGGAGATGGACCAGGTCTGACAACGGGTCTTTAGAGATGCTACTGGTTCCACATTGCCTCAGGGTTTTGTCCTGATCACCCTGGAAATAGGCCACCTATTGCATAGGAGCTACTTTGGGGAATGGGAGAGAAAGGGACAGGGAGAAAGAAGTTAGTCTCAAGCTCAAATACAACAGCCAGGACGGGGATTCCTCTGAAGCGAGAGGCGTGCAAAAAGGCATCATGCGTTTTAATTGGATTCTGGAGGAACCTGTTTGCATTTCTTCATCACATTTCTCAAAGACTGACACGCATATCAGGGATATTTCTGTAACAATTATCAGGTAGAATTATAAATCTTGGTGGGGCAGTATGACATCAAGGGTGACATAGCATCAAAAAAGTGCAATATATTCTGTCAAATTGAATAAATAAAACACACACACACACACAGACACACAAACAAGCATTAAAGAATAAGCGTTGAAAAGGCGTTTCTTATTTTAGCCTGTGTATGGCAAAACATGCAATTTCTAAATATTTAATGTGCTGTAAAACAACACATTAGTGGCTGCAACATTCTTAACATTATTCTCTCAGTCAGGCCACACTGTAATTAGACGCATTACCATTACAAATTTGCGCACAACTTTTAGTGATATTTTCTAAACGTCGATAAAAAACTGTTGCGAAATGTCGGTGTTTCCATTAACCATATAATGCGACTAAAACTCATATATCGGCAGGCTTACTTTTATCGCAGCCAATACATTAGCCATTTTTATTATTAATCGGAGATGTAGGCGAAATGCGGGAAAAAAAACGTTTCCATTACAGTTTTGCGAATTATTCCTTTTTCGCATTGTCTAAAACCACCTCATGCGAGAGTAAAAACTTTTTTGCGATACATGTGTGTTTTTGTGAATTTGACACGTTGCCATTAGGCATATTTTCAATGGAAGGGTAATGGAAACATTACAGTATGAGCCTCTACTAGTGCCTGTTGCGTTCCCATGTTTGACTACTTGGAGCACACTTCCATGAATGTCATTCATTCATTCATTCATCTTCTACTGTTTTATCTGATCTTCCCTCAGGTCACGGGGTATCTATGGGACTAAAAATCTCAGGTGTCTATGGGCATTAAGGCAGGATACACCCTGGATGGAATGCCAACCCATCGCAGGGCACACACACACATTCACACACACATTCATACACTAGGGACAATTTTCCAAGGTGCCAATCAACCTATTGTGCATGTGTTTCGACCGGGAGGAAACCGGATAACCCAGAGAAAAACCCCTGAGGCACTGGGAGAACATGCAAACTCCACACACACACACATGGCCGAAACGGGAATTCAACCCGGATTCTGGAGGTGTGAGGCGAACGTGCTAACCACTACGCCACCGTGGCCCAATTTTTTTTTTTTTTATAATAAAAAATTATAATATAATGGTTGTGATCATTATTAATAATGTTAAGATTGATGCTGTTAAAACAGCAGAACGGATGGTCAGAAAATAGGACAGTGGATAGAGCCAAAGCTGTTATAATACAAGCCCACAATCTGTTTTTCCCATATTCATTCATTTGCTGCAGTGGGAGTTACAGTGTTTCAGAAAAACTGCCACTTTGCTCTGTTTGGGTGAGGATGTTATGGACTCTAAGGTCAGCTCAGGACATTTCAGTTATGTGGTGACATTCACATGTCCCTATCATCTGTTTCCTTTTCAACACATATTGTCCCTCCTGGAGTTGTTCATCGGACAGCTATGAAAATGGCATTTTTCACATTTTGACCATGTTTTGACCGTGTTTAGATTTCATTAACTGACTTGAAAACAAACGTGCTAGAAGCCACTCCCCCGTTCTGTACAGTGACCTCGTTTATCTGTTGAACTCACTGTTTAATCAACAGCAAAATTAAATTAGACACAGGCCGGGATTTACTAGGTGGATTATATACGAGCTGGAGTAAGTCGCCTGCTGATTGGGAGCTCAGGATCAGGATTCATTAGGGGGGTGTCTGCGGAGAGATAGCTGACACATGAAGAAGAAGAGAGAGGTTGATAGGGAGAGGAAGAAAGGGGAACCCAGACGGGGAATGTACGCATGGTTGATTTGGCTCCTCAGATGAGCCTATTATTATGCGTTGCCTCTTGCAGGTCTCTGAGGTGATATGGACACTATATGAAAGCATAACCTAATGATCTAAACCATGGGCTGCAGCATGCTTAACCCTTTTTTCTTTGCCCGCCACTCATGAGGCTGACAAGGGCTCAAAACCCATGCCTGTCAAACCATTGGGGTTTTCTGACAGCAGTGTGTGTGTGTGTATATGTGTGTGTATATGTGTGTGTGTGTGTGTGTGTGTGTGTGCATGCATGCATGTGCAAGTGTGCATAGTTATTCTTAGACAGGTCTGCATGGACCCATAAAACATTCATCCTGTTGATAGGGGGCCTGGTTTTGCTCTGGCCTTATCTGTGTTAAGGGCTTTATGTGCTGCACAAATAGGCACACTCGCACAAGTGCGAAGCTGTTTTTATTTCAGAGCAAATGCGAAACTGGAATGTTGTGTGCCGTGATCTCCCTCCTTGTCATGTTTATCATGTTGTGGGTGTATCATGGTGTTCCTTTCACTTTCCACTGACATTCGAACATGGGAAAATTCCCAATAGTACTGTTATTTCATACATTGAACACAGCAGTTTCTGTGCTAATTCTCACACAAAAACACACACACATACACACACACACACACACACACACACACACACACACACACACCAGAGGAAAAAAGACAGTCTCATCCAGTCCTGAAAAATATGTACGTTCCAAGTGTTATTTCAGTGTTGAGTGTGTGGAGGTTTATTGCGATACCCACCTTCTTGTGTCTAAGTTTTCTGGAGCTCATATGTCATTGTATTTATATAAATAGTCTCCCTGTCAGGATATGCTGGCATGCACTGGATGCCATATGCTTTATAAAAAGATCGTAAATTATGCTATTTTAGTTGCCAGACTGTTAATCCAGGGTAAACAGTTAGAAAGTGACTGGAATGCACTGATAAAACACACATCTTCTTGAAATGGTGGTTAAAAGACGTCAGATGTTCAAAGTGATTAAGTCTTGGCAGAGTCTGGGAAATGGCCCAGCAGCTTACATACAAAACAAGCTTTTGGCAGTTGATATTGATCACAACCTTTTTTTCATGCATACATACTAACTCAGTTAGCGGATAAAAAAGGAGCCTGGCTAAATAAAGCCTTTTCACAAGACTGAAGGACGGTTAGGTTGCAGCACCAAGCTAGTTAAATTCCTGTATGGTTTTTCTTGGATTTTACCCATTAGACATCACTACATTTAGTATTGTATGGAAATGAGGTAAGCCCTAAACCATTCTCAGTATGATAATGTTGCTGGAATGATGTTCCATGGCTAATTCTGCAACGACAAAAAAAGGCATTAAAAATGGATTGTAAATATAATACATGGCAGAGCCTTAATGTCATTTCAACAATGGCACTTATAATGTGAATAGCCACTTTAGAAAAACCCTTTTCTAAATGAGCAGCTGCAGGAAAAAGAAAAAAAAAAAAACATCACATCATTTAGCTAGCTAGATTCTTCCCGTGAAATCAAATCCAGAGTCATCCATTAAGAAACCCGTGAGAAAATCAGTTGATTGTGTCAAGGCTTAAAAGCAGTGTGTGATTGGACGCACTGCATACTAATAAACAAAATGTACTAAATGCATTCACTTCCATTCTAAATAGCTGGATTCATATTTTATAAACACAGTAATATCTAAGCTAGGAGGAAAGACACTATTCTACTATAAGGGAAGGCTTTGCTGGCACCAGTGAGTAGTCAAGACACAGATGTTGTCTCACATGTCTCCATTATAAACCTCCACTGGTATCGCAGCTAGATATTTGGCTGCTTGTGCACTCTACCTCGCCTTGCTGGCATTCAGCACAGGCACTCAGAGCCTCTTCAGGGGTGAAGAGCAGAATCAGGGTGCCCTCATCGCCTCTGGTCAGGGAGAAAGCACTTTGTTCTTTCGAGCTGCTTTTGTGACCCATTTGTGTCCCTTTCCAACTATTTTTCTGTACCTCCTAATTTCCACTTCTATTATTCGTTGGAAATTTCCCACCTGTCGATTTTTTCCCCTAGCTAGCGATATTGTGAACTTCATCCACTTCCTTCTAGATAAATGTAATACACCATACACATTATTCCTACATGACACGTGTTTATGTGGATTATTGATATTTTCAGCCGCCCATCACGTTATTTCTGTCCTGTTCCCCACAGACGCATGGTCATGTGGCGGAGCCTGATCAGACTGCTCCACTCTCAGACACGCCTGCAAGTTCTGTCTCCATTAACCCTACCAGACAGAAGAGTCCAGTCCAATTTGGCCCGGCTGTTACACTGTCCTCTAGCCAGCCTACCTCATCCTCCACGTCCTTCTTCATCAGGTAAGAGCAGAGGAATGTATTCATATTTTAACACTTTACAATGAAATGTTACCTCAGGCCTGTGTGAGTAAAAAAATACTATGTGTGGTTGTTGACAGAATACATCTATAGAATTGAAAATGTAATTGTAACTCACTAGAGCTGGGCAATTAATCATTTTTATCAATTAAGTCGAGTTTATGGTTTATGTCGATGTTGAAAAAAGATTTTAATCGATTTTACGATTTCACCTCCCGCCCCACTTGAGAGATACAAAATACATCATGGCATCGCTCTGACGAATCCAAAGTTTGCAAGAGGGGCGCGGTTAAATCAGAAACGCTTCGGGTTTGCAACTTCAGACGTTCAACAAGAGAAGCCCCGCTGTAAAACTGATCTGGAGTTTGTGGAAACTAAAGTAAGCAGCACGACTAATTGGGAGGTGTGTGTGGTGCTGCAAGCTAAACATGACACAGACAAACCCCAAAACACCGGCTAAAAAAACAGGTAGAAATAGTGGACATATTTTCCTGCTGTATCCAAAAAAAATGTTATTCTTTCTTAAAAAAAGAGATTCAATTTATAGGACATATCTCGCCCAGCTCTACTACACACCACACTGTAATAGCATGGGCATCTGCAACAATGTGCACTGCCACCTGTAAACGTATTTCTGGGTCATGCCCAAAACAGAAAGAGAAGACCTCATGATGGGACAAGGGTTAATTTTTGCAGCCTGATCTATAATCACATCCGTGTTTTCTTTGGACATAATCTCAAACAAGCGGATAGGCAGGGAGGCCTTGCTTTGTCACTAAAAGAGAAGTCTGGGAGGGGAAAAAGAGACTTGTTTTTTCCCTTTTATCCACATGTCCAAGGGAGAAGAGAGGAGAAATGGGAAAGGATGATGGCTGCAACCTTTCATTACATTACAAATATTAGCTTTCGCCAAGAATTTCGGGTGTTTTTCTTGGCCGCGTACTTACTTATTACCTTAAGAACCCCAAGCACTCATCAAATGGAAGTCTAGGAAACAAAAAAGAAAAAAAAAAGAAAAAAGCTCAAACACAATGCCTACGCTACTATTAATCATAACAGCCACTTATTTGATATGGAGTGAAGAACGGATGCAGACATGTGCTAGCAATGACTGTTTATTTTAAAAATTCTCTAGCCGAAGGATTATAGATAGACATTATAACAGAGGGTTTAATGCTCGTGTTTAAATGTAACATGGAACTACATGAAATCTACATCTATTAACCAACTTATTTTCATGTAAAAGTGTTCTTTTCATGTTTTCTGGCTGTTAAATAAGAATCAGGTTTATTGGCCAAGTGTGTTTACACACACACACACACACACACACACACACACACACACACACACACACACACACACAGGCATTTGATTTCAGCTGTTGGTGACTCTCAAAGTACAGAAAAATATTACAGTATACCTACAGACAGAATTATACAACACAATACAGACTATACAATACAACACAGACTATACAACACAATACAGACTATACAAGACAACACACACTATACAAGACAATACAGACTCCACAAGAAAACATGGCAACACAGATTTATACCCGAATAAATAAATCTGATTCACACAGGCCTTTTTTTTTTTTAAATGAAATGCACTAAATACAGCCAATATGTGTACTTCCTTTTAGGAATAATTTGTGGGTTTTGTCGTGTACAAAAAAATAATGTTAGTGGAAGAGAGCGAATAAATCCAGCTCATCTTCATTCACACAGTGTATGCTTGCTTCATTCCCCACTTGTGCAACAAGAAGCAGCCTTGTTGTATCGGTGCCACGCTCTTGTAAACGAAATGCTAATTAGGCTGCAATTAGAGAGGTGAGGAGGAGAGAAAGAAGTCTGCTTTTTGTGCTCTTACCTTCCCGTTTTTGCTACTTTGCTCTTGTCAGTTTTTCTCAGCGTGAACTATTTGTGTGACATTCATTAGTGACTCAGCATGCATAACTAATCTTGAACGTTTATCGAATTTAATACGAAGCCTACTGGTACAGAGTGCACATAGTCGTCATTTTGTACGACACTCAAAAGGTAAGGCTATAGACACTGCAGTGATTTCAAAACACCTGCCCGAACAATGTTTATAATTAGGCAGGGAAATATTACTGATGATGCTCCTGTAGTAAATGACAAGGCAATTAAGAAAGGCAAAATATACCATAATATACCATATATAAATATATATATAATATATATATATATATATATATATATATATATATATATATATATATATTATATAATATAAATTGTTTGTAGAATTATTATACTTAGTAAAAACTAATTTCTGTGCAACTGGCATAATTATTTTCTTTTTATTGGAAATTTGAATGTTATTTTGTTGTATTCGTTATGATGTTGTTAATTGTTTATATTTATTATTCAGTTGGGAACTTTTATTGTGCTCCGCGCAACACGATGTTGCGAAACGGACCTTTTGTAGAGAGCAGAAGCACGTCGCGAGATAAAGACATGAGAAGCTACTACAGAGAGAGCTATTGTTTTTGTGTGTAAAACCTGGCAAAAATTAAAAATTTTCTTTTTTGTTGGTTTCCTTTTGTATGATCTGTTGGGTTTGTTAGACAAAATGTGTTTGTATTTTTGTTCGTTATAGAGTTTGACAGTGGTCGTAGTATTGGTGGAAGATATAGAAGTACAATGAAACAATCAGTGACAGCAAACTGTGGTGTGGTGAATTATCTGGAGGGAGTGATACGAGTATTTTTGCTCTTCATGCTTCTAACCTGTTAGTTTCGACTTGGGAACGCGTTTGACTAATTTGATACGGATAGATTAAGAAATTAGATAAGACGGAGAACGCTGAGGTAGGAGGCGATATTGAACGCCGCAATGATAGATGGCTATTCAAGCTTTTCGTATTACGAAATGCCCCTGTTTGACAAAGCATATTATTAGTGTATTGACATTCCCTACTGCTGCCATAATGAAAACAGACAGATGGATAAGACATGCTCTAGATTCATACGGGGCTCAGTTACAGTGCAGCACTCTGAGCACGGGCCTTATAGTAGATAAGGGCTAGAATTGATTGATAGAATATAATGCTGTTCAGGATCAGCCCATGCCCCATTGGTTTTTAAATGGATGAGGAGAGAGCAGTAGACTGGGAGAACAAAGGCGCTGTCAGGTTGGAAGTGGAAAGCAGAGAGCACATGATAGACAGCTGGAGAAAACAGTGTTGAATAATATTTTTTTTTGCATGCATACATGGGAGAGGGGGTTGAGAAGTTTAAGAGCAGGCTAAGCACTAGGGTTGAAAAGTTGTATCTTAAAACTGGGAGCATGTGCATTCTTTGAGCTAGGGACTTACCAAATACGAATGATTGAGTGTTCTAAATGGATATAAATAGGAGGTATTTGTTTGGGGTTTTCCCAGTTCACAGGGCATCTGCAGATGTTTTAAAAGACCCTGGTAAAATATTGAAGTACCGATTACACATTTCACTCGAACTAAAGTAATAAAAGTATTGGCTCTGACATGTATTAAAGTAAGAAGAAGCCATTACTATTACCTGTTCTATGGTTACACTGGGAGCTGGACCTTACCTCATAATGTTCTATTAATATATTAATACAAAATAATTTAAAATTTTGTTGACTAATAAAAGTATCCAAGCTGAACCACCATGTAAAACACAAGCAGAGAAAAGATGATCAGGGTGATCAAGATGATGTTTACCTCACTGTATCATCCATATTAGCCATACTTCAAATATTAATGTTTCCTCAAATACCTTAAAGCTAAAATCTGGTGTAAACGATTTAATGAGTGAAGGGAAGTAAATTACTGATATGAAAAAATAAATAAACACACACACACATATATATAAGTATAGTAACAAAATATTTGTACATCATTACTTCCATTTATGGTATCGATACTGGGAGCCATTGGATAACAAAGGTCCCATGGTTTGTACTTTTACAAGCGAGTAATATTAAAAAGGGTAAAAAAAAAAGGGTACTAGTTTGTTCACATTACAGAACCAACTAAATATATTGTAGAATACAGTGTGTAGATATAAAGAGTAAATAGTCCAGGGCCAATTATATCGTGTATTAGGAAACTGGAGTGATCTCTTGTTCATATTGATACAAGACAACTTAGGCCACGTTTGCTTTTGAAATGCAAATACACATGCAGATACGTTGCATTTAACTGGCGCAGACACTAGAATTACGCTACACCCATAGTTTCCATGCATTCCATGAAAGTGAACATGTGTGTGTCCACGCACACAGGCAGATATTTGGCTGTAGATTACATGTGGAACTGATCGTGCTTCGGCCAGCTGCTTGTCCAGGTGAGCCCAGGTGATAATGACTATGATTGGAGTAGGAATTCCACCATAATTATCCCATAACAGTCCAGACTGGTCCCAGACACAGCCTGGCCCTTGTGGCTGACAGAATGCTTTGTGGCCTAGGCCCTAGGGAGTAACCATAGTAACAAAGAGTTTTTGGCAAGTACATACAAGGGTAAGTTGATGGCATGTGTCGAACGAACATGACTGCGGTGAACGGAAGGAACACAAGAGATTAGCTCTAAATCAGCAATGCGGAAAGGTTGGGTGGCGGAAAAAGCAACAGCTTTCCACACACGATGCAGATTGCTTTGATTGATTTAAAAATAATAATAATATTATGCATTTGCAACGCCCCTTTTCACTTTTCCAAATAGTGAATGCTTATTGAGAAATGAGGCCTTTAAAATAAGTTCAAATAAATTCAAACGAGACCTTGTGTTTTGCTCGGCAGATATTTAACAGTCACTTAATAATTATGACCTACCATTCTAAATAAGTCTGGTTACCCATGGATAACTAGTATTGCCGGTAATTTGCAATTGTCCCTAGGGTGGCCCATTTGAAAATCAATTACGTACACGAATGCATCTCTTTAATCGCATTGTTAAGCTGATTAGCTTCCTATTGCTGCTTTAGAATGTCATAGATAATGGCATGGGTAATTCATGCAAGGTACTGTAAACAGTAGGATACCATCCCCTCTTACATTCATGCTGCCAGTGTTTATGCTAATGGGTGGTCGTGGCCTTTTTTTCTGGCTCAAATGGGGGGTGGAATGAGTGTGATTGGGGGATGGTTTTGGAAGAGTGGAGGAACTAGGAGAGAGAGAGCGAGAGAGAGAGGGAGAGGGAGAGGGAGTTCAGAGTTCACTCTCACTTAGCTCACATGCCCGCACACACTCAGACAGAAGTCTGTTAAAAGCTGATAACATCGGCTCTGTATGTCAGAGGAGAGGATCGAGAGAGTTAGAGAGAAACGGTGTAAGTGATTGAGAGAGGAGAACTTCCAGCGAACATTGTAAAGCAACGAGGACTGTATAGAGGACAGGTGAAGAGAGTGAATACGGAGGAGGGGTGGTTGGGTATCTTTTTATGTCATTACAATAATTCCCATTAGGGACAAATTGGCAAAACAGATTAACGTTGAGTGGCGTCTGGCCCGGAACAGAACTGGAGTCTGGTGTCCAAGCACACCACGAGGACAGAGAGAAACACCAGCGGAGCATGGACTGACAGCAGTGCAGAATGGGTGATGTCCAGGACTGAGGATACACACACACATACACATACAGCTGGGATCTCTGCTCTGGTGAAGACACACATGCAGAGGTAGGCAATTGAAAATCCGGCTGATCCATGGTAGGCAGGCCAGGACTAATGCTCCAGAATCCTTCTCGCAGTTGTGGAGCAGAGACCGAGGAGGACACAGGCTGGAGAACCACCATGAAATTGCAGTAAGTTAATTTACCACGGGGCAGCTTGTTCAACATTTCACCCCTAAACGAATATTCAAAATAATCCTACATTTAAAAAGAAGTTGTTAAAAAAAAACCCTGACGGTGCATGTATTTGTTTCATTTCTTCAACATCTGTTATTGAGAAAACAATGCTTTATATCCTGTGTTGTCTGAGCTGTGATCAGGACAACAACAGATTGTTGTGAGTGCAGTTTTCCTGCTTTGTTGTCTTTACCCAGTGTTTACTTTGAAGCTGGAAGACCAGCTGGTTTTCCCAAGTTGTAATCATTTCGTGTGTGTGTGTCTGTGTGTGTGTGTGTGTGTGTGTGTGTGTTTGTGTGTAATGGCCATGGAGTCTAAGCAGGAGCAGCTGGGGCTGAGTGGTGTGGAGGGAGGGATGGACTCAGCAAGATAAGCCCAGGTGTGAAGGGCTTGCAGTGGGCTGTTTGCTGTGTAGATTTGGAGTGTTGGGATGGATGGTAGTGGAGGTGTTGATGGATCTATCACTCTGAGCCCCGGGGATGTGCCTAGCCTCGTCCATTTCCTGTCCTTGTGGATTCTGAAGGAGGGTTACACTGATGTATCCAGATGAATCACTAACCACAAAGCTGCTTATTCACCCATATTCCATGCGATCTGATTCGTCAGTGCTAGCGGCTTGCCATTGTTTAAATTCTGCCGCTACTTGTTCCGAGCCCTGAGATGAGCAATCATGAATCTCACTCAAAGGCTGGTTTCTTTAGTCCTTTCCACTTGTATCATTTCTCCCCCACCTCCAAAGGTATTTTAATAGCCCTTATTATGACCAAACAGGTCACACTGGGGTGATTATCACCTCCAAGGGGAGCTCTGAAAAATCGCTGCGTATAGTCGTTTACCCGCATTCGTTTTATTCTGTAAATCAAGCAACGGTTTAGCGTTTATAGGGACCATGGAACTATAGACACTAAAGATGAGTGCATACACTCGCACAGCACAACTCTCCGAATTGCTGACCATTTCACACTACATGACTTTAAGCGCTTGCTATTAGTTAGTAGGTGTTGCAGCAAGCACAAGCATAGAAAGGTAGAAAGGGATCTGCTGAACCATGCAAGATCCTCCAAATCCAGCTTTACCAAGTAAATGCGAGGGCTTTCTAACACGTGGCTGTCATTATTTTATACAGAAACAAGCGCGAAAGAAAGGCGATGCAGGCAGATATTATTGTCTGTAAAAGAAGGTACTGTATGTATAATATGAAATCATATGCTATTTATATTTCTGCTTTTCCTAACAATTGTTTGGATATGCCATGCCAAGTCATTTCTTCCAGAAGTCATTCACCCATGCAATTAAACAGATGATTAAACGGATCTACGCTGCACATTTGTCGCATGCACATGCATGCATAGCACGACATGCGGCTTTTCACGACCGTCCAACATTTAAACCTAAAAGAAAAACATGAAATGGAAATAGTGCAATGTTTATATGAATAAATGGAAATAAAATAAAGTAAAATAGAAATGTTAATGAAATTCGTTTCATGCTCTTATTGGCAGTTTTCCTTGCTGAATTATTATTATTATTTTTGCATGATTCTCTGCAGCAAAAAGCATTACTATTCACTCATAGACTGAGATATAAACAGCGGACCGCCGCAGAAATCAGAAAATTGTGTACTGGGCGAAGTGGTGGACCTAATTATAGTTTCCTTTTTTTTTGTTGTGGTTAACCAATCATTGGAATAATGGGAGACCTGTCCTGGTGAACCCTGTGCACCTTGGGGAAATGTTATGGTTTACTGAAGGAGGACCTAAATGAGATGAATAGTAGCACAGATTCAAGGGCCATCCTTCTTGAATCATTTTCAGTCTAAACTGGAAGAAAGATGGGGGGCGTCTCTGACAGCGTACAGATCTACAAGGTGCAGTGTCAGGAAGTCCAGCCACCCTCCCAAGAGGAAGCAGACCCGGGCATTTGCAAGCCCTCCGGCCAATGAAAATCTGCTGAATCATGACTGCGCTATTAAACCCGTGCCTCGGTGTTCTCCACCACACCGTTAAAATGGAGAGGGAAGAGATGCTGTCAAATCAATCTTTCAGGAAGTTCCCCTGTGGCCTGATGCTGACCTCCTGCTAGGAGAGGGACAACTGTGTTTGTAGGTCTTCAGGTGCTGAGAAGTTGTTCTCGGACAGCATTTTTAAGTTGTATGGAGGTGCGTCAAGACATCTGTGTTTATCAATCAACAGCTCATTTCTCGCGAGATCCGCAAGCTCTACAAAAAATAAAAAATAAACCGCCCTGTTTGCATTTATCCCTGCAGCATTCACATGGCAAGATACTGTCAACCGAATGTCTTCTCTAGATTGACGATGATCGGGTTCTCAAGTGGTTGAGCTTTATCTCATTTTGTTATTGCAAACTTAATCAAGAGAGGACATGTACTGTATATCTCACATTAACATGTCCTAAAAACAATGGGGCAGTTATTCTCTTCAAGGGTTGCTACTTGTCTCGTTTGTAGAACAACAATTATGTGGAGAAAGCATGTATTTTTTATTAATTCATGACCTCTTTCCAATTAGACACATTTCCCCATTTCCTCGATATGAGCAGAGGAAATCAAGGGTGGCAGCTAAATCCTCCTCCCCACTGTATCTTTGCTTTTAAATGTGAATTAAAACTATTTAGTGATTGATGCTGTAATCGATTGCCCAAATCAGCGATAAGATTATAATTCAGTGTTCCTTATCCCCCATTACTGACCCTGTATAAATTTGGTCATATTTTGAATGGAATGGTTAATTACATTTCGTTCCAGCTTTGCAATCTCAAACATTTCAATATGAACAAAGAGAAAATGGGAGTTAGGCAAATGTGAATATAAAGCAATAACGTGACCCGTCTAACGAATACCCTCATTTGCAGTTTTCTTTAATAAATACGATGAACTATTTAAAAAGCAGTTGACCTAGTTCAGTTCTTGGAGTATTTAGATCGTGGGACATTTCAGTAAAGGACTAAAATGTCTCCTAAACAATGCAGGATTGAGTGAGTTAATGGTGTATGCATTGTGCTCGTTTTCCGAAATAAATAAATAAATAAATCTGTTCAACATGCAGATTGTCTGCAGGATGGCAGATTATAGGCTGTAATCGGTTCAAGAACCAGAGCACTAGAGCCTCCTACAAATCCATTTATACTAGACTAATCCCCCAGTCTCAGACTCTCCTTTTTGTCCCCGTCTCTCTCCTTGCTCTCATTTTATTTTTCACTAAATTCCTGAATTTAGTTCCAAATTGCTCCATAATACCTAATATAAGATTCTTATGTTTGCCACAAAGAGCAGTGGTTATTGATTAATGAGTGTCCACGTCCACTATCATATTATAATGTGATCCTTATAGTGCAACGGATTTAAAAGGCGGTTAATTATCCTTCGTTCTTTGAACCATGTCTTTGTAAAATTGACGTCGCCCTGTGAGACTAGGACACCATCCATCTTACTGCCAATGACAGTGTGATTTTTGCATAATAAGTACTATTGACAGCTTCATTGCTCTTGGGATGGTGCACTAAAAGGAAATATGGATGGATTCTTCTCTTTCTCTGAGCTTTTCTTTCTATCTTCGCCGGACTCAAAATATCTATTTTTCTTGTTTGCGCTCCCTTGTCTCCTCGTATACTCTTCTTGGGTCTGTTCAAATCCACCCCTGTCCTTCACCTCAAGGATGTCCTTTCTGCTCCACCTTTCTCTGCCATTTCAGCATTTACTTTGATTAATCACACACAAATGTTCCCAGCAGTCACTGGGGCTGAATGTTGTGATAGCCCGGAGAGTAAAAGAGTGCAAACAAATAAGCACAAGGTGTCCTCCGTGTCAGACAGTGATTAATGAGGTGGAGATGAGGGTTTAAACCAGGAGCGCGTTTGTTTTCTCTCCTTCCGTCTTACACATGCCTCCTTTCCATCATCAACCAATTCAGGGTTTTTTTTGTTGTTGTTGTTTTTTTTTCATTTCCTATGTGTTTCTTGGAAAACCGGCCAGGTGGAGTGAAATAATCTCCTCGAATTGCGGAATTGCGTATGTCCCGGATTGAATTGTGAGACTCGTTCGTGCCAACAAGCACACGTGTTTGTGCTGCAACCAAATTCCCCATTGTCACTAATCTGTGCGAGAAACCTGATGCTGAGGGCTCATTAGCTGCCATGCTGTTTGCAGTCGTGCACTGGAACAAGAAGGAGGAGAGATGAAAGTAGACGATAATCTCCATAAACAGGGAAGGAAGAAAAAGGGTTGACTGGCGAGTGAGTAAAGTCTTAATGATCTGTCAGATTTTTCATACGTTGGCGTGCTCTTTCTCACCCCCTGAAAACATATGAAACCCATTACGGTCGCTATGGTGCTCACGAAATAACAAGATGATCACAACACACCGGGGTCTTCGTTCCTTGAACTTTTCGAGGACGAACGGTGCAACTCATTAAATAAACAAAAACAGGCCGACCATGTTTTACGGCTAGTTCTCTGTCCTCCCTACTGTGTGTAAACCGCAAGCTGCAGACCCGGGATTAGGTGCACATCCTGTGTGCTCGGGGATGCCATTGAGAGGGCAATTTAGGAAACTGCAAACAGAAGAAAATGTTTAGCCCTCCCGCTCCCCCACCTCCCACTATTCCTACCTACTTCCTTTTTTGGTACTTAAGACATACTCGTCTACTTTTCACTTGGCCTCTGGCATTGTTGGGATCGAGGAGGCTAGACATTGCGGTGTTGTTTGGGTGAAACTGCTGTTTAGTGTTTTATTAGTGACAAAACTAGCACAGGAAGTGGGAGGTTTAAAGTTTAGCACCTTCTTGTGGGCGGTGAATGGTATTCTATGAACAGACCCCCATTTCATGTAAAAAGCCCATGTTTGGTTTTTGTCAGGGTAAATGGTTTTGGCTTTGTTAGTCTAGTGTGGGCTTTTTGCGACGACAGTGGATCAGGTCAATATACTTCGTAGCCTGGTTATGGAGTTCAAAGCAAATCTACCAAGCTATGGGAATGCTCACGGGGGCGATTTATTTATTTATTTTCTACGCATTTTAATCTTTGTTCCCTTCAGTATATACACTTAATGAATCCAAGCTAGTGACAAAATAAGGGATTTTTTTTTACCCCATCTAACACACAAAGGTAAAAAAAAAAAAAACGCTAAAAGTGCATTTAAAATACACTAAGGACTAGGGGAATTTCTCTCCCCGTTTCCTTTTAATTAGAAAGTTTTTCCACTTAGTCTCAAATAGCTTCATTTATTTTGAGATGGCGAGGGATTCCTGGCCCAGACAGGCTAGGGGAATGAAAGCCTGGGCTCAGCACTACGCACGCCATCATTTTTCACTGTTGCACTCTTAGGTTCAAAATGATTTACCTTCATTCTGACAGCCGCTGATTGGCTCCCAGCCAAAGCTCAGAGCTTAGAGAGGAATAGACTGATCACCCAAATGCTCCATCAAGACAGGCTTGAGCTAGTCATATTTTAGACTTCTCTCTTTCTGTCTCGTTTCATCATCCATATTCAGCTCATATTTGATTCTCTTACCACTTCTAGTTGATTGTCCGCATTTTCCTCCCATCTTATTTAACAGAGCACAGGTTCCCGACTGGGGCTCTGAAATACCAGTGCCTTGCACAATTAAGGATTTGCTCTTTTCCCAATGCACCCAATTCGACTAATCAGCTAATTAACAGCCCCTTGTAGGCGGCGATTGGAGTGTCAGACAACAAGGAAAACACTAAAATGTGTAGGAGAGGGGGTTTCTCAGGCAAGTGTGGGGAATCCGATACATAGAGATTATTATACAATCCACATGTGTCCCTGTTCTCATCATTACTGAAAGGGGACGTCACCGTTATACTTTGTATGACAAAAAAATAGACTAGAATTTCCCTACTTTTGCCAAACTGTTTTTTCCTCCGTTTCTTCTGTCCATTTTTCTTTATTTCCCCCCATCATCACCTTTATCTATCCTACACACACTGCATGCTTCCTATAAATGATTTTTGTTTTAATTTCTGTCCTGGCTTCTTTACTCCCATTAGAATGTGGACTTTTTTTTTGGGCTGAATGTGATGTGTAATCATGATTTTCACGATTTATTTCAACCCTTAATGTGAATGTGCAAAAATGATTGCCTTATGCGGGATAATTCAAATTTCAGCTATAAACAATAGTAGAGATTATTTATCTTTGTCCTAACATGCCTTTAACCATGCTCCGATTTCAGGGTGAATAATCGCTAGTTTCCATGCATATGATACCTTTGTTACCATAATACCTTTGGTAGCTGGAATAAGAGGTGCAGATCTGCACAGACTGGGAAATGTATATAAAATACCTCAGCAGTTGAAGTATACATTAAGAACAATTACAAATACATATAAATCTGAAACTGGGCCCATGAGCGCATTCTCTTTGAAAGCATTTCATCTTTGAACCTGGATATTTCAGCCAAAACAACTAGTCCTTTCTACCATGAGGCATGAGCTAAACACATTTCCAGATCAACAGATGAAAGGGTAAGGAAAGACATAATCACTAATTCGAAAGGGTCATGCTAGTTATCAGATTACCAAATTGTAGTATGAATTTACGGTAGTTTAAGGTAGTACACTCAGTACTAGTAAAGGGTTTCTATGAAAGGTTTCATAGTATTTCACTCAAGGTTAAGCTTGGGTATTTCACTGCTTGAACAAACTCGCACTGATCTCCCATGATCCTCAAGCCCACAACCTCATCACATCAACCTGTCAATCTTATATTCCCCTTGATACACCGTAATCAATCGTACCTCGGTCCACTCATACCACTTATTTAAATGACCTGGAGTATAACATTACTTTATTAAATCTTGCTTTAGACATTTATTTTGGCTTTAGGCCATTTGATCTACTTAAGACTTGTTTGCAGGGAATAATATAAATGTAATTTTATAAATTATAGTTTATTTAATTTTTTTGGTTGAGAATAATTTTCCTTCCCATAAATGCAATCAGGAGGCCTTGTGTTACTTCTAATGTGTGATCTCATAATCTCTGTTAACCATCATGATCTGATTTTTGTCAAAGCGTTATCTATTCAGTCCCAAACAATGTTGTTTGTGTTGGGTTTAATTCTGTGTCGATTTTTTGAGCTTCTTAATATTTTGTTTGTAGTTGGAATGAATCATGTGTGCAACATCTCCACAAACAATACATTAGGCCCATTATTATTGTGCCCATATTACTGTTAAATGTCAGAACATTTCCAAAATTTTACAGGGGGGAAAAAAGTCTGTCTAGCTCTGGCAAACATACAGTACAGTGCACTGATTATTCAAGCCTCAAGTAACAGTAAAAGCTCTGTACAAGTGATTAGACTGAAATGAAACATGTCGCTAAAGTATTCCTCAATTCTTTTGCATGAAGTATGCTCCCATAATCCAGAAATCACTAGATACTGTGTCTTCGGTTTTTGTAGTTCTTGGCTTAAAATGGATGTAATGGATATAGATGAGTGGATGCAGCTGAGGCAGACGCTAAGCTCGCCACCTGACAGATTCCTCGAAGCTGCAGCCAAATGTGTCTCAGACTACGTGAGAGAAAGAGCTCATAATTCCATACGTGACTGTCAATGCGAAAAGAACTGAACCTGAGACGAGGTTAGGAAAAGCAGTCACTGGTGAATGGAAGAGAAAGAAGAAAAAAAAAGAAGATAAAAGAAGTTAAAAAACAAAGGACGAAGAGAAGATTTGTGTGAAGAAGTAACGACGGACAGCATATTTGAAGTGTCGGAGCAGGAACACGGGGGGTGCCAAAAGCTATGCTGTGCGGGAGTCATGTGGAGAGCGACAGCCAAAACCATATGCAGTCTGGCTGATGTCATATGCCGCTCTCGCATTTTGCCCACGCTCAGTAGGAGTATGTAACAGCAAGTCCATGGATCCTTCGCAGTTTCAATTACACTCTGTAGTCCTGTTCGTCACTTCATGGTTCATGGGAAGGAAATACACCACATTCTGTTCAAGCACCAAATGTTGAGGTTATTTAAAGCGCCTTTGTTTACCCCACGAATATCCCATGATGATATAGATACAGTCGCATGCCCGAGCATGACAAAGCTAAACTTATACTCGGGTTTTGTGTAACGGAGTTGTGTATGCTCAGACTACTCTTAAGCATGGTAGAGAAAAAGGCTAGTAAACGCAAGTAACGTTTATTACTCACGGTTTATACTGTAGTTTGGAATTAACCACTTAAGTGAAACCCTTATTTTATTTCTATCAGTGTAGACTAGCTGCCTCATATCCCTGTTACTAAATCTCAGTTAAACCCATACAGCTGGGCACAGCAGAACATGACATCATCCTTTAGTGCCCATTGTATGAAGTAATCCTTTTTTAAACCGTTGCTTTGTTACCTCGATACCTAATGTGTTCGTATGGAAAGCATACCGTAGTGACAACAGAACGGAAAACTGATACGGCCACGGCACACGGTGTCTCTACAATCGTTTAATGACTGTCCAAACTGAAGTAATTGTTTATATTTTGGCATCTTGGCTATACGGGGACTGTTTTAATGACATTAGTACAATTTCTTTCCCATTTACTGCAGCAGAGATGCCCTGTGGTACGTCCAATATGTGATATCATCAGGCTTGCACAAACTAAATCCAAATCTATACAAAAGCTCTGGGTCATGCTCCAGTGTTCAGCATTCAGGTTATAGAGACACAAATCAATAGTCAATCAATAATTAACTGACGTGCAGCTATAGAATGTTGAGTATATTTTATAGCTTAGACTTCTTTTTTTGTGTAATCATGTGTAGCCTGTACAATGTTAAGGAAAGAAGCTGGCTCAAGAATAGTAGATAACCAAAAGGAGGGGACATGAAGAGTTTGTGTGGGTAATGTATTCTGACATCAGGCAGGGGTGATCTGGATTTTGCCTGAATAGTGAGTGCTTTGTTATCTACTCAGCAAAAAGAAAAAAAGCAACATACTAAGAAGCAAAATGTCAAGGATGGGGCCGACGGTATACTGCAATTAGCTATAAGACCTATGTGACCCACACGGAGTGAGTGCGCCTTCCATACAAGCTAACGGGTTCTACAGGCTAATGGCTCCCATGGCCACACGAATTCCTTTTGCAAATCTGGACAAAACGCTGAATGCCAGAAATGGAGTCTGGAAAGATTATAGACAATGATTCGGGTCCTCGCTAGCGTAGACAGATAAGCAGAGTATGACAAAGACATCGATTTACGCGCCACAATGCCAACGCGGCTCCTCCAATCACGTCCGTCCTGTCATTAGCAAAAGCTTAAAGTACCTTTTGTATCCCTTGACAGCAACATATTGCTTTGTCTTATCCACCACTGTTTGTACATGCTGCTCACACGGGGTGCTCTGAATTGCTTGTATAGCCCGAGAGGAGTGATGACTTCAGCTCCCCTGTCACAGTGAGCGATACACACGTTAGTATTTGTAACACTGCCGGATCGATTGTTACTAATGTTTCCTCGGCTCTGGTATAACAGGTACGCGCCATTTATCCATTCAGATTTTGCCTAAAACACTGAAAATACTGAGATATACTAGAAAAATGGGTAGTGTTCATATTGTGGGCAATTCTCTGCTAATATGTTTTCCTCTACTATTTAGGATAAATAAGACATATCTCCTTGATTTTGTACTAAATCAGATGGTAACATTTCAGCTGTAATGTGAAACGTGGAGCTAGAATATTGCTAGTATGATGCACTTTGTATTTGTACAGCACCGAACCCAGTGTAATAGGCAGCAGATCACATGATCAAATAGTTTTCATTTGATGAAGCTTAATTACGTAATTCTGACTTGTGGGAGTAAGAGAAATAACACTGTATCCTGAGCTCCATGCCAGGCTTCATGAGCTTAAATATGCATTCACACTGTGGAATCATGGAATTCAAATTGTGGTTCTTTGACGATTTTTAAGGTGTCTCTTTTTAGGGGTGTGCTTTTTGTTAAACCGATATGGCATATCTGTATTACATATTATGACAATTTATTCAGGTATCAGGCATGAAATAGGAAATCGATGCATGGCTTTTGACCATGCCTCTAGCACGACTGATCAGCATTCACACGACGTGTGCTCCTGACTGTACTACCTGTGCTCTCTGGCCGGCACTGAGAATACACCCTCTGGTGTGCATAATGTAGGTCAGTGGGTTACGAGAGCAGTGTGTAAAGCTGTGCTACATTGACTAAGACTCTTAATTCAGGCTACAGAGGAGAGACAGTTATTCTTTCATACACCAAGTAAATTGACAGTCAGGGGAATATCGAGCGCTCTATCTTTAAGCACACAGGGCGTTCCATTCATCAGCTATTCCTTGTCTTTCTCTTTTTAACTGAGGACAAGGGCATTCATGTCGGCGCACCGTTAATAGATGGCCAGTTACTATGTGCGTTTCTTCTTCTTCTTTTTTTTTTTTGTTGCCAAATCGATCTGACGCTCTGTCTGACTGCAGCGCACTATTCGGAGGGCACGCGTGGTAATGAATAGTATTATCTCCGCCGTCACGCTGATCACATCTTTGACAAAGCAAAGTCTGGGTGAAGCAGACAGTTTACATATGAAATATCTTCCTTCCTCTGCCTCTTTTGTTCTATTTTTCCCCCCTATCTTTACTTTCCTCAAGCTCACACAGATATATATATATATATATATATATATATATATATATATATATATTTATGTACTGTAAATCTGTTTAAAGTCTAGAACAGAAAAAAAAACGAGCTTCTTTACACATGAAGTATTCATGCAGCAAGGGGCATGTGTGCGCGCGTGTATGTGTGTGTGTGTCTGTGTGTTAAGAGTGAGTGAGTAAGGGAGAGAGGCGCACCCTAGCTCAATGTGAACTCCTTTTCTGGCTGTGGGGAGTGAAAGGGGCAGGGCTGTGTAAAGAAAGAGAGAGAGAGGGAGGGAGCTGTATATGTGTGTGTGTGTGTGTGTGTGTGTGTGTGTGTGTGTGTGCATGTGTGTGTGTGTGTGTGTGTGTGTGCACGTGTGTGTGTGTGCATGTGTGAATGAGAATGCTGCACGGCGACTAACGTTTCTCTGGCAGCACGAGCCGGAGCTTGACTGTGAGATTTCATCCTCATTTCCCTCCTGGTGCATAGTGGAGAAGAACACGTGGGGAGGAGGGGGAGGCATGACAGAGGAAGTGTAGGATTAAATGAACTGACAGCGAGACAGACGAAAGAGAAGAAAGGTGCAAAGAGACATAGCGCGGGTCACAGAAAAATGCAATGAATGACACGCAAGAAGAGGTAAAGGGAAAACGAGCCGAGCCCCGCCGAGAACGAGCGGAAAGAGGAGCGCTTGATTTGCAGACTTGAACAGATTATGGCAAATGTGAACAGTGAAGAGGAACTTTGTGCCGTCGCCGCATCTCTCCTCTGCCCTCTTTCTGCCTTCTTGGACCCCCTCCCATTCCACTGATCTGTTTTTTTTTGTTGTTGCTGGAGCTGGAATTCGATATTCTTGAGTTCATGTTGGAAACTCAAGCTGGATCTATTTATTGACAAATATCAGAAATATTGACAATTATTTTATCTTTTCGAACTGCATTGCAACCCTAATGGCAAATTGTGGATACGGAGATGTAGACCCTACACTTTCCTTTGGTCTTTGGCTGACTGTGGCAAAAACGAATGCTTACTTTGTTAGATGATGGACTGGAAAGAAGTGTAAGTACTTTTCCTCACTTCATAGATTTGTGCCACTGTGTGTGTATGTGTGTGTGTGATAGAGAGAGAGAGAGAGAATCATGGTTGATTTTTACCCCTTCATCCAATTCCCCACTACTTTTCTGCTGACATAAATAAAAACAAATTGAATTTATTTCATACCTACTAAACCCATGTGGGCTTTTACGAACGACTCATTATGTGATTTTCAACATAGACACATTTACGAATGTGAAAGTGATTTCTGGGCAACATTCGAACTTGTTAAGGCGTGTGATGGGTGAGGTTAAATTGTTTATTACACTGTGTGTGTGTGTGTGGGGTGGGGGGGGGGGGGGGGGGGGATTGTGTGTGTGAGAGAGAAAATGTTTCAGTTTGTCTTTTAGTAAAGTTGAACAGGTGGACAAGCAATGGAAAGTGAAGGCACTTTGGCGTGTTCTTTATGGCAGGCGTCCACCTATGAATAGAGCCAGGTTTTTTTTTCCCTCTTAGAGGGCTGAGAGAAGGAAAAGGAAAAAGAGAATGGGAGAAAAAGAGCAATTGAGAAGGAGGAAGGGTAGGTGGGAAGTGCACAACGATAGGCATTTTTTTTCTTTGTGAATGAACTGCGTGGTTGTGTTAAACTTGTACGCTCCTTTTTTTTTTTTTTTAGCACCGGTAACCACTTAAAGCACAAAACAAAATTCTAAATGTTAGATTTTAAGATTCTAGACTTCTCGTTCACCCTTCATTCATTATGTATAATAATAATAATAATGATAATAGCAATAATAATAATAATCCAATGAATTAATATAGAATATAATGAATATAATTAGGTTTTTTTGTTGAGTTGTACAATACATTAGCATGATAGAATGAAAGTGGGTTGGGGTTTTGCCTTTATCATGCATGTGTAGATGTGCTGTCACTGGATCACAATCAGAGACGCACTCTGCCTGTCTCGCGCCTATGAAGCTGCGTCTGTCTCTCTTCTTTTTTTCTTTGCAGAGCTAACACTCCTTCCCACTTACACACACACACACACACACACACACACACACACACACACACACACACACACACACACACACGCACACACACACACACATGCACAGGCCTCCCTTACTCATGGGCCTGCAGTTCCCTGGGGAGCAACTCCTCCTGTATTCCTCTTGGACGCTATAATTATTTCATCAGCCAGCGGTGTGTTCCCTGATTGTGCTCTTGGGCTGTCGCTGTGGACTGGAGAGGGAGAGGAGAGGAAGGAGGGGGCATAGCAGAGAGGAATAAAGCGAGCATGACACTCATGGAAATATAGAGAGATAGAGCATGTAAGGGAGGGTGGACATGCAGCAGGCACACATGCGCACACACACACACACACACACACACACACACACACACACACACAGCCGTGTTCAAAGGCATGATCGACTGGACTAATGAGCAGTGGGCTTGCTGAGGATAGAGGAGGTGGATGCACTCACATATGTACACACACACACACACACACACCACCTGTCATACACACACTGTTCAATTGAATGATATACACACTTGTTTACATGCTCGATCATTCAGTCATTTGTTCATTCATTCGTTCACCTTCACTAGGATGCAGATATCAGATCAGATATATGAAATGTTTTAAAATATGCCATTGTTCTGTCTGTAAAAACTCTCTATGAACAGGACAGCAACCCATCCAGTCGTTTAGTGTCGGGCGCATGTCTGCTTTCTCCTCAAGTCACTTTATCTCTCTGTTTAGAAAACCCCTTCTCTTACATGTGTACCAAGATATATCTGGCTGTGTTTGATTTATGCCAGAAGGTTAAATGATGCCATTTCTGACCTACAAGCACAAGTAGCGGGAAAAAAAACAGAAAACTGTTTAGTTTGTTATTGTTTAGATAAGTTAATAAGTCTATGTAATTGATCTAAAGCAAATACTTGTATATAAAACTTAAGCGATTTAAAGGCCGTTGTATTGATTTGAGGTCACTTGTTGTTGAGGGGACCAAACAGAATATATAAATAGCAGTTAATTCTCTTTGGTTTTTAACAGGCCAGAAATTTGTGCATCATTAGAAGTAAAGGAAGAAGAAATGCACCAGTTATAGGGAGTAGAAAGAGGGAATTCCCTGCCTCTCTGTGGGTTTATTATGTCATTATACTGTTAGGTGTATTGGCTTGGGGCTCTAATTTGCCCCGAGTAAGAAAGTATATAAGCACAGCTTCCCTTAGGGAATATTCTCCCAACTTGACAGCCTGTCCTAGAATTCTGACTGTTCCATTCATAAAAAAGTTCCATTCTCTTTTCTTTCTCACTACAATTATAACGACGTAGCATCTTTGTTGAATTTCTTTTTTGTAAGTGAATGACAAGCTCAGACTTTAACGGAATGAAATTAGAGTAAGAATTGAAACATGAACTATTAGATATCTCTGTCTCGTAGGTTTGCTGGTGCTTGCTCACGGTGTGTTGTACTGAGTAATTCCCCCCTTCAACACATATAGTATGCAGCATGAGACAGATGCTGTCTGTCAGCTTTTTTCCTCCACTTAGTGCATTCCACTCAGTGCTTGTAAGGCTCCATCTAATTAGCATTACCTGCAGGGCCATAGCATCTTTGGCAAGTTTGTCTAGTTCCTCTTTCCTGTTTGCTTGTGGCTTTGTTGTCGTTTACTTTATACTATTTTTTACATTTAGTTTTTCTCCTGAATTGTCTCATTTACCAGACTCGGACTAGATTTCATTCTTTCGGCTTCAGAGAAACTGTTAAAAGTTATTAACGTATACCACGAACACGTATCTGCCGTTTCACTGACATCCTTATCATATGTCTACTTGAAATGTTAAGACTGTATCTAATGTGAACGTGATTAATGTCCTTATTATGGCTAGGTTACTGCGGAGTCAGAGCCATGTCGAGGCTAATGGCGGAACTGACCCTATTAGCGCCAGTTTCACATTTCCTCCTGAAAAAACAGGAGGGCGATTTGGGGGACGATGGGGCATAATATGACCATTTAGTTAGGAAAAGGAGGAGGAGGCAACCTGCAGAGATGGGGCGAGTAAGTAAAAGGCGGCAAGTCTGCCGTGTGTTTACTTTGGCTTATGCGATTTTGACCTTTCACTTCTGTAAATGCCAAGCTATACCGTTAAATCAATCAGCAAAAAGAGCAGATTGATTTTTATTTCGCCTTTCCAACTTGAATGAGACTCAATATCTAAAGGCTTTTTTTTCCTCCCGGAAAACAGCCTTCCCCTGTGGTGTGCAAGAACTTTTGCTTGATTGGTTGCAGCGATTTTCTTCCAAAACAGTTCGAGTTTGACTTCAGTAAGTGCTTTGCTTGTAATGAATTGCAGGGTGTGTGTGTTTTTTGTTTCAGGGCTGCACAGAAGCTGAACCTCTCGTCCAAACGGAAAAAGACCCAGCCGCCTATGCTGCAGCCACCGGAGCCCTCTATTTACCCTACCAACTTCAGCAGCATCCTCCAGCTGTCCCCTCCACCCGCTCCACCATGCCTACTCAGGGCCAGTTCAAAGGCCAAGGAGAACCCTGGCATGGGCAAGGTCGGATAAAGATACACACACACACACACACACTGAGAAACTATCAATGTGCTTACGAATACATTCTTTGACAGTGAAAAAAGAGTGCTTATGGTTCTAACCTGGACAGAGAAATTCAAGTCCATACATTTCTTTGTTCAGTAGGGAACACATTGGGCCCCCCCCCCAACACACACACAAACACACTCACTCACTGTGGGGTCTTTACACAGCTGCAGTTGTTTGTATCATGTAGACTACTATCCAGACAGGCTTGGGGCAGTGTAGGCTAATATAGTGGTATAAATCCCATGGAATGTCATGAATCTGCTTTCCTTGGCCTCTTGTGCGCTTTTTTTCATGCTTTGTTCTCTGTATGTGGGGCATTTAAATGTGTCAATAAACTATTTTTCCTCTCATTATCTACTTGGCTATTTTGAACATATCTGTGTCTGAAATATTTCGAGTAAGCGTTGGATTTTCCACCAGCAAACGCGCCAATTTGTATCACAGAGCGATCTGTCCTTTTTTTTCTTTTTTGAACATTTAGCAAAACAGTGTCGTTGGGATCCCCGTATAGGAGCAAAGCCAACTGCAGGAGCAGCAGCGAGTATTCATCATGTATCCCCATTGTCTGTTATTGTTCAGCTGTATGCTACCATATTTCTGATTTGTACCAGATTACATACCACCTGCGCTGTTAGATGATTGTAACACATGTTGCCAAAAGATTAAGCCCATTGAGATGATTGCTAACTGCCCATTGTAGATGGACTCGTTGAAACCCAGCTTCATTAATGAGCTTCCGCTTCCCTGTTACCAAAACCCACATCTGCTGCCGCCTGAAATGTTCGCCTCAGACTAAAGTTTGGCCAAGCTCGACTTTTTTTCCTCTAAATTATGGCTATAAAAGATCCCCTGCTTGCTCCTGTAAATTGCTTTAATCGTACCATGATATACATATATACATTATAAAGAATTTGGTATCTGATTTAGAACATGTTCATTAATCTAAGGTGTGCATGACCTTGCTGTGTGACCAATGTAAATATAGTACAGGCTGTTGAATCAGCCGGACTTTTTCCTTTTTTTGGGGGGGGGGGGGGGGGGCAGTCATTTATGGAAACCTGTTTCCAATGTCACAGCCAGTGCAATTTACTTCACCATGTGCACATGTCCATCAGCAGTAATCGGCCCCTGTGGAGCATCAAGAGCGAGGAAGAGCTTAGCCACGGCTGGTCCTGTGGTATAGACATTCCTTCATCCACTGGCGTGGCCGTGGAATAAAGCAAATCGGACATTGTTCTGCTGGACCAAAAGCTGGTCTGGAGCTGTAAATAAACGCTAACCGCAGGTCCACAAGGATGTGGTATGGCTTTGTGCAGTTCAGATCGGAATGCTGTGGAAGCTCTGGGAGGGAGGGGGGGGGGGGGGGGGGGGGGGTCGCTTGCTGCACTATACTTGTGTTTGCCCCTGAGTGATGTCTGCAGTGCCAGCCTCTCACTGATATGTTGTGCGGATTAATTAGAGCAGTTTTGCAGCTGCTAGGTCCTTCTTGGCTTTAGGTTTTTCTTTTGGGTGTGTCACTGAAAAATTTATTTGAAGAGTTTTTCACAGTTGCTTATAGCTTTTTATAAACAAAACAATATGTCTTCAGCTCCTCTATAAGGAAATCTTTCAAGTCATTAAATCTACCAAATCTATAATTTAAAAAAAATATTTTTTTTGCATTATTTTTTGAGGGAAAAAAAATCCCGAACAAGCATTTTTTAAAATATCCTTTTCTTTTTCTGTTTTTTTGAGCAGGTGAAGGTTATGGTGCGGATCTGTCCATCGGTTGGCGTGCAGGACTCTTCAGAGTCGATGTCTTTCCTGAAGGTGGACCAGCGGAAGAAGCAGTTGACTCTATACGAGCCTTCGCTCCTGACTCATCCCAGCTCGGGGCATCGGCGTACAGCTCTAGCTGTTCCAAAGATGTTTGCTTTCGATGCTGTCTTCACCCAAGATGCCTCACAGGTACGAACGCCACTGAAACCTAGTAAAATGCTGTTGCATTTGGTCTAATACTGCTGTCTTTTTTTTTTTTTTATTGGATCCTTGCTTGTATTCTAGTGCAATTGTTTGCTGAAGACATTTCCTCAAGGGCAGTAGGACATCTGCACAACACAAATACAAACTACAACCCTACAAACTACTACCCCCCCCCCCCCCCCCCCCACCACCATCCCCCCCATCCTCCCCCCCCTCCTCCCACGCATACGTATCCTGGACAGGGCTTGAAGCTTAATGCAAAAACGGCCGTAGTACTTGCGCACATCATTCTTCACAGTACGTGCACAGCAGCTGCTTCTTTCGAGTGTGGAAAATGATTCGAATTCCGGCCACATATATTCAGCGAACATTTTCAGTTTGTCACCCAGAGCTGCGAGGGCATCCAAATTAAGACCTTCCAAACGGCCACAACAAATAACCACAAGGAGACACTTAGGAGACATTCACAGTCCTTCAGAGTGATTAAGTGAAAACAATTTTCGTTGATGTTTTGTGGCAACTGAGCTCGAGTTCTTAATGCCCGCGCCGAACGGAACTCGGCATTAAAACCCATTTTATAGTGGCTCTTTACACGAACAATTAATTTGTATCGTTAGTGCATGCTTGATTTAAAGTGTTTGTCTGATTAAAATATTCATTGGGGTGTTTAAAAACAAGTAGATGAGCACGACGGCAAATTTGACTAAATAATTGTATGTTTTAGTGGCTGTATGGGGGCACATTATTCTAGACAGTAGGCCTGATAAAAACGTGTTGTTTCTCAGCCCACCGTCGGATCGCCTGTTTGTCCTTGCGTGTTCTTTTTCTATGTGTGATGTATGGAAGGAGCTTGCTGCAGTAGAGTACCGTCCCTGTGGACTGAGGCTAGTGGAACAGATTGCAGTGACAGCACTGAAGGCTGCAGCAGTGTAAACCTCCCCATGCTTGATGAATCCATGATGAGCTGCTTCTCGGTTGATTTGACGTTGCACTGTATTCATTTCGCTAATGATGAATTAAGTGGATATCTGTATGCAGCTGAAACGTCTGCCATTTCGACGGATCGCTGTGACGGACGGTTCATGGTGATGAAATCTGCCACACTGTATTCTCGTGCTCATATTTTTGTCTTTTTTTTTTCTGCAGGCTGAGGTGTGCTCAGGGACCGTGGCTGAAATTATCCAATCGGTGGTGAACGGGGCGGATGGATGCATCTTCAGCTTTGGCAATGTTAAACTTGGTAAGCATTTCTTGTCCAATATACTACACTAGAATTACATGTAATTACACTGCATTACATTTTACTAATGACCTGCAGGTAGAAATCAGGTTTCACGGCCGTTGTTTAATAGTGTTGAAGTAACTTAGACACTCTATTCATTTGTTTTGGCCTTTTCATTACTGTAAAAGCCTTTACCGATACACTCAGGTTGATTAACCGTGTGTACATGTGTACGTGTGTTTTTGTAAGCATGTGATTATTATGTGCACATAAGGGAGTGCAATGTACAATAGTAGGCAGTAGTCCTACACCAAGTACTGGGTTTGGGAAAGTTGTGTAGCTTATAAGCATTAAGTATAAACGTCTTGAATTATGTACATTTTTAATGTATATATTGTTTTCTACAGTGTTGGTTTATTTGGAATATTATAAACAGTAAACATCCTACGACTCATGGATGTGGTTTATTGATGAGTTTGATTGCGCAATGTTGACTACATACCACACGTAGCATATATTTGAATTTATTAGTTGGATGGAATGTTTGGTAGTTAGGTGGAGACACATTTTTCATTCAAGAATTTGAAACGCTCGCATTCTTTTGAAGGTTGAAGCATATTTCCGAAAGGCCAGTTTCAACAAGTTTTATTGCTTTTTGTTTACTAACCCACGCTTCTATTTGATTGACAGCTCGCAAATAGCTCAAACCTTTAAAGGAAAGTCGTGGAAATTGTGAGGAACAACAACCTAGTCTTTCTTGACGCCGTCTCGTCAGGTTCCGCGACATTTTTTTGCTCACAGTACATGAGCTTAACGTGCTTTCAGCCTGTTGTGTTGTGATGAAAAGACCACTACATCTTCCCTAGCACTCGCGCTGTGTTTTTCTCCCCATCGTCACGTATAACTCTGGCAAATATGTACACGTATACAAACATATACTAAATGACATCGGTAGAAAAGACACGTTGGAAATTCCAGAGCTCTGAATCCACCAGTTCTCAATGCGCTGCCAGATTGAACAGCTTGCTCTCTCCCCCTCATCAGGCAAGACGTACACCATGATTGGCAAAGACGGCTCTTCTCAGAGCCTTGGCATTGCGCCCTGTGCCATCTCCTGGCTCTTCAAGCTCATCAGCGAGCGCAGGGAGAAAACCGGCACTCGCTTTTCTGTGCGCGTCTCAGCTGTGGAGATCTACGGCAAAGACGAAGGTCTGCAGGATCTGCTCTCGGACGTCTCAACAGGCAGCGTGCAGGATGGCCAGTCGCCAGGGGTCTACCTGCGTGAGGACCCCATCTGTGGTACACAGGTAAACACTGGAGCTTCAGTGTATTTTTTTTGTTTTCATTTTACATTGGTTTGCATTCTAAATATACAATGTTTCAGTAGTATTTTTAGTGTACAGTCATGAAGCGCTTCACTGACTGTTTCCCCTCCTGCTTATCATGGGGTGTTACTGATGTGAGTCTCGCCCTTCCCCCACCAGCCTCCTCTGTTGGAGGAGGGTAAATGCTAGTGGGGTATTATGCGTTCGAGGAGATGGGGTAGCGGGTACTTGAAAGCACTGCCAGGTGTTGCCATCAGATGTTGATTTTTGGGGTCCATATGAGGCTAGCACTTCAAAGGCTGCCTGTAGGCTTGTGAAGTTGAGGACGGCTCCACCCAGCTTTCCTCAGAGTGTTCTCCTGCTCCTCACTGTTAAGCCCTGCTGACTGGGATATCTTACTGATCATCTATCTGTAATACTGATTCATTTCACTGTTTTAGGGCTCTGATTGATCTGGAGCCTATCCCAGGAACACAGTCCACCAACATAGAATGAATAGACGCGTTACGGATCAATATGGTTGCTTATTTTTTATGATGTTGCAGCTAGAGGCCAATTTTAGCAGTTCATAGGTATCGTTTTTTTCTTTTTTTTTTTTTTTTTTTTCTTTTTTTTTAAAAAGCCCTTCTGGTTCAGGCTTTTAAGGACCTTTTCGTCTTTATACAATCTTTATACCAATTGAATTATCTTGAGCCCACTGCTCTCTTGATTGCTGGATCACTCTGTCAGTAATCCTTCCCCAAATCTAAAGGCTACCTGTGTGTGATGCTGCTAAAATAGCTTTCTCTATTTCACCTTTATTCATTCTCTCTTTCAAAACCATTAGACAAAAAAGAAACTGGACAACCCCTGCCTTTGTTCATAGTTCATAGGTATCAGGAGAATATAATAAAGGTTTAAGACATGCATTAGAATAATTTTTTGGTCACAAACGTTTTCTTTTTGTTAATCGGTTTTGGACGTATTAACATCCGTGCTATTAACTCATTCATTGATTTTTTTTCTGTTCTCAAGAGTCTGCAATAGTATTAATATATTTTTTTCTGCAATGGATTCCAGCTTCAGAATCACAGTGAGTTACGGGCTCCCACCGCAGAAAAAGCAGCTTTCTTTCTGGATGCAGCCCTTCAAGCGCGCAGTACCAGCCATCCTGATACAGACGAGGAGGACCGGCGCAACTCGCATATGCTCTTCACTCTTCACATTTATCAGTATCGGATGGAAAAGAGTGGCAAGGGTGGAAGTGAGTATTTCTGTATGTGTGTGTGTGTGTGTGTGTGTGTGTGTGTGTGTGTGTGTGTGTGCATGGTGCATGGTTAATTGAACATTCCAGCTCTGATGATCTCCCTCTGTGCACTTAATTGATAGGCTGCATTCCATTTCCTTTTCTTTCTCACTTTTCATGCTCGCAGAGGTGGAGAACCGCATCTCAAACTCATTAATCTAATAGCTAAGATATTACAGACTAAATCAGAGCGACCATCCCATCACCCTTTCATTTTTTCTCTCAATCTATCAAATGGAAGGTAAATCACTCGGGCCTGTTTTGACCACTTCATTAAACTTTAATTGGAATTTTAACAGACAGTAATAATTCATGAGCAGCTAATGACCACGATCATAATGTTGAAGTACCTGTCACAGTGCAATGCTGCAATTCTCATTAGCATAGGTGCTGAGTATTTGACAACAGCGAGGGTAAAAATTTAATTCCGCACCGTTGTGTTAAATGGGAACGGTGACAGACTAGCTTTCAATGCTGGAACTGTACTCTTATGTGAAACAATGTACATGTGCAGCAGCTTCTGCGTGAACTTATTGTGCCCCTCTGAACAACTATATGTGCCATGCAGAATGTTATAATGCCATGACAAATGGTAATGATAGCTACTGAAGTGCTTTTGTGCATTAAGCTATGGTGCTCTGGCAAAAAATAGCGTCATTTGAGACACGGACAATTATATCTGTCCTTTTTTTTATCATTACATTTGCAAGCCCACTGCAGTATGAGTTGAACATCTAGAGCAGCGGTCCGACATCTTTTAATGTTTATGGATTGTTTGAACAGGAAAAGAAAAGACAATAGCATGACTACATGCGCATGTTTGACTCCGAATTTTCTCCAAACATACTGTAGATTATTCAGGAATAAATCACTGCCAGTCATGCGAGTCACTGACCTACTCAAAGTGGGTGTAAATGTCTGCTGGTGCGTATACCTCTCAACATTACTTCAGAGAAGCAATGTTATTGGTTATAACCTTGCTTTGACTGCCACAGTAAAATGGCATTTTTATATCAATATTATATTAAAATGATATATTTAACTAGAAGTCAAATCGATAACCTTGTTAATGCTAACTAAACAACGTTATTTTTCTGCTTTGGATGCTTTATTTGTTACTTTGAGAGCTTTTTTTTTTGGACAGCAGCAACAGTGGACAATAGTGACACACAAAGTGTCCGAGTTAAATCTTTGAGTCAATACGGCTGTAATTATAAAGATGGCACTTTATACTGTTCACAGTGTGCTCAACTATGCAATTGTTTCAAGATAAGGGGGCCATTTCGACTGTGTTAACTGGTTGAATTACAAGCTACAACTTTGTTTACACTCCGAATTCTGTTTTGCCTAAATTTCCCCTTTTTTCCCCCTCTCCATTTCTTCTTTTTCCTCTCAGTGTCTGGCGGTAGAAGCAGACTGCACCTCATAGACTTGGGCAGCTGTGAAAAGGTGCTTAGTAAGAGCAGGGATGCAGGAGGCGGTCTGTGTCTCTCCCTCACAGCCTTAGGCAATGTCATCCTGGCTTTGACAAATGGAGCCAAACATGTACCGTACAGGTAGGAGAAAGCTGCTTATGATAGTGTACACATATTTTTTTATTTAGCATTTCATGAAAAGACACACAAGGTTTTATTGTGATTCAATTTTCCGACGATGTAACGAGAAAGACTGAACACGTAATCAAAGCTGACAGCAACAAGATTACACATGCTGAGCGGTGTTGACAGGTTTACTATCACATTTGTATGCTGCTGATGTCATTTGCAGGGTATAAAGTTACATTTGAACCCGTTCACATTATTTAATCATCTCAGGGAATTTTAGGCATATTGGCACAGTATCAAAACAAACAAATAAACAAAAAGAAGCTGATTTAAATGCTTGTATAAAACACGGAATGTATTTTTCTATTATTTTAGGGATAGTAAGCTTACAATGTTGCTTCGTGATTCACTTGGGAACATCAACTGCAGGACGACAATGATAGCGCATGTCTCCGACTCACCCGGTCATTATGCTGATTCACTCACCACTATCCAGCTCGCCTCCAGAATACATCGCATGAGGAAGAAAAAGTCCAAGGTCAGTATCAAATGGCTGCCATTTGCATTCACGTTTATCAGGAAATATAATTTATATATATTATATATATATATATATATATATATATATATATATATATATATATATATATATATGTGGTATATATACACACACACACACACATATGTATATATATATATATATATATATATATATATATATATTTTTCTTTTTATATGCTGTATATATAGATAGATAAAGCTCACTTTAAAATTACATAGGTAACTTTTTTCATATTATCTATGCTAATTTATGCTTTACATCATGTGTAGTATGCATCCAGTTCCTCTGGAGGTGAAAGCTCCTGTGATGAAGGAAGAATTCGCCGACCTCCACATTTAAGACCCTTCCATCCAAGGACTGTGGCCCTGGATCCAGATTTACCCTCACTAATGAGTGACCCAGATTACTCCTCAAGCAGCGAACAGTCTTGCGATACTGTTATTTATGTCGGCCCTGGTGGTGCTCCAATTTCCGATCGAGAACTCAGTGACAATGAAGGTCCACCGGCCTTTGTTCCTATTATCCCGTCCCTTAACAGAAAGCAACGCGGTAAAGAAGGAACAGCCGACCGAGACCATTTCAAGTGCAACACCTTTGCTGAACTTCAGGAGCGACTGGAATGTATTGACGGGAGTGAGGAACCAAGTGCATTTGTTGGTGAAATTAGAGGAAGCCAAGTAATCCCTAAACCAGAGATTTTATCAACAAAGCCCAAAGAAGGGTCTGCTTCAGTTGCCTTGATGGCCTCTACCAAAATGTCTTCTCCTCAGCAGGACAATATATTGTCCAAACATCCACCTTCTGCACACAGTAATCTCCCCGACAGCCCAAAACACAACTCCAAAAACGAACATTCCAAATTGCTAAATGCTTCAGATGGAGATATGCCTGTAGCTGCCTGTTGTACAAAGGCAGATAGTGAAATGGCACTGGGACCAGACAGTTTAACCGGATACTCCTCAGGGAAGCAAGATACATCAACAGCATTTCAAAACTCAGAGCCAGTGGTGAGAGAAAAAGTATTCTTTAACAGGAAACAACTACCCAAGCCGGCTCCTCCACCCCCCCAACCAAAGGCTAGTAGTGAATCAGAAGAGAAGTATGCCATAAGAATACCACCCATTGGAATGAGCCATCAAGTACAGAAGCCATGTGGTTCAGGCAGCAGCTCTACTCTTTTGAGCAAGGTGCATCATCTAAACCCAAAGACCCCACTAGAGGTGTGCCAGCTGAAGTCTACCCTTAGAGAGAGGGATATTCTACGGACTACAGTAACTCTGCAGCAACCAGTTGAACTGAATGGAGAGGACGAGCTGGTTTTCACCCTTGTCGAAGAACTGTCAATTGGAAGTATTATGGACAATGGAAGACCTTCCAGTATCATAAGCTTTAATAGTGATTGCTCTGTACAGGCCCTTGCTTCAGGATCTAGACCAGTAAGCATAATTAGCAGCATCAATGATGAGTTCGATGCGTATACATCCAGTGTGGGTGCTTCCCAAGTAAATATTGAGATGGTGGCACCTTTTCCACAGGAAACATTTGCGTCTTTAGACAGCCGTGGCTCTTCTATCAGTTCTTGGCTTAGCGAAGTGAGTGTCTGCACAATAGGGAGTGAAGGAGCACAATCTGCAGATGTCTTCCTTCCTGATGGGACCCAAATTGAACCAGGAGGTGCATTTTACCTCGATTCCATTGGCATGTTCCAAACCAGTCCCCACAAGGAACCACATAACTCTTTAAATGACAGTGGCTTTAGTTTCTCAGAGCTGGATAGTGACAGTGCTACATCAAGTAAACTCTCACTTAGCAAGTGCTCATCCTCTCCTGAGTCCACGAAAGCTTCCATCAGGAATCCTTTAAAAATGGCAAAACCAAATAGCATGAATCAATCTCCGACCCAGACCCTGCAAGACCCATACAGTGTCCACTGCAGTCTTCCCAGGAAAATTAAACCTACCTCATCCACAATCCAGACGAGTAGCATCAGTGAGAGCAGTAATGGTAGCAGTTGGAGACGTGAACCAATGAGGCTAGAGGGGAAGTCAGATGACCCATGGCAGCGAAAAGACAGCGTGCCAGAGTTGCCCACGGCCTCATATTCAAGTCTTTCTTCCAAACAATTAAAAAATGGAATAAGTGGCATACCCACTAGAAAAACAGGCACAGACTTTAACAGTATTTCACGAATCCCCACAACACAGGGATCTACTTCGTCCCAAAGGGTGGTAGATGGATGTGAAAAATCCAGCAGCATTAAAAAAGTGGAGACACCCAGCAAAATGCCACAGCTCAGAAGAGGTGCAACCACGCTTGGGACTGTTCCAGTCATCCATACATCTGTTGGCTTTGACACCGGATCATCAGGTAGCTGGAAGTTTTCATCTTTGGAAAAAAATGGGAAAGCCAACAATCAGGACATTGCTATGCTGCCCGGTGGTGTGTTGCCTCCTCCGCCTCCAGTGCGTAAATCCAGTCTGGATCAGAAGAATCGAATCTTGCTACCTCCAAGTGCCTTAAAGTCTGCCTGTGAGACAGGAAAGTCACTGGTACTCAGGCCTGCAAAGTCAGAGGATGAAAACGATCTGCGGTACAGGGGAGACTCCCACAGTTTAAGAGCATCGAATTTGAGGTTAGATCACAGTCTTCTAAAAGCAACCTCAAGTCTCAAATCCAGAGGCGCTAGAGGAGAAGTTGGGCAAATGTATGGAAGCCAGGTATCTCTAGAAAGGTCCGACAGTTTAACATCGTTAGGATCTAAACCTATGCTCAGTCGCGAGAACAGCGGGGCCAGCCTAAGTGGACGGTCAAGCAAATCTGTTACGAAGTTTGGCTCACCAGTTACCACCTCTTCGCCAACCACTACCTCTCCAAATCCTTGTGTTAATCAGTTAAACATAGGAAAAAATGGGCAGATCAAAAGCAGCCTTAACACAAGACCAGTGCCTGTAAATGGAAACAAAGCTCGCACATTATCTGCCAGCAATTCCAAAGCCCTAAGTTCCTCAACAAAGTCTCTCACAACATCTGCAACAAGGAATGCTAGCCTCCCACCATCGGGAAAGAGTGCATTGCCTCGTGCCAGTGCAGGATGTAATGCTAAGTCTACAAGGGGAACAATAATGGGTACCAAGCAAGCAATGCGAGCAACCAACTCCCGTGTTGGTGAGCTGGCATCAGGTTGTCCTGGAAAACAACCAAGAGGATCTGGTGATTCTGACAGTGGGAACGACAGCGGTGTGAACCTTAATGAAGATAAGCATACACCTATCCCCATCCTGCCTTCTCCTTATAGCAAGATCACGGCTCCAAGACGCCCACAGAGGTATAGCAGTGGGCATGGGAGTGACAATAGCAGTGTCCTGAGTGGAGAGCTGCCCCCTGCAATGGGGCGAACGGCACTGTTCTACCACAGTGGAGGAAGTAGTGGGTACGAGAGTATGATAAGAGACAGCGAGGCCACTGGAAGTGCCTCTTCAGCTCATGACTCTATGAGTGAAAGTGGGATATCTTCCAACATGCGACTCAGGAGCTCAAAACCACCCAAAAAGAGATCAAATGGTAAATAGTTTGCATTTAGTTGAAAGCTACCTATTTTTGTTTTTAATACTATTGAAGACATTATCAGTTTGTGTATTGATTTACACTCTTCATGTCATTTGCCTTTTGTAGGCATTCAGAGGCGACGTCTCATCCCCGCTCCTTTACCTGACACCACCTCTCTGGGAATGAAGGCTGGAGCCACAGGCCAGTGGGTGGACCTGCCTCCTATATCTGGCCCATTGAAAGAGCCATTTGAAATCAAGGTATATGAGATTGATGACGTAGAGCGGTTACAGCGCCGGAGACAAGAACAGCCGGCAGAGGTGAGTAAATAAATGTGTCCGAGATTTAGATTTAAAATGTAAAAGTCTGGCTCAGAGTTTTCCTGTTATAAAGAATAGCGGAGGAATATGTTTCCATTGCCTCATGGGAATCACTTGTTGATCATTTGTTATATATCGTTTGTTGATACTGGGGTAGAATTGATATTCTTTTGCCATTTAGTTATATAGCATCTTTCATTGCACCAGTTTAATACAATACAACAGGGGTCACCAACCTTTTTGAGAGCTACTTCATGGATACTGAGTCATACAAAGGGTTATTTATACGCCTCTGAAATAACAAATTTGCCTTTAGTTATTTTTATTATTAATGATTAATGAAGATACTGATCACGTTATTGATTTCTCACAATAATTATCATCAATGACAACGAAATGTTTTAGATTCTTATGAACACTGATGAGTTGTGCAATTTTTGAACGGTCCTGCGGGCGACTCTGTGGTCTTTGGTGGTGACCTGGTGCCCGCGGTCACCGTGTTAGTGACCCCTGCTATACATAAATCTAAATTCACTTGTGGTTAAATTATTATAAATCACTACAACCACAATTTAAAATCTAGTGGAATCTTGGAACCAAAAGAGTACAGATTTTTATTAGAGATAATGGGACTAAATGTGGATGTTCATAAAGCAAATACAAATTGTATGGTCAGGTCCACATAGTTCTTGAACATCCCTTTCCAAACCTGATCCACCTGTAACCAGTGCTTTCAGATTTGTGGCATTAAGAAATGTGTACATGACGGTGTGATGGACAGATTTCCATATACATACAATCATATAGTGTAAAATCTAGATTTGTTTTTACAACGACATATTGCACATGCATACAACTGTACCTACAATCCTGCATAATCGCGTAATATGCAAACTTGGCTGAGTTAAATCTTGTTCTACACAAATATAACTTCCAACATATAATGCTGAGTACATGTTACACTATGCATGTCTCATTCATTCATTCAGTAGACCTAATATTTGCATTCTTCTTTTTCTTGCAGCAGCCAGTTCAGGATGTTAATAAGGTATGTTTTTTTTCCATACCAAATTTATGACCAACAAGATATGTGTTTACAAAAACAATGAATATAACATTTTTCTTGTTTAAAGAATCATCTATTCCTAGTTTAATGTAATTTACTAGTTTGCTTTACTTGACAGTTTTTAGATTTGTAGTTGTAGAAGTCTATACATTTTGGAAATGTAACTACTAGTCTCTCCAATCAACACTCTCTCTCTCTCTCTCTCTCTCTCTCTATGTAGGGTGTGCTGTATTTAAACACAAAGCTGAAGGACGTCGAGCGGCGGCAGCAACAGCTCAAAGATCTCAGAATGAAATATAACACTCTGTGGGAAGAACTGGAGGACACCAAAGCCAGACTGATGATGGACCCCAGAAAGTGGATTGGAGAGTGTGAGTATTGGAGTTAGCATTAAAGTGATACACCTGAGTCAATCATGTTAATCGTTCTCCTATAAGTAAAGGCTGATTGTGCCCTTATACAGTCGAGGTGGACCAGGACTTGGATCCGGAATCGCAAGAGTTCTTGGAGGCACTTGAGCAAGTCACGAGTGAACTGGAGTACTGCGTCAACCTATGCAAGTCACGTGTCATGATGGTGACCTGCTTTGACATCAGAGTAGCGTCGGAGATTCAAGAAGGGCCGCGAGAAGTAGAGGTATGAACACGGGACGGAACCCGATGGAGAGATAAATGACGAGGCGTAGAAGTGAGAAAGAATCTTGGAAGTCTGAATGGAAGGAAAATGAAATGTAGCAGCCAATTCACTGATACGAAGAACAAAAAAAAAAAAAAACAGACAAGGAATACATTTTAAAGACTGGAGCACTGAACAATACATTAGAGGAGGATTGTGTCATCTGTGAGAAATGACTGGTACTGGTAATATATAGTGCCTCGCTCTGTGTAAAGGATTTCAGATGAGGAAGAAAAAAAATAAAAAGCAACAACCTGATATTTTTGGATCGTCTAATACGGAAACAAGACAGATTGTCATCATTCAGCCAAGAGTTTTTTCTGCTATACCACTAAAGTGCCTTTGTGATATAATTTCAATCATTATTTTTTGTATTGGTGCTAGTGCTCTAACCAGCATACCTAAGCCAACCCTTAACATATTACTTTTAAGAAGAAAATGTTTTATATTACATTGTATAGTGTATTTATATGATTAAACAGTCTGTAAAATACCATTTTTTTCTGTGTGTGTGTGTGTGTGTGTGAGAGAATATTAAAGGTAAGAGGAAAAGTAAGCAATAAGCTAATGTTATTGCATTTTCCTCCTGTACGTTCTCCTGTACCGCCCCCTTTCCAGCATTCATGTCATCCAGCCTCTGGAGCCTTATGTTCTCTTTCTAGTAACTGTGTGTGGCTTCCTAACTTTGCATATCAAGCCGATCTGTGATGTCTTTTAAAGAGCTATGTTTGTAATACTGTCGTAAATCAACCACTGCCAGCCTCGGTTGAACTCATACTTTATATAAATCACCTTCTTCGACTTTGACTCAGTTGCCTTGTGAAATTTAAGGTAAAGAAAATATGACACACAATCATATCTGTAGTAGAACACAGTGTAATATGAGTGATGTCCTGCATTGAGTGCATTTGTTGTTCACGAGTCACGCGTAGTCTCTTTTGCTTCGTTCCGTATGAATGTACAGAAGGATTCATTTGAAAAACAAAACACAAAAGAATGCTAAGGATGCCCAAAGGGCGACGTATATAGCTATTTATCTCATTTGCAGGTTAAAGCCGGTCGTTTTTGTCCATTCAGTGCAATCTGATTTCAAAATAAAGTTAGCTCTGTTTCTTGTTTACACTAACTGAGACTGCAGCAGAGGGAATTCATCATTGGGATCGGTCGACTAGCTGTTGTTTGCATAAAGCAGCTCATGATTCATGCAGGCTGACAGGCTGCTCAGAGTTTCGCACAAAAGTCTCCCGGACCAGTAAGCAAAAGAGCAACAGCGTAAAACCCTCATTTTTACAATAATAAATACATGCGAACCGATGACAACAAGGCACTGAAACTGACAATAAAAACTGCTACAGGTCTTTTAACAATGTTCTAACGAACCACTGTGGATAAGATACACTGGAGTACTAGTGCCAGGCGTTGGTTCTATATGCATTCCTGTAATATGTTCATGTAGATCCGCAAAATGCTTTTGCCTTCAGCACAAATGCACTGGCCTTATTTGGACATTCTTTTCGGAGCATCTCTTTCTGCCATTTTTAATGCTCTATACTGATTAACTTGCCTAAACTCTCACAAATACCTCTATATTCCTGATGTCACGGAGGCAATTGTACAAGTGTAGTTCGTCCACAATGGCTGTTTGTTAAATGTCTGTCAAAGTATAAGCGACTTTAGCATACCAGCATAATTACGGTTATTTCTACTGTTCATACGATCCTGTTAAAAAAAGAAGAAAAAAACAACCCTTTCCTTGTTAACCTTTACACACTCAGGCCCTTTCTTACAATGCTGCATGAGATTTTTTGTTTTGTTTTCCTTATCTATGTTCTTGTTCATTTTTACATGTATATTTTTTAATTGACAATGCTGGAGTTCACTGTCATGGCAGTTAGAAACACGATTTAACCAACTAACACCAAACAAGACTTTTTTAATTCTAAATGTACGTTATGTCATATTTCATATCAGATCATATTTTCTAATGTTTTTTGGTTTTTGTAAACGATTTTCACACTGTGTAAAAATATGTATGATATGGCAACTTGGTATGACTTTTTTCCTGTTGTGAATAAAAAAACAAAAACAAAACATGCTCATTCTTATTGTCGTGTGCATCTCTTATTTAGTGAAGCAAATGATCAATATGCTTTGAAGCTAATGATCTTAGATCCAAATATGTGCCAAAAAATGGCTTGGGTGGGGGGAGGAGTCAGTATTGCAATTTACCTAATGATTGGCTAGAGTGTTGTGGCACATTGCAAAGCAGCATGAGTGTTGCTCACGCCGTAGGAGACCCCGTGGACCATATATAGCTAAGTTGAAACATGTGTCATCAAAATAGGAAAGCATTAAAAATGTATTATATTGAAACACATGATCATGTATTAAATCGCAGTATACACGTTGCAAAACAGAGCTAAGCCTATAATCCTTTATTCTCTGTGTATATTGAATTTAAACACATTTTTAGGACATGCTGCAACATAAAAGCTCGGTAAAGAATTAAGGGCAACATCGATAATCCACAGGTGTTGATTACGGAATATTCTGTGCAATAACTATGCCAGCAAAAGCATGCATGCATGCGTGCACGCGCCACAAGCCACCCCGTCACCCCGTTGATCCTGTTGTGCTGCCACCTGCTCTAACATTGACAAACAAACACACTATTTGATTGTGAACCCACTCTTGTACGCACACGCAAAACACACCACAAGGTTTAAGACGAGGACCATAAGACAGCCAGGTTACAGACTCCCAGCTGAGAGATTCAGTCCGGTGCAGAACACAATATGTTCTTGGCAACGAACCTAAACTGCACAGTCTAATTACTGTATAATGTGGTCTTCCCCATTTATCCGATTATGATTATGGCGCTTGCCAGAGTTTCAGAGGATATCCTCGCAATGTGTTCTTCTAATACATTTCAGCAGAGCTGCTTAAATTTTGACTTGGGCTGCATATTGCTAGGTAATCCCCTACTTACAGAGCAAATACAATAACCCCAGCCTGTTCCAATCTTTCCTCCCCTCTGTTGATTTAATTTGATTGAAAACAGAGCATACAGTAGTAATGATTTGGCGGCTCTGTTGGAGCATCTGGCTTCTATATTGCTAATCAGATCTGTGGCCTTTAGTCTTGCTGGCTGTGAGTGGTTTTTGACAGCAGGCAAGAGGATTGTATCCTTCAAATGACAATGATTAAACTGTACATATTATAATTTAGGGAAATATCTAATCTCTGACATGGTTTCATTTTGCTGTTGTCTGTGCTTGTTATGCTCTTCATAGCTCTCTTTAAAATGGCAGAATCGCATCTCCAAACATCTGTTTTTTTTTTTTTTAAGCATTTAGGTCATACATTCACAAGTAATTTAAATTGTGGCTATACACAAAATCTGCTGGGAATCGTGGAACGTTATTTTTTTTTTGCATCTAGCTTCCATGAAGTGTCTTCTGGTGCATAATGAGGGGTGCTATTTATTTATTTATTTATTTGTTGTTGTTTTTGTTTTTTTGTGGAGAAAGTTTGGCTTCCAGGGAAAAGTAATACGTGTGAAGGTTTGACAACACCATGGAGACACTCCATACTAGCTCTAGGAGTTGTGCTAGATTGTCATGTTGGTAGATTGAGGTTGTTTTAAAAGCAACTTTGACCTTGAGAGCCTCTGGCCTCCCCTGTGGTGAAAAAAGATGTGAGGAACACTGGGGGAAAGTGAAAAGAAACCTCCGGATGATTCCCTGCAGATTTTCTCAAATTAAAAACATTAAAATCCAAGGCATGAGGCTGTAATTTTACTGTAGTTTTGTACACTGGTAACTACTTATTATAGTTCATATGACATTATCAGGTGTTTAATTGCATGGAATAATAAAAACAAAATTAGAAAAAGATTAAAAACAGTTCACAGGACGTGAAAAAAATATAAATACATATCTGGTCCCATAAAGCATATTGTTAGCAGTTGATAGTAAACTTCATCCTCATGCTCTCGGTCTTGAAAATTAGATGCACTCTTTGCCTTTCTTAACCAAGTGCAGTGAGTGCATGGCCCATAAAGAGGAAGTGATCTTTAGATTTACTTCCTCCAGTCATTTCTAATGAGCAGACCTAGCCGCACCTTAACGATGCCGGGTCTCTCATTTGGTCCCTCCCATAAAAATGCATCTTTGATTTGTAGAGGAACCTAAACCAATCACTATATTGCTTAGGGAGATCAAGGAGAACATTATCACCCCCTGTGTAATTTATTTTGGTTTGGTCCTGACATGAAATATTCATGTTTTAATTTAGCCAGGTCCTTATTTACTCTACAACCTCAAAGGTTCTTTCTGACACCTTTGTTTTCTCCCCCTTGCATAGTTTGAATATTTATTTGCTTGTTTTAAAAAGCCCCAATGATTGCATCCCAGGGAGTACCAAATTAATTTAACATTTTATTTAAACAGGACAATCAAGTTTTATAAAATGTTATATGAGAATATATATATATATATATATATATCATTATTTTGAATATTCAAGACTTTATGAACAAACATAATTGCTTTTCATTTTATGAGACTACATGTGCTGTTCTTGTGTTGTGAGGTTATATGTGCCACCCACTGTCTTAGAGAGTTAGAAGATTAAAAGAGAATTTATGAGTGCCCTCTATTCAAGGGGTTGTGCGGTTGGCCCAGGCATTGTTAACAGGCCTGCAAGACTAGCGATTTACAACTCCTCAATCAGACTGAGTTCACCTTCGATACCAGGCCCCGGCTCTTTTAAGGGAAGCTATAAACCTAACCAAATGCTGCCACTTACTCTAAGTAATTAAAACAAGCTGGTTTGGAAAGAGACCTTAAATTACCTGAGTATGTGGGTGAAATTTAACACATTGCTTCTCATTGCCTTCAGGGGTGCTATAACTATTGACAAACCTTAACAAACACACACACACACATCATTATCAAGCAGTTCCCAAATAATCCTTTTGAACTGCCTTGGCTTCTTGGCCTTCTCGTGTAGCTTAGGGTTCATGGAACAGACTTTCCGTTTTGGGAGATTTGGTGCAGCAGCAGCAATCTTTGCACTAGGTTTGATTCCAAGAAATAATTGAAATCAAATAGCAGTAATATAGGATCGGTATGATTACCAGAAACAAAACAATGGTCCAAAACGCATCAACGAAAACAACAGACAGCTACATTTCAAAAGATTATTCACAAGATAATGACAGATGCCGCAATGTATGAAACAGCTCCTCGACATATTTAAGCCTTTTCACTTGCACATTCCTCTATACACAATGGCTTTGTTTGTGTGTGACTCTGACAGGTCTGCTGTGTGTAGGTCTGGGGTTTGCCTAGTCACCACCCAGGAGTCTGGAGTAATGGAGACACACAGAAACCATGGGACTGATCGGAGCTGACAGCAACCTGGCAGCATTCAGGCAGGCTGGGGCATCCTCATCAGCATCCCCTCTTCTACACCCCATTGGCTTCCATTGTAAAGCAGCACAGAAGCATGCTGAGTGGCCAGGAACAAGTGACCCAGGCAAAATAAGGCCTTAATGGTCTGGCAAAATTAGGTTTAATGGACTGCAAGTGAAACAAACTTGGTGATGTAAGTCATTCTCATATGTATGCATATGTACATATATCAGAAGCAGAAAGAGCTTTATTGGCAAGTAGGTTTGCATTTACAAGGAATTAGTTTTTTCGGTGACAGAATCTTCAGAATGGCATAAACTTTAATGTAGGATGGAAATAGAAAGTAAGGTAAATATGAAGGATTATTACACAGAATAAAGGGTGCACATTTCTATAAGAAAAAATAAATCTATTGCACAGAGAAGTACAGGTAACAGAGCAATGGCATTTAGGCATAAAGGGGAGGGTGTAGCTCAGTGGTTTAAGGCGCTGGGTTACTAATCGGAAGATTGGGTGGTTCGAACCCTGGTACCCTTGGGTTTTTGAACAAGGCCCTTCAAGAGATAAACAGGCTGGGATATGCGAAGAAAGAATTTCACCGTGCTGTAATGTATATGTGACATATAAAGTCTATTCTAGGTGTTCATGAGATTATTTAATGTATATATATAGATATATATATATATATATATATATATATATATATATATATATATATTTATATGAATATAAACTAATATATACACTGTACATATCACAGTTTATAATAGTGTGCTTAAATATATGTAGACTTATATATACACATATACAGTATTTACATCATGATTGCTATTAATTCCCATTAACAAATGTTCCCATAAACACCAGGGGTAACATTACTATTTACCCCTTTAGAAGCAGTGCAGACTGCTATTTGGAAGAGTTAGAAGGTAATGTATGGGGATCTTTCTGTGTCAAGAAATTAGGAAAATAATGTTTTTGTATTATTGTAAATAATGGATAGGTTTATTTCTTTACTGAGCCTATATTTCTCACACCGTGGGTGTTAGTTCTCATATGATATAATATCTGCATATCATTGAATTATTGTATCTACATGACAGAGCAATCATCTTAATGCATTTATTATATACGTGGTGGGCCCGTGGGCACAGGTAGCCCCCCAAGGAGTGCACAAACATGATGCAATCTTAGTGAGGGTTTTTATTCTAGTCTCATTGTCATGTCTGGGCAATTGTATTAGTGCTATCAGACTAGTAACTGTCATTTAATCATTTAGCTCCAGGCTGTCAAACAGATTTTTGCCCCTAGCTACACTGAAATGACATAAGCTAACATTATTCTGTTATGAGTAAGCAAATCTGTTCCATTATGTGGATTCTATTTATTTACTTTGTGTTTTATAACAATATAATAAGGCAAGCAAGAGTGTCTTCAGAACAAGTGTTTGTACATGAATGAACTGTAATTTGTAAGTGAACAGTACAGTTGTACGTACAGCTGGTCTAAAATTAGCTGTTCATTTTTTTGTTCACGGTAAAGCATGTCTTTTGTATCAGCCTCCTTAGGAATTTCTCTTAATTTACACAGACATTAAAATCAACAACATAATAGTCTGTGGCTGGTATATAAAGCAGGATCATTAGGCAATCAATTATTTGAATAAGATCAAGTCGGTGAGTTTTGCATAGAAAATAATGTATAATGCTGCTTTTGGCATCATTGCCACCAATCACAACACACTCTCAAATCCCACAATGAGACTCCAAATCACATGACAAGCCCAAATGTGTGGTTTTATGCCAGCTCTTGCTTCTACACATACAGCGACTCTGACTCCATCAGGTCCCATGCTCCTAACAGATGGGCTCCTCTAATGAAAAAGAGCCCTTTTAATTAGCCTGTCCGAGGACATTCACTTACCTTGCACAGCCCACTTTCCAATAAAGTTTCATTGACCGAGCTCTATCCTGAGCTCCCAGTATCTGCCATCTGTTGGAGTGGGACTCCAGGATGGCAGGGTGGCCACTTGTGTTCCTTTCTACCCCAGTGAGCCAGAAAAGGGGCCAACGGATTCAGGCAAGAGTCTGGCGTTGAGAGGACCTACCCTTGTCACCTTGCCCCATCTCAGTGGCAGACCTAGCAGTGATTTTTGGCAAGGTTATAGGGACATTCATCATGTATGTTTCAACCCCTTAGGATAACAACAGAAAAACGAAATGAAATAGAATTGATGGATGAAGAAACTGGGGTTAGGTGTATATGGATAAATAGCTGCTTTAGATGGTCAGGGACCATTCATGCCATCCTAACTGTCAGCCTGTTTGTGTTCTATTTACAGGATGGAATGTACCCTGGACTGGTTTTAAAGACTGGTTTTCTATACAAAGGGGAGACCTAAATGGGAAGACACACACATATGTGTGTGTATACATACTGTATATAACTGGAAATTACACTTTTAATATTAATTTCAACATATTTATTTTTAGTGGTTGTTTTAATTGTTAAATATGGTCCTTTGAGAATTATGCTTTTGTTGCTTTCCATGTAAACTGGTGATACGTTTAGGTTACATACGGTAATATGAATAGTGAGTATCTCATACCAGTTGTGAAGTTGTGTAATGACATTTGAATCAGTACAAACAGCGTGTGTTTTTGAATAAATGGATATGTGAACATAGTTATCGGCGCTTTAATTATAGTGAAGGTCATGCTGCAATGAATGGAAGACCACAGATAGTTTTATAGTCATTCATCAAAATACCGCAATAAGGAATATCACGCACATAAGCTGGTTGTTAAATAAAATAATATTAAAATTCAAATATAAATATATATATATATATATATATATATATATATATTTTTTTTTTTTTTATCATCGAAGACATATTAGGCCTAGTTTAGTGAGGCTTACTGACTAATGTGCTTAATGCGTTCCATTACATTCAACAGGGTGCTATAAAAGGTTGAAGATGGATATAATTTCAAGGGCACAGAGTAGCTGAAAGGCCAATATGATTGTTTAAGGGTCTGGGATTTGGGGGATTAACCTGCCATGGGGCACAAAGTTCCAACTGGTGCCCTTGCTCTCCATAAAGGGTGAGTTTCTTCCAGAAATTCTGCTCTGCAACAAATTCGTACAATCAGCAAAGACGTATTTCTTTAAGAAATTGGCGTTACCTGACTTCCAATTGTTTTCTACAATAGTCGACTATTTATAAGACTGTTTTGTAACCCTCTACTCTCTATAGCTTGTCTACACTGAAAAATAGTAAAAGAAAACATGTTTGGGACTGTGCAGGGAACAATTCACTGTACATTTTGACTGACTGTTAGCACCAATCGCAAGCTAACACTGTGGACAAAGATGCATCGCTTTAATGGGACTCCTTTCAGCATAGCAAAAAAGAAATACATCCTTCAAAGCACAACAAAAGTTGTGTTCATGAAAGAAACATCAGGGACTATTGCCATGTTTTACAGAACAGAGAACAATTTCTATTTAAATTCAGGAGCTGCAGTTCTCATTCACAAGTACAGAAGAAGGCTTTCGTTTCAGCCATCAGGCAGACAAGGTTTACAATAACGCATCCAGTGATACATCTACAATTTAAAATGACTCATTTGTCAAAAAAGTCCTTACTGGCGTTTTCAGATGATAAAGTGACACGTCCATGTAAATGCTTGTCTGTGTGTATGGTTATGATTAAAGGCCATAGTTCAGGAAAAGCTTCAGTGGCCTGTACTTTGTGTTATAGTGTACAAATCAGAGGCGCACACAGAAATATAATAAAATTCTCTGGGCTCAAATTCAGTTTGCTTTTATATACTCTACATTTACATTTCAATAGTAGAGCTGTTTTTCTTGCTGACTTAGATCTAGTTTACATCAGAGCAGGCAAGCTGTCTGTCAAGCTCTCGAATCTGTCTGCTGTGACACTGCTGTCTTTGTGACAGGATAAACAATGTCTGCTTCTCTCTCTCTCTCTCTCTCTCTCTCTCTCTCTCTCTCTTTTTTATTCTCAATTTCATATATATATATATATATATATATATATATATATATATATATATATATATATATATATATATATACATACATATATATTGAAAGATATATGAAAGATTATAATTTAAACATTTAGGTAATACAGACTGTAGGAAGAACAAAGCAGTTTACACACGCCCGCACACACACACACACACACACACACACACACACACACACACACACACACACACACACACACACACACACACACGCAAGCAAGCCAGCAAGCATGAGTGACATGACTCTACACCTTTAGATCAATATATAACACCTGTACAGTTGTACATACATATCACATACACACAAGTACCTTTATATAGTCCTAATCCACTGTGCCTTAATACATCTGCACTGTTTTTCTTATATGTGTATCTGTATATATGCTGCTACATACCATTACATACTCCTCTTATAATACTTTCCATTTTCAAGCACATTCCATCTATCTATTTCTGTACATGCATTGCATATTCATTCTACAAGCTGTACATACGTACAAATGCTGTACATATGCACAAATTTACATCATCCATCATACATATACTCATGTCAATTTGCACATTGCTACTATTTGCACTTCTGGTAGATGCTAAAACTGCATTTCGTTGCTGTGTACCTGCAGTATCTATCCATCTTTCTGTCTATCTAGCTAGCTAGCTCTAAATATCAGTAAAAACTCAGATTATACTGCATAACAGATCAAGTTCTTTGGTATTTTTTTTCCTCTATATACATCAATGAAACGTGAATGAAATGAATCTTACATCCTCTTATTTCTACAGTAACCAAAACACAAGCATTGAATCTTGAGTAGTGGTAGGCTAACTCATGCTGTGGAAACAGTTCCTGGGATGGAAGCTTGTCTGGCAGGATTCATGATATCCTGCTATTATTTTATATGAGTTAGCTGGCAGGTAGGAGAGCTCCACTATCTCATTTTTATTTATGGCTGGTCAAGAAGAAAACAGGAATAAAAACTTGAGGTTTAATGAAGACAAAAGCGGTCGGATTGGACCGAAGTGCTCATTAGAGTCATTTCAATCATGCTTTTGGTTTCAGTGCCAAATGAAGGTGTCAAAAATATACACCTTCTTCACTTAAGAAGAGGTACAGATACTCATGTTTTAAAATACACAGATAAAAGTACAGCCTATTTTTTACTCAAGTTAATTATTAGTGAAATCAATCTGTACATAGAGCATAAAAAATTCTTTTAAACTGGTTTAAAATAATGTTGTTGTTTTAAATGACTTAAAGAATCAGGACGCAAACGGAACCTTCGTTTCCACACGGACAGTTAATGAGGTGATAACGGAGAAAGTGAGTAACTCGGTAACAGAGCATCTATCGGATTAACTCTTGTAAATTTCATATGGATTACATCATCCATATGAATGTAAGTTGGACATTTGGATCTTTCTTTTAGTATATTTATCATGCCTATGAGGCAAGTGTCCAGTGAGATTCAGGTTGTTTTATTTATATGCCTGTGAAGAGATAATACAGACAGACAACAGAGTGTATTATGTTATTATGAGTGTATACAAATAAAAGTACTATTAAAGAATTAATAAAAAATTTTAATTTTTATTAAAAATTATTTTATTAAATATGTTACATTTTATTAAAATGTTTCAAATGTTACCTAATGTATGCATCCAGGCTGAACAGCCAGCATATAGAACAGATGATGATGAGGATGGCTATGATGAAGGTCAGGTATGTCTCTGCTCTTCAGTTATGTATACATCACTCACTCCCTTAGTCTCATACAAGATAGCTATAGTTCTTGTCGCCACCTGCCTTGTTCACTGTTAGCTAGGTCTGTACGCCGTACGTCTGTAGTGCATGATAACCAGGAAATGATACACCCGTGGTATATTGGCCGGAAATAGATCGATGGGCTAAAACAGTACATAATGAGAAAAATAACTGACATTTCATAATGGTGTAAAAATGTAATAAGTATAAAGTACAGATATTAGTGTAAAAATATAATCTCAGTCCTTCGGGTTGCACAAGACCGTGCATTCTGAATAAATGCGAGGGATGCTTTAGGAAGAGCATCCAGATATGCCAAAAGCAAATATGCACATCACAAACGCTTTAATAAGTTGTCCAAAAAATAACAGCTTTCTGATACCACAAAACTCTATTTAACTCTATCTAGTTAAAAACTCTATTTAAGTCCAATATTTGCACAATGTTAATTCTTACCTCTGGTGCCTAATATTATCAGAAAAACAATGGGACATCACCTTCATTGTTTATTTAATATAGGGACATTGTGTGTAAAAATGATCATATAGGCAAAACGTAGTAGACACCTGATCAAATGATTTGTGTGTGCTTTGTGAATGTGCCTGTTTTCTTTTGTACTATCCTCCACTCTTCGCGGGATGACATTCCACTAGATTCTTGCTCATTTCGATGCAAAGGGATCGGTAAAATCGAGAACTGATGTACAATGAGGATGCCTGTGGTTGAGCTCTATAGCAGGACATTAAGGATCCTCCCCTCCAAAGCATGTACACCATATCTTCACTGAGCTTGTTTTCTGTATTTGTCATTCTCGGACAGGTTGGGGGTTCCTATTTGAAATGGAAGGAATATTTAATGCTACCACACCCAAAGATATCCTATGCAATTGTGTGCTTTGTGGTTTGAGGAAGAATCGCATATTGTATGGCTGGAAAAGTCAGTGTCAGTACTCCCTCCCCCTTCATATAATGAATGTATTTATGAAGTAATTTTTGCCATGAAATGAGCATGGTAACGTTTACACTCATAGCACCAATAGCACCAGTGTTTAATAAACCATTGGTCGTGGCCAGTTTTCTGCCATTTCTGGAGCTTTTGATAGCATGCGCAAAAGCTAATTATGATGTTTTATAGCTCATGGACAAAAAAAAAAAAAAGAAATCCCACAGGATACTAAAATCACAAAGATAAATTTTAATAGATGCTCTTTTATGTATCTGCCATATTTCTACAGAAGGCCTGTGTAATTTGTCCTGACCCTTACTTCAGGTGCTCATTATATCCTGTGTTGATGTCGGAAACACACGTTTTCTAATGTCAACAATTACAATTCTATACATTTTGCAGCATTTTTTTTTACTTTAAGCATTATTTAGTTGTAAATATACGGAGTGTTTATTCAGGAGAATAAAGTGTTGTATATAGGGAGTGGAAATGAGATTCCTATGCCTGGCTAAAGTGAATATAGTTTTCAAAATCAAGGAGAGTGTCAGGGTAAAGCCTTAGATGAATATATTGTCAAGAAAATATATATGTATTGTAGTTTAGTGTTGGTTGTTTCATTCTTGTGCCAGAGCTAAAATACTTGTATTGATTTATTCGGAAAAAAATCCGCACAAATTAAGCTTTTGCTCTGGAGGTGTCTAAACAATTCATTTTGGACTGTGTGGCTTGTCTACAAGCTTGCAGTGCTCTCAGCAGATATTTCTTTCCAGGTTTAATTACCACTGGTTACCTGGCTGGCGGGGCAGCAAGAAACATGCCGTGCCCCTTTAATTAGCTGTCGGCTGGTGTAGAGCTACAGCTCATTGATTAGGGCATGATGGCTAATAAGACGTGAGGTCCCGAAGCTAGCTTTATTGAAACGAATGAGATAAAGCTGTTAGAGGTGTTAACGTCACGAAGTTAACAAAGTACAAATGTGTGCTCGCTCAACCTATGAAGGAATTGAATGATATTCATTTTCCACCCTTCAACGCTAGCTTCATTTTTTTTTTTTTACAGTTGCAGACTATTGAACTTTTGCCTTGGGCAAAATTGTGATCCAGACTTGTGTTTGTAAGAGTTTTGGCAGAATCGATATTCCCTCACCTCCTTCTCCAATCCCCCCCCCTCCTCCTCCTCCTCCTCCTTCATCCCCTCACAGTTGTTCATGAATATGGATGGCAAGCAAGTCTTTCTAGAATCATTAATATGCCACAAGTCCACATAAATCATGTCAATATAAAAAGTGATGGTTCACCAGTAAAGGTGGGAAACCGTGAGCGGGCTTGGACAATAGAGTCGTTGTCGGGGTACAAGTTCAAACATATCACAATAAAACAAATACAAAAGAATTGCAAGAATCATGAATCCACTGTGTTTTTAAAAAAATCTCCATGAACAGGTGACAATCATGGCACATGAAGATATTGGACCAGTTAATTAAACACAGCACAAAACACTGGAAAAATGCCAACAGCTTTGCTGCGCATATCTATTTCTGAAATAAAGTGAACCAGAGGGGGAGGTTCCTACATCCCTCACTCTATTTTTTTCCCTTCTACCCCCTTTGCAGAATTCATTTCACTGGATGTGATCACAGATTGATGAAGCACGCTGAAGGCCACTTTCTATCGCTTCGCAATTCTCAGAGCCCCGCGTTTCTCCTGAGCAGTTGCCCCAATTTTGATTGACACCCGAAATACAGTTGCTTTCAGGATGCTCTCAGGTTATTTACATCGTGCGCATTTGGCACACGCGGTCTGGCAGAGTCCTATATCATCGCCTGTTGGAGTTCTTTAAAGAAAATATTTCATTTTCAGCGGCCAACTACTTTTCAACACCTCTCCAACCCCCTGCTATGGATATAGATATAAATATGTTTACACTGTAGAATGGGCTCCGGATTCAGATACTAGTTCAAGTTCAGGAAATCTACAGCCTTGTAGGGGGTCTGGAACAGGCTTTTACAAGCTCCACAGTGCTGGTGCAAGGAGAGGGTCTATTGTCAGAGATGGGATACCATGAAAAATTCATAACACATGCATGCCACACTCATAGATGCCTGAAAGCGGTAAACAACATAGAGAGTGAGAGTGCGGCTGGTAGAAATGAGCATGCTGCTTCACTTTACTTATGGCACCACCCACAGCTCTCGTTCTGCCTTTGTGGCGAATTCAGTTTACAATGATTTTTCTCATTGGATGGATGGATGGTCTGTCCACACCACCTAATCTACCCGTATTCTAATCAATCACTACTGCTCTGAATCTACCTTCGGTACTGATGAATATGTCTGGTGCATGATAAATATCTCTAGACAGTACTCACGCAAAAAAAGAAAGTTGGACATTCATCTCCTTCTGGTGCTTTGGAATTTGAAATAAAGGCGTTGGTGAGATACTTTTGATGAATTATTGTCCAATATTGCATCATAGGCCATAGTATTACTTGATGAATTTCATTGGCAGCGCTATGGTTTAATGGATTGTTTATAAGAGAAATTACGGTTACCTGTTGAATTTAAAGTGTTTCATACTAAAACACAACAACAGAAAGGAGTGTTGTGACCAATGGACTTTAAAAGCTTTTCATGTCTTCTCTATTTACATGTAAATGTATATATATATATATATATATATATATATATATATATATATATACATATATTGCATGTGTGTATGTATGTATAAAGTGCATTTATTAATAACCTTCATTTAAGACAACTTCAAATCCCCTTAAGCAATCCTATACCTATTTGAAGCATTGTTTACAGTGGCTTTGTCTACGATTTCTGGCATTCGATTTGTCTTTACAGCTAAATCTCATGATTCTTGTGATGAATGCCTTATTTTGATGTCTTTTTTGGTTCTTTTGTTTCTCTCGTCACGTTTGATTTGTTTTTAATTTCCTCAGGGATGTGGCAGCTGTGTGAATCACTCGCTTAACTCCACTGAAATCTTGCTGAATTGCTGAAAGTGATAGCAGCTAACCCAATCAAATATAGCTTTAACGGCCACGCTCTCCCGCTCTGTGTTGGATTCGATTAGGAGAGAGTGAATGCTGATATTAACCTAGTAATGTAATTACCAGTGCAGGTTGAGTGCTAATGCAGTTTTTAAGCAAGTTGAATATTCCCCAATCTGATTAGTAATTTAGCCCTCCCTTTAGACCAGGTCTTGCGTGATATAAAAAAGAGAAATGACCAGTGCGCTGTCCATGCCTTTGCGGCTACATTGTTGGGGTGGGGGGGAGGGGGTCGGGTAGAAGGTCTCTACTTGACCCTTACCTTATAAGTCAGGTTTAGTTGTGTTCAACCTCAACTTTAATGCCATCTGTCAGCTCTTGGCAAATTGACCTATATTGACTGCAGCTTTGAATATGAAGCACACTCCAAGGATGTCAGTCAAAAACACACTTTTACTTGTTTGGTATTTATTTATTTATTTTTTGAAAAACAAGGAGGTCTTATTAAAATCCTTAGCATCCATTGCTCGTGTTACATTTTCACTGTAGCCTTCCCCCCTCATTACGTACTGAAACTTCTGTGATTTCTACAACCTATCCAAATTTGCATATTTCCCAGATATGTGACCTCGGGCTCAAAATAGCTGGCACAATGTAACAAATACTATTGTAATTAAATATTCAATACTTCTTCACCAAGAGCTGTAGTTTTGGTGAGAGAGGATCAGTGTTGGTTGCAGGCCAAAAAAGGTTCAGATTATGCTTGTGTGTGTGTGTGTGTGTGTGTTTGTGTGTGTGTGTCTGTCTGTTGGTGGGGGTGTGAATATGTTAATATTTTATCATTCGCAGGGTCCTGGACTAAGATTGTGGCTCAAGGTCATGAATTGAGAAATTAGAGTCAATAGGGAAGTGTGTCCACCCAAGCCGAGGTTGGCTCCAATGAAATTACACACCACAGGGAATTATGAGTATGACACTGCCGATAATCACAGAATGGCTTCACCACAAAACTGTAGAGGCAGCAACTTCACGACCTATGGCTGAAGGTGAACCCAGGTACAAACACTCATTATGCCAAAAAAGCACCTCAAAAAAAAGGTCAGATGACCAGTTTACAGTACAATGGAGGGAAAAAAATATATAATTTGCTGAATAAATCAAAACGTGTGTGTGCTTTTTAAACATAGCGATGATGATATTCATTCCCAGCCTCCGTGGTACAAATTGATGCATATCGGATAAATTATGCATTATTCAGTGACATTCAGTGCCACCCAAGCACTCCTTGTTCTAATTTAAACCTAACGCAGCCATGTTTTTTTTTTTTTTTTTTTTTTTTTTTTTTATGTATGATCGCTTGGCAGTGTCTTTTTCTATCTCCCTAACATGAATGGCATCATGAGCAGGATTTTGTGGGTCTCTCTAGTGTTTTTCTTTCCCCGATACTTGCATTTGGCACCTATATTTGATTACGGACCATCACTTTACATGAATCCTTGTCTTGTTTTTAATCACCACAAAACTAAAAAGCATGTGTATAGTATACCGTAGTATACTGTACATATAGTGTATAATATAGCATAGTGTATAGTATACGGTATAAGAGCATACCATTTTCTACAAGGTGACACTACTGTGTTGTTATTTTGCCCATTGCTGTACGTCCTATTGTTAATGAACAGTTCTCAGTGCGGCAAATGTGTTCCAAAAGCTTTCAGAATCAGCATATCAACCAACGTTTGATTTATTGATGACCATTGCTCATCAATACAGCCCACACTGACCGGAGAAAAATCCAGGAAATCAAAGCTCATCACCGTCAGGCATTAATTATCGCATAAATTGCATTGCATGCCTTCCTAAATGCATGCTATGACAGTCGGTGTGTCAACTCGACTGTCATGTTAAGCCTGCATAAGTCATTCATGATATTTGCATAACACACAAACAACAGTTTCCAGATGTACATGTGATGACCTACAGTGAAGTCAAATGTGCACTGGGGGATGTAATGCGAGGAAATTAGGCAGCACAATGACACGGATTTGATCAGATTATTGACGTGATGGACAGGTTGATTGTCAGGACCGGAGGGGAGTGCCGAACCCGCCAAAAGCTCATTTACACACCGACATGTCAGCGCTTTGTTCGAACTGATCCAATACAGGCTTGCTGACTTAATTACACACAGTGGAAGTCAATAGTCTCTACATAACAGACAAGATATTCAAGTGTCTGAAATCAAATTACTGCACATTTCCTGTGCTGCTTGTTATAGGATGCTTGTTTGAATTGTGTGTTTGTACATGTTGCACCATTAGAACTTGGAAAATGCGAAGGTTTTGATGCAGTTACAACATCTGACCTATACCTGACCTGTTCCATAAAAAAAAAAAAAAAACATCAGTGCCTACTAATGATTATATCTGTGCACAGATTATATGGGTGATCATGAAATTAGATCGATATAGAACAGAATCATGGTGACTCAGAAGTGCAATGTACCTAAAAAGAAATGTCATGTTTTACACAAAAAGTGTCCATTTATAATATAATGAATGCAGCTATAATTAATCGGTTAAAAATTACACTCTTCGAATATATGTCTGAACCAGTCGTAATATAATATGGTGACCAGAGGATTAAAAACTACACACACACACAAATAAAAACTTATTAAGAAAAATAAAACTTTTCTCCTGTGTGTACCTAAACAGATCTTAATCCTAAGATTCCCATATGTATTTTTATGCTTTATGAGGAGAAAAATTTCACAAAGACTGTGACTCAGATTTGAAGCCTCGCACTTGAGCTGAGCGGCACACACACACACACACACACACACACACACACAAATCACTGCTTGTTTTTTTTTTCGACTGTGCTATGTCTAAAATTAGGATTTCTGACTAGCTTGATCTTGAGATCTTTAGTTTTGCTCCACTGGACAAGAAGCATGTACAATTGTGCAAGAGGATAAATGATAAAATTGTTAAGTAATGGCCGGCTAAAAACAACCACAGACAACCACGCTACACTTGTGTTTCTTCTAAGATCACAGAAATCACAGCAAATAAAGATCTTTTTGAACTTTTATATTTAGCAAGAAGTGTACCTAGTCCAAGGGGCACGGTGGCTTAGTGGTTAGCACGTTCGCCTCACACCGCCAGGTTCTGGGTTCGAATCCCGTCTCGGCCATGTGTGTGTGGAGTTTGCATGTTCTCCCCGTGCCTCAGGGGGTTTTTCTCCGGGTTCTCCGGGTCCAAAAACATGCACGGTAGGTTGATTGGCACCTTGGAAATTTGTCCCTAGTGTGTGTGTGCCCTGCGATGGGTTGGCATTCCATCCAGGGTGTATCCTGCCTTAATGCCCATAGATGCCTGAGAAAGGCACAGGCTCCATGTGACCTGAGGGAAGATCTGAAAATGCGGTAGAAGATGAATGAAAAATGTACCTAGTCCGATCTGTAAAGCCAGGCAAATCATGCTCAACATTTCTTGGCGGATTGAGTGTATAAAACAAAACAAAACAACTAAAGCAGGGTCTAAACTAAACTGTTAGGCCAGACCTGAGGGAAAGTACACAAGATGGTAAATTTAGTCAATTTAAAACTAAGTCAATTGACTGATGTAATGAATAATTTAGTGTTTAGCGGGGGAAACACCAACAGATATCACTAAAACCCAAACAACAGAACGGCTTTGATTCGGCTTTTATATACATTTCGGCTTGTGACAACTACTTGTCTTTTGCTTCATTTTTATTACATGTAATGATGCATGTGTGTGCATGGTCCTATATGTAGGATCTCTCACAAACACACATACAGACACCTATGTTCTCGCTCCATGGAATTAATTGCAGAATAGACTAATTATAATGGGAGAGACTGGAGATGCATGTGCTGCATGATAATTAGCCTTAGTAAATAAAAAAAAAGCAGTCCTTTGAGATCTTACTTGGCAAAACCATGTTCCTGTGGCATTTACAGAATTTTTCTTTTGTTTAACAGTGAATTTGTTCTACAGTTTACCAGCTTCTAAGGATTTAATAGAAGGCAGTGTATGATTGGCCCATGGAAAAAAGCAGATGGACCATAAATATCCTTCATAGAAGAATTTACATTGTGGTTTTTAAAGTAACAACGTAATGCTTCCTCGTGTCGGGAATTGTCTGTATATGGATCATATTCTTGGAACATTTATTTATCTATATATCAACTGGAAGATCCATTTTATTGTGTGAGATTTAGTCAGGGAGCAGACACTAATCGGCACACACATACCTTCTAATTATAGGATCTTGTATTTTTTTCATGAACATTCCCTCAAATTGCCAAATAAGAAGGAACCAACCCACCTATCCCAGTCCGTTCACAGCCACGCCACGCCACCGGACATAAATTATTTCCTTAATAAAGATTTACATGTTACGTGATTTAAATATTAACTTGCCAAATGCACATATTAAGAAGATTTTTTTTCTGAAATACTGACTCGGCCGTGCTAGTTATGTATTCTGCATGAGTAACTTGATTTACAATTTCTCTCCTTGAAATTGATTAATGGTTTCTCGGTTAAAAAAAAAAAAGAGAGTATTTAAAATCCCTCTGATGAGAGAAAGAAACTGGTAAAAATGCAAACATGGCGCACTTTTAGTATACTTAATTAATTATGAAGCACTCTGACATCTTTTATGGCCATTTTTAGATCCTTTGTTGGTACGGTTAAGTAGCACCAGATGGAGAACAACATATACAACAATATCTTTTATGTCCTGAAATGATATGCTGACTAGCATCTCTACAAGGTCTGTGCATCCATCAAGACCAATTTGAACTGCTATTGACTATTGAGTAAAATGATATTCGATGTGTTTATTATTAAGTTATTATTTCCCCTCCCAAATAATAAAAAAAATCATAATAAATAAAAAATCCCTTTATTATGTGGTTTGATGTTGAAAACTTTCAAAACCCAGCCCTGCTGAACCCGAACAGGTCTTCATGTGAATGATTCACTGCCGTGATACAATATAATTTCTGCACTGCTGTAGTTTGTGCAATAAAAAATCCCTATCAATATTCCACACTGTTGAGCCTATCATGTCCGTGATATGTGGACGTGTTCTTCCTCGAACTCTACACGGTCCATTAATCAGCGCGGCGGCGTAATCGACAAGAAGCACGCAACGAGCAAAACTTGCCCTGAACTCTCTGGGAGGCAGGAGCAGGCTGATTCATGGGCCCGGCGCTGCCAATCTGTAACATTCTTCACCTGGCTCTTCACACTCAAACCTGATCTAGCTGACACATATTTAACCTGATGATAGATGGGGCATTGGCCGGCGCCCATGTGTCACTGCGTGGCTTGTAGCTGGGCGAAATAAATAACGTGTGGTGCAGACGCAGTCCGAGACAGTGGATCAGAGCAGAACTAAAACCCAGGGCAATGCTGTAAGGTCTTAAATCACCAGGCGAGAAATATGAGCTCAAGGTTATTGAGTGCTGGGTGAGCGATAGAGACTTCCATCGGGCTTCTCCACAAATGAAATTTTACTTTACATGGTGTCATCCAATGCCCTGCGGCTGGGTGCGGTGAAGAACAAACCCCGGATTTTATATCCTTGCATTCGGACGTTATAGTTTTTCAATGCTTACTCAATGCTGACACTTTAGTTTAAAGAGTTTTGACAACTTGTAAGCATGATCAAAGACACTTTAATACAAGAAAATATGCTACAGCTCAGAAAAAGGCATCGCTGCATCCGCCGTGGAACTCCGAAGGGGCATAGAAAAACACTGAGGAAAATAGAGGGGAAAGGGTGATCTCAGAATTTAGGCGGGACAGCTGCCATCCCCTCAAGCGGGTGCTTTACCCAAATGGTTCTAGTAAAAAGCCCATCTGTTGGAGGAAGGTCCATGAGTGTGTCACTGAATTTGGCTGAAGGCACTTCATTCTGAAGGTGTACCTACAGTATATATCGAGTGAGTGTGTCTGTGTGTATATGTCTGGCTGTTGCTGGATATGCCTTCCAGGACTTCCTGGAACTCGTGCAGTGAAACAGAGACTCGCAAACCCAAACAACATAACACAACCTGTCATTATTACATTCATCCCACAAGTCAGCATTGGGAGAAGTCCAAGTTTACCCTTTTCTTTCCTTCTGGCTGTCAATCTTTTCTTTGTCTCTAAGACACAAGCTCCCTCCTTTACTCAGTTTTTCTCTCATTTCTCTGTTCAACTTTATTTTTCTCTGTTTCAACTGTTGACATTTTTGTGCCATACATCTCAGAAGACTAACCTCCAACCTCTACCATGCAGCTAACACACAAATTTGTTTTTCTCTTTTTCTTGTTGCCAGACATCAATTCTATAGTAACCCCCAATACAGAATACAGGATCAGTGGAACTTGTCAAAGCTATGTCATACCTCTTAGCAGTGACGAGTCTTCCTCATCCTGCATTCTGTGTTTATCCCTGTTCAAGGAAAACAATAAAGTCTGTGATATTGCTGAGAGCAAGCTGGAGGATTTAAATGTATTTGTTCTGCACACTATAGTACATCAAACTAGCTCCAGGGGTTTTACTTTCATTTCTGCATTTTTCTCTCTTTCCTTAGATTTTCCTGTTGTTATGTGTATTCATTTAGATAATTTTTTTGTTTTTTTAAAAACAATGTCTGTTAAATGGGACATCATATACATGCACAAATAAATTCCTATTAATGTATATAGCAAATAAATCTGAATTTGTCATGCTGCAACACATCCTGGTTTTGCATACACAGATATGTTTAATTAAAGTTCATTTTAAGACAGGACTACAGGTTTGGCCTACGATGTTTTTTTGTATACATTACAACTAGATGTGAAGTAAAATAAGTTAGATTGTTTTTCCATATATATTGTTCGCCTTTACGCCAAAATATTAATTGAATTTACATTAGTTTAAATTTGTTAGATGTGTATAATTGGCAAACACATTAGGTATACATTACAACTAGATGTGAAGTAAAATAAGTTAGATTGTTTTTCCATATATATTGTTCGCCTCTATGACGTCATTCAATCCAAAATATTAATTGAATTTAATCTTTTCATTAGTTTAAATTTGTTAGACCCCATTGTGGTAATACATGTGTGTCGGACTGCAACTAAAGATTATTTTGATACTCAATTAATTGTACGATTATTTGTTCGATTAATCGAATTACAACAGCCAAAAAAGATTTAAAAAAAGAAAAAAATGCATTAGTGTGGACGCATAAGCACTGACTGAAAACCACAACAGTGAATACAAATAGAATCATATACTTCTGCTATTAGGTTTAGTGTTTGTTCATTTTCATGGTTCATCATTTTAATTTTTATTAATTTTATCATATATATATATACATTATGATTCAGTTATTTTGTCCACTGTATATATATATATATATATATATATATATATATATATATATATATATATATATATATATATATTTCAATCTGTATCCTGCATACAAATATTCCTTCATTCATCTTCTACCGCTATATCCGATCTTCCATCGGGTCACGGGGAGTCTGTGCCTATCTCAGGCGTCTATGGGCATTAAGGCAGGATACACCCTGGATGGAATGCCAACCCATCACAGGACACACACACACACATATTCATACACATTCATACACTAGGGACAATTTTCCAAGGTGCCAATCAACCTACCGTGCATGTTTTTGGACCGGGGGAAACCGGAGAACCCGGAGAACCCGGAGAAAAAACAATAGCGCTAACGCTAGTGCTATTGATTTTATTTTTAGAGTCTGCATGCGTGTGCAAAAAAATGTTATGTATGGGGAGAAGCAACAGTGACAATTGTGACCTGACCTGACTTCACCCCAGGCTCTCTCACCCTACACCAGTCAGCACCTGACTTTAGAACGCCCTTGTGGGTGAACGAGCACAAATCTCCTTATCCACACTCCATAATCGAGTGGAACGTCTTCACAAAAGAGAAGAGGTTCTTATTACAGGATGAAATGCTGCAACGGGATGTATAAAAATACATACGAATCATATGGTCTGGTGTCAACAAACTTTTGCTTTTGTCCATATGGAGAATATTATTTCAGGTGCAAAAATAAAACGGCTATTGGGATGATGCAGATTTTAAATAGCAGGAAGATTAGTGCACATTATTACGATAAGCTTTCAAAAGACATGGCTAATTCTTCAAAAGGATGTATTTATCCTGAAAATCCAGGCGAAGCAGGGGTATGAATGAGTACATTAGTCATAAGTGGGGGAAAAGAGAACACTTTGAGAGCACCTGCTCTCTGCTCCCAAAAAGAGGTAACACATTACTCCATTTCACCCTATCCACCTTCATTTAGCCCACCAATTTCAGCCTGTCTGTCTCCATAAAAAAGTCTAACGTTGCCTGAGGACAAGGCCATCTCTTTCTCATAGTCTCTGTCTCACTCACACCCGTGCCCCCCCCCCCCCCCCCAAAAAAAAAAAAAAAAAACCTAAGGATCAAATTTAACTCCACTTGCTTCATTTAAGTTGGAAAATAGGATGGCTTCCCATCACCTTCAGTCATGACAGCAGGTTTCACAGGTAGCATATGTGTGTGTGCAGGTGCACATATAAGTGATTGTATATCTGTGGTTACACTGTGTGTGTGTGTGGTGTGTGTGTGTGTGTGTGTGTGTGTGTTTCCTACAGTGAGATTCTAGGGCATGGATGACACTGTGTCCAATTGGGAGCTACAAACTATCATCATCTCTGTTCTTTCAGGATGTCCTCTGTGCTTCAAGGACATTTACTAAGGCTAACAACCACAGTGACAGAAAGAAAAAAAATTAAATTGCAAGATCTTAAAGAACTAGTCCCCCCTCTCCCCAATAATCATCTTATAAACCCAAAATCTAAATTCATTGCATAACCCAAACGGATAGGTGCATGGTTTTAGACTAAATCATTTTTCCGGATTAAATCCTATCCTCATTGATTCATCCTGAGTCGCAGTCATCACAAAGCATCGCACATGACCATGTAGTAATGCTGAGACCAAGGGACTAGGACATTAGTTCATGCTCAGCAACGGTGTCTCATTAGCTGTGTTCCGCTCACCTAGAGATATGTCGTGCTCTGTCTCTTCTGCCTGCCACAGCTGAAATAATCAATCCCCTAAGCCGTGATCAATGGGTAGAAAGTGTGCATGCATTTAGTTAATTAAAAGCTTGAGGGAAGCAGGCCTGCACGACTTCACATCCTGCATTTTGGACCCCTTTGTAATTAATGACAATGTAGGGTGGAATGGCTTCTAGCCATTGGGCACATCCTGCCAATGTGTTGGAATATTTATCATGCATTGTTAAAGGCAGAGGCAGGCGCTGTTTGTGAATGTGTGCTGTCAGCCCTTAGGTGGTCTCATCTTCTGCTCCTCGCTACTACTAGGGGAAAAAAAAAAACCCAAGGAGCCTTTTTGGATATTGGGGACATGAATGTATTATAGATCCTGTTAAGATGTGGTCTTCATGCATAGGCATATTTGTAACATATCCATATAGATGATTAAAAGAAGCGTATATGTAAAACACTCCCATATCTTATCAAACATGTTTTTTTTCTTTATTGTGCATGGTAGATTGAGTGGGTCTCTGGTTTTTGTATGGCTTCCAAAATGGAAGAGTATTCCAATCAAACATGGGAAATTATCCTTGGCTAGACAGATTGCTGCGCACTGGCATAGAGAAATGATAGCGTCACACACACACAGAAAGAGAGAGAGAGAGAGAGAGAGAGAGAGAGACTGGCACTGAATTACAGACCAAAGTGAATCCACTTGGGAGCAGTAAAGAAAGAGAGAGAAAAATCGAGAGTAATAGATTAGACAGAGGAAAGGGAAAATGACAGTCGTGGCAAGCACATGGTTTCCTCGGATTCTCACACCACAGACTGTATATTAAATTTATTGCAATAGTTCCAGCCATGCACCACAAAATCATGATTTAGAGTTGATTGAGAGAATTAACAAATCCAGATGGTGCATTATCTTACGGGACGGGGAAGAACTGTTTATTTAAAGGGAAAGCCTGTCATTTCTGTAAACTGGTGTAGCAGGAAAGGCTGTGGTTTCATATGGAAACAAGATGGTCGCAGACAGAGGAAGGGCTAGGCTAAGAGGTTGATCCTGCCCACCTGTTCATTGTTTCATAATTGGCTCGCCGTTTCCCCACAACCGCATGTGATTCTTAAGAATAAGAGCCCAAGAGTGACGGATGAACCACGTTTCATATTTCCTACAGCACCACCTGTGCTAAACTAAAATGTAGTATCTATTTTTGTGTTTGTTGTTTTTCATAAGTCTATCAGATATCTCACTTTGGTCTCAGTATAGTGTGATAGTCTTACATCTCAATGATTTCCCCTCATGACTCATGACTCTCAAGCAAGAAAAAAAACCAGATTATAAAATAAGCACACAATTAACACAAAGTTGGAGCAAAAGTTTGAGTTCTACTACTGCTATTATTACTACTAATAATAATTTCATCAGCTTTTTGTGTTTGTGTGGCAAGCACAGTGCATATTCTGATGGACATGAAGCCTTCTCCTGACTCTTTGTTCTGCCCATAAACTTCACATGACTTGAATTACAAAGATAATGCTTGATTCAGATAAGCAGGCTATTTATAGGCAACAGCACAAACCTGAAGGGGGGGAAAACGTACCGTTTAAAAAAAAAAAAGATCAAAGTGCTCAACGACAGATTGCATCAGTTTACTCTGATGTTGCATCTTTTACCCACAACCTTCTCTAGGAATATATTCGTGTCGGTAATTGCTTGCCTTCTGCTGAAACAGAACAGAACAGAAATTCTGAAAGGAGGTTTTTGCTGCTTTCAGGCAGTTCCTATACAAGAACACCATCTGAGCTTGTGTGTGTGACTGGCATGTTTTTCCCATTTACATCACCAGATTAGATACTAACACAAGTCTACCACGCACTTGGACATGATGGCTCTGCTAAGTGTGTGCGAATTGGCCCATTTACTACAGGAATTTGACAAGCTACCTGAGCCTGCATTTACTGAACATATGGCATGCGGGTCTGCTCTGTTTTCTGCACCGAGACTTTAGCATTACCATGCTTTATGCTCGAAAACTCGACTGCCTTGTTCTTGGAATATAAAATCCATACTGCAACACGGCAGCACAAATCACTCCGTATTATCCCCTGGTAATATACAATCTATTCCGCTTGGCATTTAAGCTTGCTTGAATGGAAACCGTGTTTTTATCATGTCAACTAATCTAGCATCAGTTGATAGGTTTCAATGAAAAAAGAACATATGTAATTTCATTTTGTAAAGTTTTTCTTGGACACACCATTTTTAGTGGGATCCCAACATAAAGGAACTATTAAAATGTTGAATCTATGAGAAAAGGGGGCACGTTCGCCTCACACCGCCAGGGTCCGGGTTCGATTCCCATCTCGGCCATGTGTGTGTGGAGTTTGCATGTTCTCCCCGTGTTCTCAAGGGGTTTTTCTCCAGGTTGGAAAATTGTCCCTAGTGTGTGAATGTGAGTGTGTTTGTGCCCTGCGATGCGTTGGCATTCCATCCAGGGTGTATCCTGCCTTAATGCCCACAGACGCCTGAGATAGGCACAGGCGCCCCGTGACCCAAGGGAAAATCGGATATAGAGGTAGAAGATGAATGAATTAATGAATCTATGAGAGTAAACAATGTTAACCCATCTCAGGATACAATATATGATATTAATTATAATTAATCCTATTAATAAGATAATAATTTTTGGAAAGGGCTGTTCACATTGTCAGTCAATATAGCAATATCAGCCATTAAAGAGAATTGTGTACAGTAGGTGCGCAAATGTGCGTTTAATAATCTCTAATAGAGTCTGTAAATGATGTTTCACATAATATGGCAAATGGATTCACACAGTAATGCAAAAATAACAAGATCTGTGAATTGTTTCAGTGCTTTTATTCAAATGTAGTCAGTCTTTGCTGCAACAGACAAAAATGCTTTCAGTGGATTCCAGGGATCATTAAGCACATTTATTTAAAAACATACACAACTGAACTCATTAAATATATAATAAATATATATAATCCTCAAATATATAAATATATATATATATATATATATATATATATATATATATATATATCTAGAGTATATATATATATATATATACAAAAATATGGAGGTACTTGTATAGACTGTAATGTCAAGGGGATCAATATCCCTCAGAGCTTTTGAAAGAGTATTGAAGACTTCACTGACAGTCGTATATACAGGCAGGTATTTGTCCAAACCCAATGTGAATTATTAGGTTAAATATATCTTTTTTTAATGATTACTAAAAAAAAGATGATTATTATTTTTCATATTTTTCATAGTATTCTGTCACAACATTGCATGTTCATTTTGTGGTACCTTGTATTAAAAGTACTACTTATTCTGTATATTAGTAATTAATAATAGATTTTTCAGATCTGCAAATTAATTTGCCCATTATACAAAGAGTTCAGAAGCCTAGAGTTTAACATTGAAATGAAAATAGTTATTATTTATGTTAATAAATGCCACAAAAAAGTATAATCTTATCTTTGTGCAAAGGGATGTTGGACTGCAGGTTTTCATCCCAGCCAGACATATCAAATAGACTTCTGAAGACCACAATCAGCTACTCGAACAAGTGGAATCAGGCATGACTCCTGCTTAACTTTAATGAAAGCCTGCAGCCACGCAAACCTTTTAAGATAAGATTAAAGATCCTTGTTGTAGACTTTCTGACAACTCTTCTATTTTTCCCTAAAGACGGGAGTAAATCTGCCCTGTGATGGAATGCCATCCTATCATGGCACCCCTTATGTCAATGGCTAAAGACAAAATTTTCAAACGTTGTAATCCCTTTTTCGTACGTATTTCCCTTGATGATTGCTTTTCTCTAGAAATCTACCATGTTAAAAATTCTGGAACAATTATTAATGTGGGGGCACGATGGCTTAGTGGTTAGCACGTTCGCCTCACACCGCCAGGGTCCGGGTTCGACACCCGTCTCGGCCATGTGTGTGTGGAGTTTGCATTTTCTCCTCGTGCTTCAGGGGTTTTTTCTCCGGATTCTCTGGTTTCCTCCCGGTCCAAAAACATGCACGGTAACTTGATTGGCACCTTGGAAAATTGTTGCTAGTGTGTGTGTGTGTGTGTGAATGTGAGTGTGTGTTCCCTGCAATGGGTTGGCATTCCATCCAGGGTGTATCCTGCCTTAATGCCCATAGACGCCTAAGATAGGCACAAAGTCCCCGTGAATGAATGAATGAATGAATTATTAATGTGAGGAACACGGTGGATTAGCGGTTAGCATGTTCGCCTCACAACTCCAGGGTTGGGGGTTTGATTCCCGCCTCCACCATGTGTGTGTGGAGTTTGAATGTTGTCCCCGTGCCTCAGGGGGTCCAAAAACATGCACGGTAAGTTGATTGGAACCTTGGAAAATTGTCGCTAGTGTGCGAATGTGAGTGTGTGTGTGCGCCTTGTGATGCCTTGGCATACCATACAGGGTGTGTCCTGCCGAAGACAGGTTCCCCAAGAGAGAAGTCGGATAACCCAGTAGAAGATGAATGAATGAATGAATTATTAGTGTGTTGGGTTTTTTTTTTTTTTTTTTTTTTTTTTACAGAATTTAAGCAAGCTGCTTGTTAAACCTGTTTTTTAAAATACAGAATTTGGCAGCGCTCTTTCCAGAGCGTAAGCAAGTAGGGCCTTTCTAAGCTTGTTACCTTAACCTGCTATCACCTCCCCACTATTTAGCCTACTATCAATACACAATTTGTTTATATGCTAATTCACAGGTAATAACAAAAGCCCAATGTGTGCTCAATTTTAGCTGGGATTCAACAATAATTGATCAATTAACTGGCACATATTAACTGTTGCTTTTAATCACATCAGCCCTACCAGCTAAATAATTATGGTAAAATGTGCATGGTAGTTAAGCAAGCTGTGTTCCTTGTTTATTCATTAGAATTTCATTTCATAGTTTATAATAGTGCTCTCATGTCTTTGGTGAAAATAAATTACCTGTCAATTGTGCTCTGTTGTCCAATATGGATTCATTTAAAATAAATCACTAGCTAATATTAGTAAGCTAAATAAAAAAATGCCATGGCATGCATACTTTATGTAAATAAGCAAGACAACTCTGGTTAGGTGTTTGGAGTCATTTTTTTCTTGCTTCTTGGTACAATGAACACACTGAAACTGGTGTTCTGAGTAGTCCGCTTTCTAGCGCGCTACATTATTATGCCGTCTGCCTATGGGTGACCATTCTTATAACCAGCTATTTTGATAGGACGTTTATATAATCTATCTCTTCATTAAAGTAGACCGTTTGAGTGTACATATTACCCAACAGCCTTCAGTGGGCCTGAGTATTCACAATATAATGATTTAGCAGCCCACAGCTCGAACTCTATGCTTTTTCGCTCCTCCTGCTGGGGCACATTTGCATCCTGTCTGATCTCATTATGTCTCAGAGCCAGCATGTGTTGGTCAGCCACCATCGGGATGCTGAGTTGGGCAACTGTCCCCATGCTAGAGACAAAGGGACCGACAGAGTGCAAGACTGTCAGTACATTGCGCTGATTAAGGGAGCACCTGCGGCTGAGGAAGGAACAAAAAAAAAAACCCACACAGAAACAAACAAAAACAAAAAGCTCGGGTACGAGACATCTGCCCTTTGGAGCCCAGAAACAGATGGACGCTTGCATGAGGTCAGACAACTCAATAAAAGAGGGCAAAATATAGATCTTGCATGGCGCTCGTGCACTGACCTTAGGACACATTTGTTCGTGCGGAAATGATGGAAGTTCAGTGAAAGAATGATAAGAATGTAGTCAACAACTTAGTCAACAACAAAACTGTAGTTAACAACAAGGATGCTGGTAATTTGTTATTTGTACAGGGTTGTCCAAGAACATGGTACCACTTATTGACATTGCTGACATTTTTTTCTTACTATCGTGGGTGACCCAAACACTTCCATCCAAGCTGCTACCTTCCTTCTGTCTTCCAAAGGGAGTCGGGTGGTATCTATCTAGTCTTCTGTAGTTATGTAGTTCTGTAATTATGTAGTTCCTTATGATTGGTAACATATTTTTGGACAACCCTGTATAAGGCCTATGAACAATGTATTTATTTCAGAATTCGAGCTATAAATCTATTCGTGCTTTTGTTGGTGTTGCGCATATTCCCCGCTGTAGGTACGAACAACTGTCCCTGATCTGGGTTGATCTGCCTACTCGCAAACAGGCTTTAGGAATGGAGCTTGGCCGTGCCGTGGTACTAAACTGAGAGAGTTATGGTGATTGTGTTGCTCTGGGATGCAGCAGTTTTCATAGCTCGGCACCTCAGAGCGCCGCTTACGACCACTTGTCAGGGTGTTTTCCCGTGATGAATGGACACTGTCTACATGATGAAGTCTTCCTTGGAGGTTGTTTGCTCGCAAATATATATTCAGTCAGGGTTGTGATACTTTTAATCATAACACAACACAGAATCGAACAGAGGTCTTGAACGCTGTAAGGATTTATGGTCAATTAATCACGCAGGAGACAATTAATCAAGTCTTAATAATGCTGTAATGTTTCATATCAAATTATGCTTTGCACGGGCTAAAGTGTAAGTACAATCTAACATCGTCATTTCCACAGGCTGGCATGTTTAAACTGGGGATATTAATTAAGAGACGAATGTACATGCTGCTTGGTTGGATTTTCTGAAGCATTTGTTAATAGCAGTGAGGTCCTCATTTAAGTCATTTTACATAAAGAATCGAACAACAAAATAGAAGGGTATTATTATTATTTTCATCAATGAATGGGTCATGGGATATTTCCTGTTTACACAATTTAATTGCAAATTAATTTACCAAGTTATTTGTTTGTTTGTTTTTTAAATGAACTATTATTTTTCACTGTTAATCATTGCACTCAGTAAGTCAATCATTATAAACAAAAAGGAGTCATTTTTAATGACAATATTTTTACTGATTTTGATGTAAAACATATATAGATAGATTATCTCATTTTTAATTCATAAGGTCTTTAGATGAATAATAGATGCTGTCCTTTGAGACCCGGTGCCCTTGTGCTTTCCCCGCCTAATATTTGAGAGAATAGCAGATAGTATCAGCTTGTGGTTTTTGCACTTGGCTATTGTTTGGTGCTATTGCTTTGGTGTTAGTTCTCTACTATTTGAGAGTTGAGTGGTGTGCTGTGTACTGTGAGAAACATGATGTCTAATGTTACTTTGGAGCTCTTTGTGAAATCTGATTCTGCTATACCGAGACAAAACACAATACACCAAGTCTAAAAACATTTATCTATCTATCTATCTATCTATCTATCTATCTATCTATCTATCTATCTATCTATCTATCTATCTATCTATCTATCTATCTATCTATATATCTGTCTGTCTGTGTCTAAAAAAATATGTAATATATATAATATATATCTATATATATATATATATATATATATATATATATATATATATATAAGATGTGTGGGTATCTATCTATCTATATATCTATCTATCTATCTATATATATATATATATATATATATATATATATATATTTTTTTTTTTTTTTTTAATTATTATTATTTTTTTTTCATAAAAATAAAGTTACATTTATCTATAGTTTATAGATGGTGAATGGACAGGAACTGCAACATATGCGCAAATCATACACCGTTCGTTAAAATCGGCTGTATTTAAAATAATAATAATTAAACATCCGCTCATTACAATTACTTCCACTTGTGGGGAGAATAAAATGCCCTCCAGCCAAAGATGAGAGTGTCTGCAAAATCCCAGCTACACAATCTATCCTGAATAATCAAGATAATTATTTCTGCTGTGTTTTTTTTTTCCTTCTTTTTTTTCCGGTGGAATTACCATAAAAAAAAAGAAATAATGAGGGGGGAGGACGTGCTCATGCGCCCTGGCAGACAAAAGTAAGAGGAGCCAAAAGGATAAGGAGTTTCAATATCGGATCCTTTGTTTCAGTAGAAAGCCGTAGTTCCTAATCAACACCACTTTGTTCGGTTCCATATCTACAGTGGTGTTCATTAAAGAAATAATACATGAATATTAATAGAATAACAAGGGTCAGGGTTCCCCCATGGAGGATGTACTTTTGGGAATAGTAACAGCTAAGCCTGTCGCTAATTGTTTAAAAAAATAAAAATAAATCACTCGATTGACCTTGGCTTCCTAGATCGTTTGTGAACGGCTAGATATTGTTTTGTATATTAATTGCCTGCTAATGTGATTAGACTTGCGTTTTAATGAATTTCTGATAAGAATCTTTTGAAAAGGCAGGTGGTATGCGTAGCAGGGTAGCACAAAAGCGATGAATTCTTATTTTCTAATAGGAACACACACTGCTTATGCTAATACGGGGTGGTGAAATCAATAATCAATTCAGTTTTGCCCTTATGAAGGGAACATCTTGAAATGATATGGAGATGTGTTGGTACGGGATGCACTGACTGCATCCTTGGGTTGAAAACATGCTGATCTGGAGATAAAGCAATGTTCTACACCCTTCAGTCCATGAAGAATCATCTACCTTCACATTTATGGACCGAGGGGACCAAGCAATCCTAAAGCCATAAAATGCAGTAAATTGTCGGGCCCGGTTACTGTATAATCCATAATGATATTAGCGAGGTCCTGTCAGATAGTAAATACCAAGGCTAGTTGCAGTGACCTGTGATGCATTGCTAGTACGGCTAGTGCTGGTAAATAAACTCTCTAATGTTGCTTCCCTGACAGAGAATAATTTTCAAGGACTCCTTTTTTTTCCACTTACAAGATTTGATTCATGTAAATATGCCCACCTATCCTGACAATGTTAAATATTTATTGTTAGAATTTGGGGGGAGGGTGTAGCGTGGTTAAGGCGCTGGGCTACTGACTGGAAGGTCAGGGGTTCAAACCCCGGAATCACCTAGCTGGTTGCTTGAGCAAGGCCCTTAATCCTCTGTGCTCCAGGGGCGCGGTATCATGGCTGACCCTGCGCTCTGACCCGAGCTTCCAAAACAAACTGGGATATGCAAAGTAAAGAATTTCACTGTGTTGTAACGTATATATAGGGGGGCACGGTGGTTTAGTGGTTAGCACGTTCGCCTCACACCTCCAGTGTTGGGGTTCGATTACCGTCTCGGTCATGTGTGTGTGGAGTTTGCATGTTCTCCCCGTGCATCAGGTGGTTTTTCTCTGGGTTCTCCAGTCCCCCCCCCCCCGGTCCAAAAGCATGCACGGTAGGTTGATTGGCACCTTGGAAAATTGTCCCTAGTGTATGAATGTGTGTGTGAATGTGAGTGTGTGTGCCTTGCGATGGGTTGGCATTCCATCCAGGGTGTATCCTGCCTTAATGCCCATAGATGCCTGAGATAGGCACAGGCTCCCCGTGACCCGAAATGAACGAATGTAATGTATATGTAACAAAGTCTATTCTTCTTGTTCTGTTTGAGGATTCAGTAAAATTACTTGTCCTTTTAAATACCAATACATTCCGCTTTGTTATTTATTTAAATCAATATATTTGTGATGTTCCTTTGTTTGCTCACACCACATTCATTTGATTTAGTGTGTAAATGTGGGAAATGACTAAAACCTATTTCCTTTTATTTTCTCCGCAGGTACACGGCTGATTACATATGAACTAAAAACAGAGCTTAGACTGCAGTGTCTCAACATCCTAACGGTGCAATCCACTCCACATAAACACATTTATGCAGAACAGTCTTCTCTCATTAGTGTAGGGGTTTGAAAACACTTCATGCTCCTTTGATGTTCCCTGAGATGCTCGCTATTGTGGCTGGAACAAAGCGTCACCCCACAGAGACCGGCAAGGCAAACTTTTCTTCTGTACCCTCCGGCATTTCAAGAGCTGTTTGTTAGTGCCTGTGCCATCATCGTTTAATTTACTTATCCCTGAGCTTTATTGTTCTGGGAAGCTGCATAGGGAAGTTGCATTTTGAACAGGACAGATCATAAACCGAATGCAAATTGACAGCATTGCGTGTGTGTACTGGGACACAAGACTGACAAAAAAAAAAAGAAATTTCAAAGGCTTGAGAAAATGAAATATAGAGCGAGCCTTTTGCTATGATAACTAGATAGCAGACTCCGAGGATTACAGGAGCAGAAATAAATCTGTATTGCTGGACTATATAATCAATGTCTGATAGAAATACAGACTTCTGGGAGAAGCTTCTTGTGGCTGAATTCAGCCAATAAGAAAACACTGGCTGAAACAACATGGGTGTTGTTTCTTTTAAAGTTGTATGGGGGAAAACACATTTTCAGTATCTTGTTTACAAAATGGTCTGGCTATTAAAATCTCACGATGCGATTATTGTATTTAAATATGGAAATGTAAGGGTTTAGTCCTCTCCATGTTTTTAATTAATCATTTTAGCAATGTTATTCTGTATTTTTAATTAAAGAAAGAATTGTGTAATTCTCACACACTTTCTGGAAAGATTCTGTAGCGAAACCACCACGATTAGACATAATGCATGTCTAATTTCTTTATAATATAACTCAGGAATACCTGTATCAGACAAGGTGAGAACATTTAAGTAGTTTGTTCACAAGCAAAAACGTTCTTTCGTATCTTTATCCTTTACAGTATACGCTATTTGCATCCATGGGTAATCAGCTCACTCTGTTTTCCTGTGTGAGTAATTTGCGCTTAGGTACAAGCGGGGACTGCAGTTAACGCGTGGTCAGCTAATGCTGATCCTGTCCCTTTTTTTTCCTCATAAGCACGTAGATTCCTAATTAAAGCGCATTGCCTCTGTTCTTTTCAATCAATAAAGCATAGCTGAGCAAATAGTGATGAGCTTACGAAGCTCAGCAAGATAAATAAAAGAGAGAAAAAAAAGTAAGGCTAAAGTATATTCTTCCGTATTGTACTCGGGGGTACTGAAAAATTATTGTTGGAACATAATGACAAATGAGTGTCATATCTCACCAAGGAGGTAATTCAGGAGGCCTTTTGGTACAGAACATGCCCATGTCCTATTATAGATCTCAGTCCTTATGGGTATCTTCCCTCTACATGGCAAAATCATGTTAATTGACCACTAAGTATAGATTTCACTAGCCAACATAAAAATTAATTAGAGTATGAACTATGAGTATGTTGCATCATTGAATGACTATTATAATTACAGGATATATTGATTAATATTCTGTAAATGACTATGTGACTATGTATCTGGAGCCTATTCTGGGAAAGCTGTTCTAAAGGATGTCAATACATCCTGTGATGCCCCCACAAAACAATCACTTGCACCCATGTGTAATATACAAGTACCTAATCCCTCTGGCATTACTAGTTCTCAAGAGGTGAGAGAAAAGTATCCCAGGCAGGTAGAACAAGTCAACCACACTGACAAAGTAAATTGAGCCTAGGATTGAACCCTGAAGCTATGCAATAGCAATAGCAACCACTGTGCAAGCCTGGATCTGATACAACAATGTTAATTGTTTACCTGTTCAGCCAATATCAAATATAAGATATGCTTTAAGCCTGTGAGGGTTTTCCTGCTGTACGTTCCGAAGCAGCCGATTGGACGGCGAATGAGGCGCTGAACATTTACATGCACTGCGGAATACAGAGTTATTGACTGCGAGGCGAGATAGAGAGCCACGGAACAGGACTCATCTCCGAGTCTTGATTACAGCTGCTTTGTGACACCTCGGAGAGTGATGTGGTGGACAGTTAAAACCGCCATAAATATTCAGGACAAGTTTACAGTGTGTGCTGAAGTGCAGGTATAAAAATCACATCTTAATGGCTTCTCACTTGTGGAAGAATTGATTTTCTTAGCCCGGGCTTATTTTGCTGCCTTTGCTTACTCACTTGCCTGGAACTATTCAATGCTCCCCATTTCCTCCCCATTTAAAATATCACCTTCAAATATTGTTTTTTGCCTGTTTTTATCTCACGCTAATCTTGTTATCCCCGTCTTGTCATTGTGTGCCAGCCATGAACTCCTTCCTCACTATGCTATTGTGATCACAGCCTCCTACTGTTTTATTAACAATGTCTCTAATTGCAGCTTGCATACACAAAGAACTTCGAGTTGGCTGGCAAGAAGTCTTGTGCAATTGGAATGAGGGAGGAGTTGAAATATTATTTATTTATTTATGAATTTATTTGTTCTTTGAAGTGATCTGATGAAGCACCTTATAGATGGAGCTTCAGGCGGGGATATCTTTCTCCCTCTGGCAGGTACACACTGCCTCTGATCATAGACCATTGATTCTGGCCATCAATATGTCCGGTCCTACCAGCGTATCAATGCTCTCTTCTTATTTGGATTAGGATGAATGGTTTTCTTTTATCCAGAACGGGCTATACACTGATTTAAGATTAAGATCAGATTGATATGTACTGGTAATTAGGCTACCGACTTGTCCGTATATGTTTTTGTTTTGGCGGCTTGCATGGTTGACCACAGACAGTTGGCACGAAATTAAGTAAAGCATTATTAACTAGTACCGAGGTGTTGGTTTTAACCACATGCCACCATTGTCGAGCTGTGCCAAACCGGAGCATGAAAAAGTCCTTCTTTGTTGTTTCAAGTCTTGAGAAATCTGTTTTACATATTGGAATGTCATCAGCTCATCTGTATATGTAATGGTAATTATTCCAACAGGTAATCGGTTACTTATATTCATTCATTCATTCATCTTCTACTGCTTTATCCGATCTTCCCTTGGGCCACAGGGAGCCTGTGCCTAACTCAGGCGTCTATGGGTATTAAGGCAATACACCCTGGATGGAATGCCAACCCACTGCAGAGCACACACACACACACATTCACACACACACACACACATTCACACTAGGGACAATTTTCCAAGGTGCCAATCAACCTACCGTGCATGTTTTTGGACCGGGGGGGAAAACGGAGAATCCGGAGAAAAACCCCCTGAGGCACGGAGAGCACATGCAAACTCCACACACACATGGCCGAGACGGGAATCGAACCCGGACCCTGGCGGTGTGAGGCGAACGTGCTAACCACTAAACCACCGTGCCCCCTTCAGTTACTTATATATTTATTGGAAATAAAAACACATTTCCTGTAGGTCCCAGATCCAGAATGTCTCGCATTATCTCTATGAACAACTGGATTAGTCCAACCCTATATAACCTGGGCATTTTGTTGAAAAGGAAAAAAAAAATGTCAGATACATTCATTCACCATAAAAAACGGTGGCTCAAACGCTCGCAAACGACTCAAAGTATAATGGATCGTGAGCTTCCAGGCGTTGCCCGTACACCAAATATTTGGGAAGAGATTTGCTATAGTCAAAGCCTTATATAAATCTCTGACTGTTTTTAGGGTTTGCTCCAGGAAAAGAAAACAGTTCCTATTCCTATACTTGAATAGTCGATTCAATGGTATTCAAGCTATTGTTCAAATTTCTTTTTAATTCTAAACTGCTATTCATTGATATTATTAATAATAAATATAATTTACGAGATTCCCCCCCCCCCCTGTATTTGATCATGCGCAGAGATGCACATTAATCTTGTTTTATTTGATATAGTGTCCATATTTATTCATGCCTGTATATCATCCTCTTATTATGAGTCAGATTTTATGCTATAATAACTGTTCCAATATGTTTGATCAAGTGTTTGGGCAGTGTCCAAAGACGCCCTTATCGTTTTTTTTTTTGTTCATTCTCTTATTCCGGTTTTCCTCAACCAGTCCAGCCTTTTTTTGTTTTTTTTTTCTAAAAGAGAAATAGGTTAAAGAGGGTCATCACCTTCTCATCACCTGGGTGGCATGTGCTGAGGATGTCTGCAAGAAAGCTATGTAAAGGACAATGGGGCCCAGGAGAGAATCATAAAAAAAGGGTGGGAGGGATTGACCTTGTACACAGAGGGAGTGGGGCCAGTCATGCAGCCATCTGTCCTTGAGGGTGAAGAGATGACCTGTCATTATTGTTGGACCAGCAGGGCCTTACTGATGTGGCATAGCAATGAAAAGCTTCTTAAATGGCTCGGAACTATAGTTTTGCAGAAGCCGTCTGCAGGCCATTTGTCATTTTAACAGCAATATTGTATGCTGCGAGGGATCGTTTTGCCATTTGTCTAAATAAAATCACTTCCAGTAAAAACACTGTAAATATCACTCTGGAATGTAAAAACCTTCGGAGCAATCACGGCACTACACAAATGTGAAAAAATTGATCAGTTAGACACTGTGTATTTTAGAAAGATATAAAAAAAATAATTGCAAAAGGATCAATTTGTGACATTTTATTTTATATATATCTACTTATCTTTAATCTTTTATGTTGCATGGCTTAAATAAACTACCACTAACATTCCACAGGTTGCCTCACTGCATGTGTGTTACTATGTTTGTAATTCATTTTTAAAGAAAGTATCCACCATGCAAAATATTAGCATTTTCCCCCTATAATTTCTTTTTTAACATCCCTATCCCATATAGTTTCTAATTCATAAAACATTTTTTTTTTACTACAAGTTGAATGACAACCCAATCTCAAGACCCGTCACTCATTAGAGGCTAAAAGCTGACCTATAACCTAACACACTTCCATGCCATTATCACTTGTTCATCATGTCTGCTCCGCCTATCATCACCTACTCACCCATCATAACTGTCTACACTACATGTATATACATGAACACTTGCAAAAAAACTCTTTGTTTCCCAATGACCTTTAAACCGAGACAAGGTGTAAAATGTAAATGAAAACAGCGACTTTCCAAGTTCACTCACAGTAGAACGTTGAAAACGTATCAAAAGTTTTAAGTGAGAAATATCTTAAGCGAGAAAAAATGAATTCGATTTTTAATTTGATGACTGCAACACACTGTAAAAAGGTGGAATATGAGCAACAAAGTCCTGAAAAAAAGGTACATTTTGCAACTAATCAGCTTAATTGGCAACAGGCCAGTAACCTGATTTGATATATATATATATATATAAAAAAAAATTTAAAAAGTATCTGCTCTACAAAATTTCTGAATAATGATCCTCAAAACAAAATAGAAAAAACATTAAATATCTCATTACCTACACTACAAATAAAATTGAGAGAATCTAGAGGTATGTAAGGGTGTCAAGATTACAAAACCGTCATGACATCACTATATGGGCCTCCTGACATTATTGTCTGTAAACACAGTCCCAAGTCACAAAGAAGACCCAGGACTGTTAAGCAGAAACAAATGGGATAACGTCCCATTCCCAAAACTCCAGAACCCTAGTACTCAGTTCCCATATGGACTGTGGGAATAGAGGGGATGCTAACTTGTGTTGCAGGCATCAGATTCTAAATGATCGCGATGAGTTCAATCCCTGTAAATCACATAAATCCAGAAAAGTGTTTTAGAAAATGTCTTCTGGTCCATTCCTCCATCAGCACACTTCCTGGTTCTGCTCTTTGCATTAGACCAAAGGTATCCTTAGACTATGATACACAAAATGCATTCTGAAATGGGATGCTGATCCCCACCCCTAGTTCTTTCAGTCTGAACAATGTTTGCACAGACTATACCTCTGTTCCATACTGATATTAGTCAAGTCAACATTTTAACGTAAATTCAGCTATATACAAATGGTGCAGTAGTTTACACAAGACTACATATAGCACAGTGAAAGACTATAGAATAATGACCATACAAATCAGTGCTGACCATAAAACAGTTTTGTTGTACAATATAGCACATTGTAATTATATTACAATATAATATTAAACGCTGTAGATTGTAATATTGGTAAGCAGCATTTTTTTTCATGTGTTCTGGAAGCAGGCAGAAAAGAAATGTGCAAAAGGGGTGTTAAGAGTGTGTGTGTGTGTGTGTGTGTGTTTTGGTGTCAGTAGGTCTGTTAGTATTGAGGAGTCAGATGTCTTGGGGGAAGAAACAGTTATACAGTTTGGCCATCAAGGCCTGAATGCTTTGGAATCTTTTTGCCAGACGGCTGGAGGGCAAATAGCTTTGTGTGGGAAGTGCATCGGGTCATCCGCAGTGCTGCTGGCTTTGAGGAGGCAGTTTGCTGTGCGCACGAGAGAGATGTATAGTGATTACTCTTACACAGCTACTTCACTCATACCCCTGCAAGTGGTTTACTGGCCGAAACATTTGCCTGCAGAATTCACAATTCACTATTTAACTAAGTCCTAATATACACGCTGTCTTGTCCTTATTATGTTGTTTATTAATGTTGTGCTATACAAAGCATCAATGTACAAAACACCATTAAAGGGTACTTAAAGAATCTTGTATCTTGTATTCTCTGACAGAGAGAGAGAGGGGGGGGGGGGGGAGTAGTTAGTTTAAGCAGCTACCTTTCAAAATGTCTTTGGGAAGAGGTTTATGGCTGCCTTCTCAATGAGCAAAGCCTGTATGTAATCTTCTATAAATCTTTACCTGTCACTGCTTCCTAAGCCCCAGTGTAAACATGATTTTCAGCAGTCAGATTTTTTTTTAAACAGTGATCAAAAGTAGTGAGAGGCTAATAAACCCCACAATAAAATAGCTTTTACTGATTTGTGCTGTAAAATATCTTCCACCGGTTGCAGCTTGTGTTTTATTATGTAGCACTAGTTGCCGTGGTCTAAGTAAATCTCACATGAAAACAAATGGGTGCCTAGAGGAAATCATTTTTCTCCGTCTGGGACCTTCCAGCGTGCAGGTACCTTTATCAGTTTGATTCCTTTTTATCTTTTGAGCATGAAGATGTTCAATTTCTGATGGCAAAAAAACGTAACCGTTTTTTAATAAATACATTCTGAATACAGATCTTAAGCTATTTAGGTTCAATAATTGAGATTCAGAAGGTGAGCCAGGCATTTTTCTTCAGCATGGGCTGCGGGGTCTCAAAGTGTTTGATACTGAAGAGTAATTCTACAGTATGATTAATTCTGTCACACCTGACTAATGGTGTCTGAACTCAAGTGACCCTACACTCGGAATAAATGGGGGTTTGTGTGTCCACCTGTGTCCAGGGAGTTGATTTTTCACACTCGGATTCTGAATCTAATAATGCCACTATACAACTGAGCTTTAGACATGTTTTAAAGCATGGGAGATATAGCACCGTATTGGTTGAGCCATTCGCCATATGGACAACACTGATCCTATATAACACTAGTTTTACGTGAAGAAAGCATATACTTCAGCATTAATAAACCACACGCAACACCGACAAAGCCTTGCATTGGTTTGTGTGTGTTTGTTTTTTATTAGACCAATCGTTAAAAAAATTGTTTGTAGCTTAAATGAATAAAAATAATAAAATCTCAAAATTAAGACCAGAATTCAGTCATTTATCATCATTTAGCGTGCCGTGTTTCATAATTGCTAATTTATTTGGCCAGTAATGGATTGAATAAAACATTAGGTGTGTTTCATTAATTAAATCAGCTGTTTACGTGTACTGTTAACACTCAACAGGGATTACTTATTTATGTTGGGAAGGGAGCCTTATTGTAAAGAATAAACACCATATATTTACATGATGCACTAAATAAATACTTGGGTCTATTGAAATGGTGAATAAATATTTGAGAGCTCTTGACTATTACAGTATTATTCATATCAGGAGGGAGTTAAGTAGTCATAGTAGTCAAGCTATAAAATAATATTTGCTTTTTTTACACCAAAATAATAATAATACTAATAATACTAATACTACTACTAATAATAATTCATTCAGTCATCTTCTACCGTTATATCCGATCTTCCCTCGGCTCACGGGGAGCCTGTGCCTATCTCAGGCGTCTATGGGAATTAAGGCAGGATACACCCTGGATGGAATGACAACCCATTGCAGGGCGCACACACTCACATTCACACACACATTCATACACTAGGGATAATTTTCCAAGGTGCCAATCAACCTACCATGCATGTTTCTGGACCGGGAGGAAACCGGAGAACCCGGAGAAAAACCCCCTGAGGCACGGGGAGAACATGCAAACTCCACACACACATGGCCGAGACGGGAATGGAACACGAATCCTGGTGGTGTGAGGCGAACGTGCTAACAACTAAGCCACTGTGCCCTTTTATAATAATAATAATAACATCTTATAATAATAATAATAATATAATATTAGTAATATTATTAATATTGTCCGTATAGGCATGTATGGCCCTGCACCATGATTCCCATCAGCCACTTCACATGCTATCACATGTCACTAATCATTCACACCTGTTCCTTCACATCCCTGATTAGCACATGTATACAAGTCCCACCTTTTATAGCACGCTTTGTCTCATCCATGCTTCTTGTTGTTCAGATTTGTGTTTGTATCTTATTTTGTAGTTGGTTTGCACTGTTGGCTTTTATGATTGCATTGTTAAAGGAGATTCTGCATTTGCATTTGCTAAACATATAAATTAAAGGTCATATTTAGACCATACTGAATCATTTCTTCTCAAGCATAACCTTTTTTTGTATAAATGTCCTGTCGAGTGCACACTGTTGTTTAAGACACAATGCTAAGAAATGATTAAATAAGCAAACCTGTACTTGCATTAACAAAACTTCTGGCTGTATGACTATTACATATTACTATTCTAATAATGTGCGTTGCAGTGTGGTATCAATGCTTCAGATGCTTTCAGCCTTGGTCATTGTATAGCACAAACGCTTTAGTAGAGCACATTTCCCTTGAGCAGACCCCATGCAGACTGACACTCTTCTGGCACCCTGCTGATATAAATGGGAACATTTGTCTGGCAGTCACTGCCATATTTAATGGAATACATTTGTGTGTACGCTAAGGGTGTCTGAATACACTTTTTTTTTCAGTTTTGTTTTGTCTGATAGCAAAGATATGCATCACAAAGAAAGTTGTCCTTTTTAATTCGTGAGCTATGCATGAAAGAATTCAATATATCCCCTTTGTTCCATGTAATGTAATTATAATGAGCTGAATGGGGAAGATCACGGTGCGTGTTATGTAATATAACATTTCAGTCTAGCAATGTGTACTTTTTTTGTGTTTGCTGAACTTGGAGGAACGGCATCCTTTTTATACGCATCCAAGAAATAGAAACTTATTTCATCGACGTATTTGTCCTTTGAATAGTGCCATGTGTTTCTCTAGGTCATGCTTGCTTTATAAGTTTCATTAGCAGCGAGGCTGTGCAACAAAATGCACTAAATAGCAGATGCTTGTGCAGGTGCAAAATAAAGCATGTCATTTTCTACTTACCCCTGGGCAGACTGAAGGCCAATATGTGCGTACCTATTCATTTTACTTTCCTACAGCTGACTGTAGAACTCACTGGACTCAGATATGAACCATGCATGCACTAGAACAGACCGAGTCATACTTTAGAGGTAGGGAAAAAAATCATCTTCTCCGAGATTCAGATTCGCAATCGTGACTAGAACTCCTGTGACCCTGGATCGTATTTTCATATTAAAGTTTAATCCATGTTTTAGCTTTTATTTATGTAAGATAACCTTTTGAAAAGTATTCAGAAGCACATCATTAGCAGAATGACTTCTTTTCCACTGGGCTGCCTTAAACCGTGTTCTACATCAGCGTATTAAGCGTTTTCACTTATATCAAGTCCTTTCAATTTATTATTCCCAACAATGTAGCCCTAAGCCTGAGTTTTACTGTAACCCTCAGATAATTACACGAACATATTTGATTTAATATGTTTGTAGATTTTAAACGACTGTAGGTGACGACAACTTATAATTACAGCACGGTATGCTCAGTTCAACAAGTTTATGAAAACAGGGATTTTGTCAAATATAGGTCTTGTAACGAATGGCAAGCTCGAGAATGCACAAGAAAGAAAGCAACAAAGAGCAAGAGAGAGATTCCTGGATTTATGCACTGGCAACCCTCATTATACCAAAAGGGAAGTGTGTCATGACTTGTCCTTTCAGTCATTTGTAGCTTGGTCTCTCAAGAGTGTAGGAGTGAGCGACTGCATTCAGTCTTTACATATGGAGTGTGTGTGTGTGTGTAAGTTGGCATTTAGGGCTTACAGATGTGGTGTGGAGGTGTTGTATGGCCCTAAGAGTGCTCATTAGAACTTTGCGTCTCTTATAGGTCTACTTGAAGATGAATTTAGCCATTGGTGTGCTGAATGGGTCAAGGCCATAAGGCTTGCCATATGGTGGACAATAAGAATCAGCCTGCAAACCTGTTATTACAGTGAGGCTTTGGGTCTGGGTAAAAAGTCTCTGGTGAAGACCAGAGTGCTGTGTAAGCAGCAAACAACATCTGATTGTGTGTGTGTGTGTGTGTGTGTGAGTGAGAGAGAGAGAGAGAGAGAGAGAAAGAGGGAGACTTGTATAGTCTTATGCTGGTTACAGACTTATTTGCCAGATGTGCTTGTTTCTCCTTGCATGAGAGAGACCTATAATTAAGCTAAACTGCCTCAATAACATCGCCAATCATGAGTGTTTCCCTCTTTGTTTCCAGCAATACCTTCAGAACGAGCTGATTGGTGTCTAGTAGGCTCTTTGCTCTGCGCTCCTGCTGTGCGGCGGCGTACAAATGAAGTGGAAACGGGTGGCGTTGCGGGCTTGTTTATGTTCATTCCCTCAAGGAGATCTAAGAGAAAGGGCTTAACACCTCTTAGGCACTGCCTCAGGTTGTACCCTGTGCACTTTGGCCCGCTGACACCCTTTTTACCGACTGTTATGCATACTCGTTCTGACGGAATTGCAGGTATAAAACAAGAACATAAACGTGCTTCTGTTTGGAAGAATGTTTCAGGCTACAAGTGAACTTGTAAATCTTTACACATCTGCAGTGAACCAGCAAGGTTCTGAAAGCACCCTTTCCCTTGGCCTTGTTTTGCAGAGCTCTGGGCAACAGACATGCCAGAAGCGACAGATATAGTGCCAAGTCGGATAAGCTTGTAAAACCACCAAGGAATCAAAAGCACATTTTTAGCTAAATGCCCAGAAATGCTGTCAGGATGTTTCAGTGAGTCAACCTTGGCACAACACTGAAACACTGGCAAAGCCATAAAAAAGAGTAAAAGAAGCAGGATGAAAGGGTTTCTGTAATTCAGTTATAGATCTGAAAGATTCAGTGTACTAATAAAAATGGCTAAATCTGTTCTTTACGTTATAAATTAATGATTATTATTTCGGTATTGTGACAACAGTCAACGTATGCTATTTGAAAGACTCTATTCTTGTAGACTATATTCAATATATTGACTCTTAGAGAAATAGCATTTAGAACAGGAATACATTATATATTACACCCAACCATGACCCTGTTCACTCTGCCATGAATCTTTTCTCTAAAAGCCAGTGACTAGGGAAGGAGAGCATTGTTATATTCATGATTTACAACATGATTTACCAAGCTTGATTTTGCCAGGCCTAATTTTATTCCAAAGTTTATCATGTGAATCCAAATGTCTTATAGCGATCACCAAAATGTTTTTTTTATTAATAATGACTTGACAAAAAAAAATTCTCTCTTTGTATCAGAAGAGAGAGAGAGAGGCATAGAGAGAGAGAGAGAATCTGCTATTTGTTATATATGTACAGAGTACTCCAGGTGACCATGTCCATAGCGAAGCGAATTTGAAAGGGGTAGTGCTGATGTAAAGAAATAGCTGGTCTGTCTCCCTGGAAGGCTTTGTAAAGCCAAAAACCTCTGGAAAAGTCCTATTCTTTGTAGCCTTCGGTTTGCCAATCTTCCCATGAGAACAGGTATTTGTCATCATCTCCTTATTAACATTCTCTCTCGCACTCTGTCACCTCGCTCCCTCTGTTCTATTTCTTACTGCCTCTTTTTCATTTTCGCCCTGTCTGAAAACAATAGCCGGAGGCTATGCAGTGCCCCAGGGGGTTTGACTAGAGTGGACCAGACAATTATTTGCAGCATGATGGCAGCTGCCCATGGTGACACATTTTTTTTTTGGTAAGACATCACCTTGTCTGTCAGTGCTGTGGGGAGTAAATGAGGTAAAGCATTACCTTAGCCTAGTGTCATAAAACCATGTGTCATAGAGTCCTATACCTTCGTCAGGATGTCAGCTCGATCCTGTGATCTTCTATCCCTGTTGATCAATTTCATCTAACTGAAACTGACAATATTATGCTGCTCATATCATGATTGGACTGTTACAGCTGGTACACTGGCATAATCCTGCAGCAAAATCATTTATGTAAATAATATTGTATTGGTAAAAAGAAAGTATGAGTGCACTATTGTGTAGTGACCATATAGTAGACAAACACAAATTGTCTTAGTTAACACATTTATATGACCATAGCTGAATATTTTGTCAGCATTTTGTATGTGTATGTGTGTGTGTGTGTGTGTGTGTGTGGGGTCGGGGATACGGCACGTTCCACAGAACCGCCACAATGTATGGTGCCAAGTTGTCCACACTAATAGGGCAAGAGGCCGTGCTTCTTGACACTCAGAAAGACTCAGAAAAAGGCCACTGCAACACAATCACTAAGTCACTCCTGGACCTCCTCCTCACACATCTACATAAATATATATCTTGAGGGGAGATTATTGCATATTAGGTGCCTCTATATATATATATATATATATCATGTGCTTGAAAAATGTTGCACTTTGTCAGAGATGAAAGTCTCGAGTAGCATCCTGGTGACAGTGTGCAAAAGTTTAGCAAGATGATCAAATGAAAAGCTAACAGGCATTCTCAGAGAATGTCATGCGCTGTCAGACTTTATAACAATGTGGATGGCGTTGCCAGCTCGGCCGCTCCGGGGTTTCTGGTTAAATCCTGAACTCGGGTTAATGTCTCTGTAAATGTTCTCCCTGAGTCTTCATGGATTTCTTCCGAGTTTGTCAGTTTGCAATCGCTTAGCCAAAACATGTCAGTTGGTGGGCTGCAGACTGCTCCCAACTGTGGATGTAGATTCTCATTGACCAGGATTAAGCAGTTAATAAGGATTGAATGAATGAAAGAACTGATTGCTTGATTTCCTTCAATAAATAACTGTACATCTGTACACTAGGTGGCAGTAATATAGGTGGACACAAGAGGAATTTTGTCTCATGTTAGGCTTATAGTCCTTATTAGTTATTACTCAGATATTTAGACTATTAAAAAGCTAATTGGTTACCAATTGTACAAAATATCCAATAGAAATAGGTGACTAAAATTTCAGTTATTCTAGTAGACTGTAGCAGTGCAACAAATTTAACCTACCAGACCTTAATAAAGCAAATCTGATTCAACGTGTAATTAGCTTTACAAAACTGTTTTAGTAGGTTAATGTCATTAGGTAGGATAATGTGAAACACTTACAGTATAGGACTATACCTATCCTTTAATCTATAACTCTGCAAGTCATGAATCACAGTCTATGGTCCACAGTCCATTGCTGTAACCCACCCGATTCCCATCTTAAATGGCTCAATTAACTTCGATCTGATACAAGAACCAATAAGCCTTGCATTCTCATTCCGCTTTCACGAACACTATTGCCTTCCTTCCTCTCTTTGTCTCTAGGGGGCTTTACACTGACATATTTCATTATGATGGCATGTTAATGTTGCGGCGAGGCAGTTCTTCATATAAACTGTCTTTTACCCAGACCCGTATATTTTTATTTCTGAAACATTTGCACAAAGTGTGTGTAAGTGAGGAAGTCAGTTTTTGTATCTTATCTGCAGACATACTGTGTGTTCTAATAATAATAATACTGCCCAAAAAAAATGAAAGTCTACTTCCACAAATATGAAACTATGCATAATTTATCCACTTTGACAATTTAAGTAACAATTTGAGTAAAATCCTTATATGCTATTTAATTTTTCATTATATTGTTGACCAAATCGAATGATCAGATCACAGAAAATTGAAGCATTCATTGTAAAGTGACTCTGCATGCGGTGATTCACACTGTTGCTAACATTACTGTTGTTTATACGGCTGACATGAGAATTAAATGGCTGTCACAAGCACAACCAAAAACACATTTACAAGACAGTATATACTCTATGATGAGCGACACCACCTCATAACACAAAAGACATACAATATTTTCTCCTTGAAGCCCAAACATGTATTTGCTTTGATATCTTTCTAGGAAGTGCCTTACATTTGCATACATTTTAGACATTCCTGGACATTCTGGAATAATTAGTATTTTGCATAATTTCTCAATTCCGCTTGTTGTAAAAATTGCCCTTGGTAGCAACACTGATGTGGGATACACTGCATTCTAGTCACGGGATGCCGTCACTTCCCAAGTAACAGTCACCTGCCTTGTAGTTTATTGTCAATGCATTCTTTAAATCAGTATAGTCTTATTTTAAGACAATGAAACCTTTTAAGCTCTTGCGGGCCACATGAATTGACATGACAGGCCACATACGGCAAACTTTTTTTAAAGTTTGACACATGCTCTAGGGCCTCCTCCTCTCGAGTGCCACTACATATGTAATTCCGAGAGTAGACTTGTTAGCCAAGAGATTCACAAAGTTGATAAAGCCTAGCCTGAAAATGAGTTCATATGTGTCAACAAAAACAAATACAATTGTTTGCAATTATTGAAATTTGTCAGCTCAGAATATCTGGTTCTCCCTGTTTGTCTGTTACCACTGAGATTCCATGCATTGTTTATTCCTGCAGAAATGTGCTAATGTAATTTCACATCTCTGTGGTGCACTCTATTAACTAATGATATTCATATTGGAATCAGAGTAGTTTCTTTGTAGGTTTCCTTTAAAACATGAAATCGTATCTCATCCACAAATTGTTTACATAACCTGGGAATTTAGGCTGTTTTTTCTGTTTTAAGTGAAGAAAAAAAGGTAAGTAATATCATTTAGATTCGTTGATATTGCATGGCTAGTTTTCCTAATTTTATATATTCATTCCTGTCTCAGTTGCAGACTCAGCGTAAAGGAGTGCCTGTCTGCAGAATCTCATGTGATAACTGTCCGGCATGTAGTGCACAAAATTCACGGCATCTCATTGTTATACATGATCGAATTTTCTTCTCGCGTTTCAGTTATATGGCAAGTCTGCTAATACATCAAACCTAATGAAACATGGGACAACATATTCAGTTAATCTGCAGGAAACTTCAAAATGATTTTTGACTGCATGAGAAATGGCAGCACATCCCCAGAGATGACATTCTGTTCTTATCATTGCCATAGGCAAGAGCTGTTTTCAAAGAAGAATCTATGTTTGCAAGATAAAACTTTAGAATTGCATAATCATATAATTTTCAAACCCTGATGAGAAATATATATATATCATTTAAAATGCATTGCTAATAGACATGTGTATTAATAATAGGCAGTACCACAATAAACACGTCCAAATGACTATAATGGTACAGACTATAATTTTATATGTTGCTTTTCTAAGAGTTTTTTTAAAAACACAATTACATTCACACATTTGTATGTTTGCCACAATTTTCATATTAAACCATGTAATAATAATAATAATAATAATAATAAAAAGAATAATGATAATATATTATTAATAATATACCAATTAATAATATATAATTAGCATGAATACCTTTTCTTACCTAATTATTGTGAAATTGAACCAAAACCTATTTACCCTGTTGTTTACATTCATGCAGGTTGTACAAGAAATCAGGTGGAGAAAAACAGTTTTTGTTTGTGCACACTACTAAACTCAAAATTTCAGGTTAATGCAAATACACGTGCAAAATGTCAGCAAACATTGATATTTAGGAGCAATACAAAATATCTTGTTTGGCCAACTGTAGCAAAGTAAACAATGCCAAATTGCTTTGTTGATTGGAAATCGCTGGAAAACAACACCTGGAAAATGTCATTGTGTCGACTGTCAGAAACTCATGGAACCCCTGTGTTCATATTGAATAAGCAACAATTGACCATAATTGAAGCCATTAGTGGGCATTAACAAAGCACTTGTGTGGCACTTCTAGGCTTTATTCTCTTCCATGCCAGCCCATTACAGCTAAACACTTAAGCAAGGAAGCATGCATAGTTCATTATTCTTTTAATTGCTCATTTATGTTCGTTAATTACAATCTCGGCTAACAGCACATCGTATTCAAACCATATTCCAAAATCAGACACAAGTCATTAAAGCGGGAGAGGTACAGTCGACACAAGTGCTCCCGTCATCTCTTACTTCTATTCAGGAGCCAGTCAATAAACAATCAGCATATCATTAGTCTATCAATATTTAATGCAAGTTTAACAAAGGTCTGATGTTTCCTGTTCAGAAATAACAGGAGCCCACAGTCCAAATGAGGTTTCTGTGTGTGTTTGTGTGTACACACACACACACACACACACACACACACACACACACACACACACACACACACACACACACACATATATGTATATATATATATATATATATATATATATATATATATATATATATATATATATATGTTCTTTGTATGTTCTTGGAATATATGTTCTTTTTGTATAGGCTGTATATGTTGGTGGTGTGGCATTGCTGGATTATTGCATGTCCGTGAAATACATGTGAACACAATATATAACAACTTCACATTTACGCAAGTTCCACAAATCGTTCCCAAACCTCCACAAAGGCCACAAGCAGCGTTTTTGCTTTCATGCTGATGACAGTATGGTATCTGTTTGTGTTCATTCATGTGACTGTGTGAGAGAATATGTTTCAGGCTGAATGTTAATGACCAAAACAAATGAACCAGCTAAGGCACAATTAGAGGAAAGTCACTGCTATATGTTGCTTGTAAATGAGCAACTTGATGGCCTCATTTTTTTTTTTTACCCCCTCTGAAGGGAGGCTGAAAGGAGAACGAGGGCTCATTAGTGTGGCCCCACTTTGGGAGGGGACGAGGTTGTGAAACCATTAAAGCTCACTAACCTTGAACTGACCAGGTCGGGAGTTATTTTATACAACAGGGAGTTTCAGTGCCAGTCAATTTTCACCTCTGACTTTCAATGTTATATGTACAGATCTGTTTGTAAGTGGGACAAATATAATTAACCATTTTTTTTAAATAGCCTTATTGTAAAAGTGAAGCATTTTAGTGTAATACTGATTAAAATTAACAAATAGATTCTAGATAAATTATAATGCACAACTGAATAAAATTACATCAGTCGGCTTATACCCGAATAACTGTGGTTGGATCTGATGGAAATTTTTTATTAATTTTTGATGTCGAATTTTCCTCATTGCTCGATGAAAAATGTGAGTGAAATTAGTAGGGCCATTAATAAGCTTATTGCGGATTTAATCCACGTATCATGGTTTCAGCACTCATACCCGGGGAGAGATACCGATAACTGCACGGCAGAGGAAATCTGTCCATTAACATTTAAATGGTCTTTCTCACTATGAGATAATATTATCAAGGAAAATGAAGAATTATTGTAGCACTCAGATCTTCGCTCTTACTTTCCTTCACAAGGCGATGAAAGATTCTCAAAAAGACTTTGAATGAGGTCTAACGTGTTCAGAGAAACACTTGTATGTATAGGCATCAAATCTGATTCGCATGATATTCATGATACTACAATTTTTTTGCATGTATACTATTGCATTTTTCAATGAAGATAACATAGAAGGCAATATTTGAGTTTAATTACCAATTACATATAAACATTTAAGACAAAGGCAGTTGGTATTTATATATTGGTCATTTATTACTGCACATTGATCACAGTTAAATCTGTGTTCTAGTGTAGATTATATTTCTGCGCATTGTTCAAAATTGCCCAGTGTGACACTTGCCATATGCCGTGTGTGGAGAACTGCATCATGATCAATTTGACTGTGACTGGCAGCTGTAATATGAGTCAGTGTTTCCTTTGTTCGTCTGGCACCAGTTTATAGACGATCGAGGGACATTTGACTGAATTGGAATACTGCCACCAGATGGCTGAGTTGCAAACAATACATTTTTTGTAATGTACTGGGGAAATTTCTAATGAGAAAGTCACGTTTTTTGACATAATATTTAAGACGATAAATGTGTGCACTCACACAATGCATTTTTTTGCATTCTATGCATTCTATTTAGAAAACATGCTCTAAACATATTTTATTTACATCTGATGAGAGATTATAGGGTTAGGTTTATACCTATATAAGATATGCTGTGAAATTGCTCTGAAACAGAACAGAAATCCCTAGCTTCATCAGATTACCGATTCTTTGTAATAAAATAAGCTATTTATGGAGCACTGCCTTGTTTTTTTGTATTGACCTCCATGCTTTATTTCACACTTGATCAAAGCACTTAAAAGCAGAAACAAAAAATGTTCTCCTGTTGAGCAAGCGCTTTAGTGTTTCAATGACTAGTTTTAGAACGGATCACACTTCACAGGCATTTAAATAACCTGCTAATCAGAAAGCAAGTAAGCATTTCTAATCTGATTAACCAAAAACAAATGGCTTTCCACCCCCCCTTTACTGATTAACATTCTGCGAGTAATTAATTACCAAAACTTTTTACCTAAAAAAAAATTTCTGTGGTGTTTAGATGTTTTTGAATACTTGAATATATTGAAATTATTCAAGTACTTACACAATCAATACAAATCTTATTTTCATTCATATATAATTCGGGCAAAAAAAAAAAGGATTTTCTGTGGTTCTTTAGATATAGAATATGATATATATATATATATATATATATATATTATAATAATAATATTATATATTATATATATTATAATATATATATATATATATATATATATATATTAATATATTTATATTATATATATTATTATTATTATTTTTTCTTAATATGCAAATGAGCTTGGCTGCATTCTGGACAGACAAAATGCTCTGAATATGTAGGTGCTCAATTCCACCGAGCAATTTTTTTTTTTACATTTTATTTCATTTAATCTTTTACCTAGTTCAAGTAAACCAGTGAAATAACTCTCCCAGCTCAAAGCGACTATTCAGTAATGTCTCTGCTGAAAATGTACTTTATATGAGCGTGTTCATTTATGGCTCCCCAGATTGTCAGTCTGGCACTGTATTTCTAGTAGTGGCATCATTTTTCAGGTTAATGGTGCATTTTGGGATGATTTGATGTCTTTAACCTGGGGGGGTGGGGCTTGTTGAAAGGTGGGATCTGGTACAGAGAGGTGGCTTTGCTCTCACCATGGATGACGGATGTGCCCATCGGCTTGTCACACAAAGAAAATGCATTCTAATATCCATATTAATTATTGATCAAATCGACTCATCCCCACACCCAGAGGCAGTTTCTCCTTGTGTCACTCGAAGAGACATAACGGAAAACACACTATATCACTTTTTCTTTTTTTTTATCGCTATAATGACTGTCGACGTTCGCTCACTCCCAGCACCACTTATTGATGTGAGAAAGACTGTGTAACCGGCTCATCATCCTTTTTTGAGGGAAGAGGATTTGCCGTTGACAGTGCGACCTACTGAACAGCCCCCAGGTGTATCGTTCTACAGTTCGGAAAAAAAAAAAAGTACACTTTGTTCCTATAAACACATCCATGGGAGCAGCGCGTCCCCAGAGAAGATTCAATTAACCACTCCGTACATTTAGGAGATTTTAATCCCCCGGGCTCCGTTTATCTTCATAGCCACACGTCGCTTGGACCAGAGTCTGGAACAGTGACGCTGGGATTAGCAATTTGCTCCTGTCGCTTTGTGTACCATACCTCTCTCTTCTGGGACAGATTAGGTGGATTCAAACAAATATGTAAATATGGAGGATTAACCCTTGTAGGCTTTTCAAGAGTGAAGCTAGCTCTCTGTATGTCCACAACACAATGACTGGAAAGCTCTTTGACTTTCATATGCTGTTTATAAACTTATAAATTAACTGTGTGTGTATATGTATATATATATGTGTGTGTGTGTGTGTGTGTGTGTGTGTGTGTGTGTGTGTGTGTGTGTGTGTGTGTGTGAGAAAGTACTTCTAGAAAATCTTGGTGACATTTCAAGGGAAAAAATGTACCACTGATTTCATCAAATGCATCAAATTGGACTAGTCAAACCCTATCAACAAATTCAACCAAAACATCTGGATTCATGTTGTTTAACTATAATACAACATACCTACATTAATCTGATCTATTTTACGCTTAGCACAATGGCTGATTTTGTCTTCACACTTCACATGCTCAAGCACTGATTGTGTTGTCGTGTCCGTAGGGTGAAAAAAGCTAAATTGTTTCTTTAATATTTATGATTTAGAATATGAATAATCAAGAAAAAGAGCCTTGTTCATTCGAACAGAAAATAGATTTTGTTGTTGTTCTGGTTTAAATCGTGTTGCTTTTGTGCTGTCACACTTGGCTGCTCATCGCACTCATGTAGCACCAAAGACAGAAAAATATTCATTAGAAACAACTCATGAAAGCAACTACGTTCTTTGGGAATGTCTGTAAAACCTGTGAAGGGTACGAGTGATGCATTGGAATGAGCAAAGGTGACATTTCAAAATACCACTAACCTCAACCTACTGTATACTGCATACTTTCTGTACAAATTAAGCCATGCAAATGAGTATGGATATGAAAACACAAGTACATTTGCACAATGAGACCGTTTCCGATCTAGTCAACATAAGCAGCATAGACGTTTAATACATTTTCAACTGTCAAGTCTATCGGACCATTTTACACTAAAATAAATGATATTAAGAGACATCGAAAAACTATCTTTTGCTTATAGTCCTGCCACACTAATCCAGTGTGACGTGACCTCTCAGAGATTTACATATGAATTAGAGGATTACCAGCCTCTTGTCCATCATGTACCTGGATCTATTTTTTTAATGGACTTATTATTGAATGGGCAGTTGGAAGAAAGCAAAGATTAAAAAAAAGCCTCTTTCACCTTCAAGATGATCCTTGGATGCTCCCATGGAGGATTATTGAGCTCTGTTGAGCCTTTGTCTGAAGGGAACAGCTTCATAAGTGTAATGTTACTGATAAAACAAGATCACTTGAGATTACAGTCAATATGGAAATAATAAACTCTGAGCAATAAGGCAGTTTTAACATAAATTGCCTTTTGCATACTGAATATCATTTTGCTTACTGTTGCTTTATATATATATATATATATATATATATATATATATATATATATATATATATATATATATATATAATTTTTTTTTCTAAATAAGTTGTATTTTGTTAGAGTGTAAAATAGATTAAACATTATATTAGAATATACAGACAAAAAGAACTGTTCTATATTTTCTTTTTGTTCACAAATGTTTCAATTATTTTATCGATTTTTTTTTTCTGCCTCTATATACCTAACAAAAAAATGAGAGTTTTTTCATAAATGAATTATTATAAGCACACAATGTGTTGTTCCTTGTATTCTATTGAAATAAATCGTGTTTATTATTTACTTCTTTTATGTTTCAGTATTATTTTAGCAGTCGGGATTTCTTCAATTCACCTAATAAGTCTATAGATTTTTTTTAAAAGACCCTAAGCCTGATGTTTTGATGTGCTGCATAAAAGAAACTATAGGAATAGTCAGAGCATGTTACCCTAATTGTTTGTAAGGAAAGATAACATTCTTGGCTGATTCCCAGTATTGTGCTTTGCCTCTCTTACCTAAATAAGATCATTTCTCTTTAAATCCTCGCCCAGCTTTGCACCTCAGGCAAACATGATTATTATCTCAACCACAGTCTGCATGTTCGGTCTCATCCCTATACCACACACAGACCATTCATATCCACAGGCTGAAATTATATTATATTCTGAACTTCTGCAAATGTATAATTTTCAGACACCCGTCATCTAAACTATCACCCATTGTTTAAAACATGCTCACGTGCATCTTCACAGGAATATGATTTCACTATTCTAAATGCACATAACCAACTCTGGACAGAGAAAAATGGCTCCTACTGAAAGGAGAGCAATGAGTTTCATTTAAACAAATGGCGACAAGGTTGACACGTTCAGGATATTAATATGTCCAATAATAAAACTCCTGCATGCATCTTGTCTGGCACAAGGACTAACTAAGAACTGAAGCTCTAAATCACTTTTCATGCATGTTATTACTGTGTGCAGATTATTGCCTCAGCATTGCTTAAACCCTGTGTGAAGGGTATGAGGCTGACTTTAATCCTGAATATGTTAGGGTTTAGGTGGACTTAAAAAAAAAAAAAAAAAGAAGAAAAAAATCAATTTTCTGTCATGGAATTTTAACCTTCAAAACTTGCACTTGTGTAGTTTCCCAGAGGACATGTAGGCCTATTACAGAGGTTTCCAAAGTCCAGCTCCAGGGCCAAATGCAGCCTTTGGACCACTGCTACCAGGCCCTCAGCTTCTCAATTAGTAATGTAATTGCAATAACATTTCACACTGGATATTTTTCCTTTCATCTGACAGTGACATCAGACTGAAGATTTTTGCACATTGAGCCATTTTAAATATGACTACAATCTCTCTCTCTCTCTGTATATATATATATATATATATATATATATATATATATATATATATATATATATATATATATATATATATATACAGACGGCTGTCAAAGCATTAAAGCATGATTTATTAAAAGCGTGATTAACGCAGTGTGCACTACTATGTGAGTGATTTGCTCCTTCACACTGCATTGTGTTGTTGGAGAATGAATGAAACCGGAACAACAAAAACCAACAAAGAACAAATGAATAAAGAAACATCGGTGCATCTACTCACGCATCCTAAATTTCCCCGAATTACACAGACACACCTCACAACAGGTATGAGCGCCTCACTATATTACTGTATATTACCGCATGTTACCTTGTATTGTGTTCACAAATCCGTATCATGGAAGCTCTTTTTTCTTTTGTGAATGCAATGCGCTTCTGTATAACCTAAACCAGTATCACCAGTTTATATGGAAAACAACCGGAATATAATTCTTAAAGGAGCCACACACGTCCCATATTTTACAATTAAAACAACCACTAAACAAGTAATATTGAAATAAACAAGAAATTAATAAAAATAATATATATGTTAAACCATATGAAAAAAAAAAAGAAGATTAATGATAGAATAATTTCCAGAGTAATATAAATATTAAATACTCAATCATTTCATTAAAGGGAGATATTGTGAGAGAAATGTATATAATTATAACATGTGTTATAATAGCATTAGAAACATTTTTATGGCACATTAAAAATGAGCAATTAATGTGCGATTAATCACGAGTTAACTTATAGATATTGTGAGAATAATTGGAGTTAAATATTTTAAACAATTGACAGCCCGAGAAAGATAGATAGATAGATAGATAGATAGATAGATATAGATAGATAGATAGTATATGTAATCTATCTATCTATCTATCTATCTCTATCTATCTATCTATCTATCTCTATCTCTCTCTCTCTCTCTCTCTCTCTCTCTATATATATATATATATATATATATATATATATATATATATACACACACATACATATACAAGTATACATATATATATATATATATATATATATCGAGAGAGAGCGAGAGAGATACACACATGTGTATCTCTCTCTCTCTCGATATATATATATATATATAGATCTATATATATATATATATATATATATATATATACACATATATCAGAGATATATCACACACACACACACACACACACACACACTGTATATATACTAATGAGGCTAATATAAACTCCTTGTCTTATTTATGCGCTCCAATAAAACTATTCCCTGATGGTAAACTAAAAAGCTTTATAGTTTACAGTCTGTGGTCAATACTGTACACTATTTAATTATTAATGAGGACAAAATATTACATTCATTAAAAGACACCCCCCCAGATATCTATTTTCTCTTTTATTCTCTTTTTTATTATACACCATTATCATTTAATATTATGTTTGTCAGTTTGCCTCAGAAATCATTTACTATCTCGCATATCTGCTCAGCTTTATTGTCTGTGGTCCTCCATTCACAAACTAAAAGTGCTAACCTTAGCATGTGTGCATCCATGTGTATTACAACAATATGACTCCATTACCATGCTCATTTACTCATACTCATAATATATGTTCTGGTAACATCTAATAGCACTTGTGTTTATGCGACATAAGCATAGTGGCCATTGAAGTAATTTGATAATGTGTGTTAATGAACGGTGAACAACAATCTGCTTGTATCTTATGAATGATGGATGTGAAAATATTAAGGTACTGTCAGGGTGAGGGTGTTAGACCACGAATTAAAACAGTACATTGAGGATAAGGCCTCCCCACAACCCCCCCCCCCCCCCCCCCCCACACACACACACACACAAACACACACACTGAACATGCAAAGTGGTAGCAGAAAGTGCAGCCATTACACATAAGCACAAGCTGTTATGTATTATAAAAATCCAAACAAACAATCGAATATGTGTGTTCAGTTTGCCAACACTGACCCCTGAAATACTGAAATATTACTCTTTCTATTGCCAAGAATTTATGCAAAATGCAATCGATTATGTGAATACTGCTCTGCGTGCCCTTGCCCTCTCTATGGAAAATACAGTTTAAAGGCCATAACATCTTAAATATATTACTGAGATGATTGCTTATGTCAACAACCATTATAAACATTTAAATAAAATATTTTATGATGCCCCTGACTGATCAAGAACAAGCACTGTTGTATTAGTATCAACAAGCATGTTTATCAAGTGTGTTGTATTTGTGCCCAGTCAAAAAATGCCATTCGGAGTTAATCAGGAATTTGACATTTATCTGCCAGGCAATAATCAATTAACATAAACAAACTTTTTCACATGACCTTGTTTGATGCTGTTTGATCCCGTAGGTGTAGTGCTTATTAGTATTGTAATTAGTGCATAATGCATAATTAATTGAAAAAGATTACGTTTAGAAGTGTAAAATCCTATTCGGTGTAACCCCATGCAAGTGTTCTTTATCTATCTCCACGGCAGGTCCACGTGTGAGCTTTTGTTTCACGCTTTTTAGCTTTTCACCTTTTGCGTTCCACGTTCTGCTCCAGTCATATTAACAATGTTGCTATGCTGTTTGTTTAAATGAAATAGGCAATCACAGGCAGAATGTTTAAATAATCTCACTTATGTTATGAGCACAGACAAAGGGTAGTGTGCAGAACCTTTGAACCTTGACTTTTGTGCTTCAGATGTCACCCCCCCCCACCACCACTACTACCCCCAGGTATTTCTAACAAGCCTGCCTGCATAGAAATTGAAAAATAGAATGAATCCCAGCCTGTATAGCTTGTGGAATAATGTAACAATCTTAATATCCTCTCAGCTCATAGGCCTGATAAAAAATGCAAGGAGATCTGAACACCAAAGCTCAGTGTTTGAGGCTTAACCCAGTACGCACGAAAACTTAAATCCATTATCTCATCCACCTCGCCACTTCTTGAACATCAAACGATAATCTTCCGCATTGTAATTTATGTGCATCGCTCATCCTGTTTCATTCGGTGACCCTGTTATACAGGATGAATAAGTGAGACTCAATTTATTCTGTGCTCGGAAGGTTGAACCGTTGCCGTGCTGATCTGTGACAGCCATTATCATACCCCTTGTCAGCATTATATCCTTAAACGCACCACTGAAACAGCACGGAGCAGACAGAGTGATATAGCCATCAATAATTTCATTCCGAGGGTGGTGTCAGGGTCTTCCACTAGTAGTAGAGGAAATTGAGGGAGTCTTGGTTGGGGGGGGAGGGTGGCGGGGGGCGGAAGGGTGATCATCAAGGGTCAGACTACTATGCAGGAATACTAATGTCACCTTCCCCCTACTGTCTGTTATCTGTCACCACAGCACACCCACAGCGTGGACACAGACACACCCCTGTATCTCATAAAAATAAAACCCTGTTACACATACATACATCTATAATTAGGGTTATGATGCATCCGGACTATTATCAGAAATCTTACTTAAGGCAAGTGCTGCAAATCTCTCTCTCTCTCTCTCTTCATAGGTTTATATAGCAGGCCATTAAGAAGAGCCCAAAATAGAGAAAAACACCACATGCTGGATTTTGAAGATGCTCTACCATAACATTAATGGGTGCATTTGAATTTTCAATTCCAATAAATGTTGTCTTATATATCACATAACATTTTAAATCCCAGAATATGCTTTTTGCATGCTTTTATTGATTTAAATAGACATCTTTTTTTCCCTCGCTCTGTTTTTAATGCAGCGCTTGTAATCAACGTGAAATTGTCCTTGATTAATTAGTCTCGGAGTGTAGCTGCTGTTCTCCCCCGCCCCCGTTTCCCAATGTTTGTTCTTAGCCTTGTGCGGCAAAATAAAATGTACTTAGATCCATTCTAGAGTAAATGGTAATTAGACGTGTGCGATCCCATTAGCCAGTAATAGTGAACTACCTCCTATAGACATATTCACCATCAGATCATTCTTGTGATAACTAGTGAATATTATTAGCGACGATCATCTGATTACAAGCTGCAAATCAGTGTAAATCTGTAGTATCATTTTTTTTGGCTTATTAAGGAAAACCATAGATTGGGAAAAATATGAATTCATACACAAGAATTTGATGCCAAGTTACTTGGGTAATATGATAATACATTGTTTTGGATAGTTTACGTATATGACATGTAATAATATGTTATAAATACATACACTATTAAATGAATGAATGAACACATAGCAAAGAGAAAGCAGTACTGAAGTCATCTGTTGATTCTTAAGTTCAAGAGAAGCAGCACATTCATGATATAAATTTGAACATAGCCAAACTAGGTACTGCTACCAAATAGCAAATAATTTGCCTCCTGGCTCACTGGCCAATAGAAATGTCTGATATGTTTATATTGAATTCAACATGGCTACCATAGATTGTGTGTGTGGCTTTTTAAGCAATACTTTAAGGGCATCACACATTCTCACCGATAAACCATACATCACTGAATGTTTTAAATATGCAAAAAGGTATATAATGTGAGTTAATAAAAATACTTTAATGTTGTACAGTGTAAAAAAAAGATGATGGGTGATTTGTCATCTTTAACATTTTCAAAAGTATCTGTAAATAAATTACAAGTTTTTTTTCTCATTAACAGCATCAAATGACTGTTACTTTTATTTTCTAATTAAAGACATAACGCCATTACACGTAACTAGTTACAACCCGCACAAAACAGATTTTGTTTGCAAAAAGTATTGCAAAAATGACATTAGTGAAGGCATCTCAGATGGACCCTCATCCAAATACATACTTCCTGCAGGAGCCTTCTTCACATCACGGTAACACGGATAAGAAAAAAATAGCTCTAATCTCATTAGTTTCTCACAAGCATTTCTTCATGTGAAATCCGACGCTTGGAAACGGTGCTAGGATTTGATGGCACGGAAAAAAGAAAAATCGTGTGATGGGGAGAAAAAGCTATTATGACGCCTTCACGTGCCATTCAAGTGATTTGACCTTCATGTGCATTATCCGTTAAAACACTCGGCAGGGAAGATATTGCACCTGCACCATATGTTAATTGGTTGTAAAGTACACATTTAAATCCACACCTAAAAGGGATAGGAATTAGAAGCTAAAGAGTGAGGCAGGTTTTATCCCATTTACCTCCTCGTGCGCGTTTAGTTGGAGGAAATCTGAGCGGTAGCTTTTCTTTTATGGACCACTGGATATCCCGAGGAAACTCATAACCTATCCCTTTATGAGTTAAAGCAGATGTGTTGGGAAATGGGCTAGAGGTGCGAGAGATTGACTGTCTATTTTCAATAAGAACAGTTTTCTTTCATCTTTCCTAAGATTTCAATGCCGTTTTGTAAATGGCTGACTATTCAGAATCATATATTGCTTTCAATTGTTTAATTACTGTTAATGATGATTTCCATAAAGATTTTCACCGAGCCTCTCTTACAGCCCCGGCCCTATTATTGCAGATGTAAATGAGCAGTAATCACGCTGAGGGCATGGGTGGAGAAATGTCCCGGGGACAGAGCACAATAAAAACCTATAAGATAAAAGTGCCGGCCTTGACGAGGACGAAGGAAAACAGTGTCCTCTTCTCTGTTATCATGGGCCATGTGGTTAATTATGCAGCTTAAATCAGTGTCACAGTATACTGCAGATATAGTAGAATGATGAATAATTGAATAAGGCGTAATTACTGTAAATATAAATGGTTTTAATGGGCTAAGGCAAGATTTAGAGACATTCCCACAATGGGGAGCTCAGAGAAGCTTGTAAAATACAATGTAGTGTCCATGTAGCACCGTACAGGACCATATACAGGCCACAAATTTTTATTTGCTGCTAGGTGATATGTTTTTGAGATGGTCTGCTGGACATGGCCTTGAATTAACATTGGCCTCTCTCTCCCATAATGACCATGTGTTATTTATTTTATATTCCGCATCATGTCCTCTATTATTGCCCTTCATATTCTCCTCTGCATTTGTTCGGGTGAGCAGACAAAACCTCGTTAAAATCTTGTTTTTTTTCTAGTCTTTATTTTTCTATTTGGCAAAAGTAGGCACCTTTGGTTGTCTACTAATAATACTTACGTGCAGATTTAATATTTTAAAGAAAAATGACAGAATTCATAGTAAAAAGTCTAACATGAACACAAGATGGTAACTCAGTGGTTAAGGTCCTAGGTTACTTATCAGAAGGTTCAAGCCCCAGTATCTCTAAGCTGCCCTGCAAGGGCCTCAAAAGGCCCCTAACATGACTGATCCTGCCCTCTGACCATAGCTTCACATACTAGATTATGCAAAGAAATTATTTCACTTGCTGTAAAGAGCATGTGATTTAAAAAAAGCTATATTTTATCATAACCTTGACAAACAAAGATTCTGATTATTTTATACTTTAAAAGGCAGGAGCATTATGAAAGGTTTGGTAGTGCAGGGCCGTGTGGAGTTTAGATGAAGCAATAAAAGGTGTTATTGACTACCTGCCAGGTATTTGGATATTTTGCTCCCCCAAAATATCTGGGGAAATATCATTTAAAATAATGCTGTCGTCTGTATGTTTTATTGTAAACAATAGAGATACACATCTCCGTACCTGACATGTTGTGCACATCGATGCACAGCCAAATTATATATGCACATGTACAATATACATGTATATTAAAGATACATATGTAGCAGCTACAGTACCTATGTGATAGAATTCATCTCTATTAGGATGCAGGGCGATGCGATATAATTCACGCATGCTGATACAATGGAAAAAACACTATGATATGCAATTCAGTATGGTACAATTGTTTTGTTCAGACCGACAGAAAATCTTAATTTACTTAAGTGCTTTCTAAATTCTTTTCACAAATAGGCCTTTTAATGCAAAAGATTAAATAACATAGATTAAATAAAACCAGATTTTTTTTTTTTTTTACGAAATTTGTGAATTTTACCATCACTATTAAAAATGCAAAACAAAAATTTAAAGGAGGAGACCTTGTAATCCAGAATTATTAACAAAAGAATGTTAAAAAGTTAATATATATTGATTAATAAGGAAAAATGTATGTATACAGCCAACCAGCTGTTTTAAATCTGTGCTTGTTTCCTTGTCAAGTACCAATAACTAGGTTGTCACCATTCGTCTTACAGTAATACCCCATTTCCGAAGTAACAGCTGTTATAGGTTTGCTACCTGGCTTTAACTCTTTTATGGTACTTCCCAAAAGCAAGTAAATGCTGGTCAGTGTCTACATACATTCTGAGATCCCTCATGCACACAGGGCTGGCTTTGGATTTGGATTCATCTGCCACAGCAAATAGACCTCTGGAAATAATGTGTTCGACTAAATTCGAACTCTAATTACAAAACAATCATTCTGTATTGACAATCATCACATCCAAGTAAAGGAACTACTAAATTAAGGTCAATTCAACAAAGAAAGAAAGAAATCGAGCACAATTTCCACCCAATCAAAAAAAAAAAAACAGTTCACAGATGCTAAGAATAAAAACATACAAAAAAGGCACATAGATAGGGTTTCGTTCATAAATGAAACCCTGCTACAAAAGAAGCACATGTTCTTTTGGGATCTAATTCTACATGCATCATGTAGCATAATAGCTAAATGCTGCCCATATTTACATCTGCATTTACACTAGGTTAGAGTAGAAAATGGCTATTCATAAGGGTGAGCCAGTGTAGTGATCTGCAGCATGGTGTGTACACACAATATGGCAAGCATGGCCTCCCATAAAATTAATTAAAATGCGGTAGTGAAATGTTTACCTGCGTCTCTTTATTATTAATTACTCTTGCCCAGATAAATAAATATTTGAAACTGAAATACACTGGTTCATTTAATAGTGCATTTATTTCAGAGGATAGAGCACTTTCAGATTAAAGACCATGGATTCCATTGTGTGAGCACATTTTATTTTTATGAGTGGACATGCATTTTTTTTTCCCCCCGATGATAAAAGCTTCTTCACTGAGATGACACAAACGGCTATGTAAACCACCATCTGCCTCAACCAGGGAGAAATGTTGATTTTTATTCTAGTTAAGATTCTAGCAGCAGAATTCTGAATGAGATTCAGATGATTTATGGGGTGATATATAGCGGCTGATGCTAGAAAAAAAATGCCTCTGCTTTCCGACAAAAAAAAGCACACATTAATTTAAATGTAATGACGATAATCAACAATAATAATATTTTTAATGTAGCAATATTTCATTAAATTAGAAGTCTATTAACATATTATAATAACAGTTCAGTTAAATAATCATTCTGATCTGTACATATTGACCTGAATATAACTATAACTATTGCTACCCCTTCATAGGTGACGTAGGAAAATTATGTAGCAGCCAATGTTATCTGACACTGAATCTTTTTGGATCTCTTTTGACTGATGCACCTCACTGGTCGCAATTATTTCTTTAAGACTTAATAAGTAACTCGATCAATCTTCATCTTCTCTTGCGGGGGAAAAAAAAACAGCATCAAAAACTACACGTCCATTTTAACCACGGTGGAAATGACTCTACCTGACCAATCCATCAAACCCAGTGATGGCATCCTAGAGCATTAGTATCTATGTGGTAAACTCTGGCAGCCTTATTTGGTTTTCTATCATTGTTTGATTAGTGTTGCTAATGGAGGATTTGCTTGCTTGTGTGTCTCTTGCTGACAGCAAATAAATTGGCTTCCGCCATTCATTTTTGAATGCCTGAGTTTAATACAATGACAGCCATTAGCTTTGGCGAGCCAAATTGATCGTGGTGTCTCCGTGTGGCGGGCCAACCCACTTATTAACCAGCGTGAAGCATTTGGTGATTTCACCATTTTCCATAATGACGCCTCGTGATGAGATTATTTTGTGTTTATGGGCCCACAAGGTGCTACTGGATCAATGTCATGAAGCGTCCTGTTCAATTATATTACAAATATTATTCTTTTTCATTATTATTTTTGTGTGGTCCAAATTTTAAATAAACGAGAAAGAAGAACGGTTGTGAGGAAATGAATCTACATTATATGATACAAGAAAGAATCCTTTTTTTGATACTTACCGTATATTGAAATATTTAGGTCTTGGTTCTCTGCACTAGATTTCACCTTGAAAGCTAAATTATTGAGTTAACTCAGTTTCGTTATATGGAGTATTCAGTGTGGTCACAGCTCTTGTGTTCTGTGCAGTGTATAACTCTCAATTATGAGCTGGATATATGCAAGGGACATTATTCCAAGGGCATTTTACCTGAAAAGTCTTAAACCTTATGCTCAGCAGATTTACCCCATATGGTCTGTTTACTTCATGCACAACACCTTTTTCTTTAGTAATTAATAATTGTCCTATGTCATCTATTTTGATTAAACCAGCCATGGAATTTTAAACTCAACACTATCATAGTTGTTGATGAGTTGAATGAGTGTGTGCGTATGCACTGCGTTTCTTTTGTGAACATCTGATAACACCACTTATTAACAATCCGGTTCCCATTTTGCAATTTGCTGCCGTTATAATAACCTCCACTCTTCAAGTCTTTCCATTGGAGTCTGAAGTGTGACTGTGGGAATTTTTTTTATAGTGAGGTCAAGAACCGACTCTGGATAAGGAGCACTGAATTTCAATTGGCCCTCCAGTTCATCCCATCGGTGTTCAGTGGGATTAGGTCTGGCACGAGTGTGGGAAAATCCTGCTTTTGAAACAGCTTTGAGCCTGCTAGTTTTAGAGTAGTGAAACTGTACTACATGCACAGACGTTTTATACTGTACATATTGTATGTGTTCCGACATTGTTGCAACAGAAATAAAACACAGGGGTACCTTTGCCCAAATGGTGCATGTGCGTAGATGGTGCTCTGTGGTATATCATCATTCCATTCAAAATGGATTCTTGATTTTCACTTAGTATTCCTGAGATCCACTGTCATCATGACCAGAATGAAGTAGTTACTAGAGATAAGGGGAGGGGGTAGACAAGGGAGGGGGTAGCTCAGTGGTCTGGCTGCTGATCGGAAGATCTGGGTTCGAGCCCCGGTATGGCCAAGCTGCCGCCCTTGGGTCCTTGAGCAAGACCCTTAACCCTCTGTGCTCCAGGGGCGCCGTTTCATGGCTGACCCTGCGCTCTGACCCCAACTACCAACATCAAGCTGGGATATGCGAAGAAAAGAATTTCACTGTACTGTAATGTATATGTGACAAATAAAGGCTGTATATATATATATATATATATATATATATATATATATATATATATATATATATATATATATATATATATATATATATATATGAATAAATGAATAAACACAATTAAAGGGAAGGAATGAAGTACAAATACATTATTACAGTACTCAAGTAGATTCTTCTAACATCAATACGTCACTATTTAGTTATTACATTTTCTTACACAAATTTCATTTTTCAAGCCAGGCTCGTTACTTTAGCTTTAATCTATTTGGTGAAATTTCAATATCATTTATTCTTATTGCGTGCAGTTTTCTGCCGTCAACCTATATCCTGTCATTGCACGCCGTTTTAAACCTGCCGCTGGTGTATCATCTCCTGCCTATCATGCACCACAGATGTAGGCTAGCTTATGAAGCTAATAATGAACAAGCCAGAAGGCAACAAAGAGTCTGGCAATCATGGATGAGACGGAGAGTGTCACTGAGGTAAAAATGACTGAGAACAGAAACATTCTTGATCATCGTCTTTTCCCTGCTTCTGCTCTATATGGTGTTTGTTCTGCCTAGATATATTTCTTAGGTAACACAATTTGTTTTTGTATTAATGTACTAATATGATGTGCGGTTCAGTTGCCAGAGTTACAGCAAAAACAGGTCATAGCAGTGACACTTCGGAGCCTATACATCTTTATCTTACTTAGATTAAAAAGTATAGTCAATACTTTTATTAAAACATAGGTATCTGTACTTCTATATGTGTGTACTTTTGCCATATCTGATACACATTATGGATAGTATTAATGGAAACAGGGTACAACATGATCATGCTTGATTCATTGATGTATACAGAACATACATGTCAAACATATACAGTAAACCTTCAATGGGTCTTTTTTTTTTTAAATAGAGCTTTGAGAATTCATTCATTCAAATAGTAAATGGTTCCTGTTGTGCAGAGAGAGTGAAATAGTCTTGTTCTGGTCAACCCTTTTAAGCTCAGAGGCCCTATAGTAGGTTAAGGATTCTACAATGGCAGCACTTGTTAGAGTACAGCAGATCAGTGTCTCAAATATTCTCCTGTGACATTAAGCGCCCACTAACAGCATACTAACACAGCCTGTCTTTTAGTGGCCTTAGTAAGGCTCCTGTCTGTGTGTCGCTTTTATCTTGCTGCATTTGCCCTCTGCATTCCCATTCTCGTAGCTCCCATGAGAGGCTGCCGCCTTTAAGATGATGCTGTTGTTTCACAATGTCATGCAGTCTACCTCTTTTCACTTCCTTCTGCCTACCATTTGTTCTAACTCTCCCCGTTTCATGCCCTCCTCCATTCCCAGACCATCGCCATTATCGTCTTGATGTTTCCCCCAGCCCCAGGCTTCGCCCTGCTCCACTCATTTAAAATCATTTACGTTGTATTATTCCCTCCGTTTTGCCCTTCATGCCATTTTCATCAAAGGGCCCTTCCTCGATTCCTCTTAATTTACCTTCACAACACCTGTCTCAATATGATAATGCTCTGATTATGAGTTTGAGTGTCTCTTCTCAAATTACCACCCCCCCCAACACCACCCTTTTTTCTTTATCCTCGCCACAATTTCGTTTCTCCAGATCCCGACGCTCCTATCAGGCTCTGTCGGATTCCGAGGAGGAGCTGGCGACCTTTGCTTAACTAATGGCTCCTTCATCATAGCCTGCTCACCGCCAGCACAGACTTCCTTTTTATTGCTCTTTATTTCAAATTAAAGCAGCAGGAGCAGCCATCCATCATAGCCAGTCCTGACCTTTATCAGAGGAGATGGCTGGGTGCTTACACACATAACACACACACTACATACACACACACACACACACACACACACAGACACACACACACACTACAGAGGTCCTCCGTAGGTGGTCCTGAGTAACAAAAAAGGACATGTTTACAAGAGCCAAAGAGACACATATCATATGGCTCAGTAATAGAAGACCACAGTGCTGCACAGTCTGATATTTTGCTAATCAGACGTATATAATTAGTGAATGAGCCGAATCATCCATTCTTTTTTTTTTTTTTTTTTTTTTTTTTTTGCAAATCAAGAACATTACAACTCATCTTCTCTGTTTACGAGAGAACATTGGGTAGCTTGGAGACATAAAGTGTTCTCTTCATCTAAGAAACATTAAGTAAAATATTATCTTTTCATTGTACGATCTTTCTTTTAAGGTTCAGAGCTTTTGCTTTAACAAAGGCACTTTGCTTTAAGTGCTATGTCCATTCCGTTTTTTATGCAGATTTTGTGTGTGTGTGTGTGTGTCTATGAGAGAGAGAGAGAATTTGAAAATTGCATTGACTATTTGCAAGTAGAATTACAATGTTAAAAGCAGAGCTGAGTGACTTTGTCTGTGTGGATAATTGCAGATGTGATGAGGTACAAAGGCAGAAGCGCAGAAATACACTTAGCATCGATTGTGTTATAATGACTGCTATCATCATGCAAGCCTGTACAACATAACACAAGAGAGGATCACTGAGGTAGTTGAAAATGTCCTCATACAGTGCTTATTTGCTGCATTGTTTCTTCAGCGAATTTCTTAACTCGCATTTGTAACAATTGTCCAGATCGAGCCCTAGCTGAGTACTGTGTGGCCCAGAGGAAGAGAGTATCACTATATTACTACTCACTATATTACTGTATGGAACCTTACGGAAGCGCACTGCATTCACTGCATTCTTTTGTGAATGAAACGCGCTTCCATATAACCTGAACGTGAATGATGTGAGGTTCAATTACCAGCGTGGCAGTACTATACGTTTTATTATAGCAACCGGAACATAATTCTTAAAGGAGACATGTTGAAATTAATTAATAAGAAATTCGTATTAAAAGAATAATTTCCAGACAAAAATAAATATTAAATTATCAACAATTTTATTAACGGGCGAGATTTTGAGAGAATGTATATAATTAATAATTCTGTTACAGTTAGTTAGAGTATTAGAAACGTGAAAATGATTCATTTATGGTACACTGAAGATGTGCGATTAATCACGAGCTAAATATTTGAATCGCTTGACAGCCCAAAACCCAAAAACATATAATAAATATGAAAAAAAACATGCGTATATATATATATATATATATATATATATATATATATATATATATATATATATATGTGTGTGTGTTGTTTGTGTGTGTGTGTATTTATTTATATATATATTTATTTATATATATATATTTATATATATATATATATATTTGAGAGCAAGAGAGAGCAGGAAATTCAGAGATAATAAAAATCAAACTCTGCTACATCATTTAAGGTACATCTTGGAATCTGAAAGTACCTACTGCCCATGTCTAAACCACTTCCATTTTTTATTGTTTTTATCACTTGTTATCAAAAATGGCATGTGTTTACAAGCTCAGTGAACTAGGGCTTCATGTTATTCAGAGTAGATCGCTTGTGAATTATGAAAGACCTACCTTTTTTTTTTTTTTTTTAAGGAAGCTCACTATTGAGTTCTCTCTTTATAGGCCCCACGTGTATCTCATAATGATGAGGTTAATGAGGTGAGTGCACAAATTCATTTCGCAAATTGACGAGAATCCTTTTCATTTTAGGTCCTCTAATTTATTTGAAAGAATTTCCTGAGGTCAGTCTGAGATGCAACACTTCAAGAACTCTTCGTGAATTTAACGTGTATGAAATTAATGAGGGAAATAATCGGATGTGAATAACAACCTGATGTGGACTAAAAGTAGCAACTTAATTAGGTGGAAAGTCATTTTTTTCTGATTTAAATATTATTTTCAGCAGTTATGTATAGATACCTCAGCCACCTAGATTTTAATGCTGTTCAACGAACGTGTGTCTTATAAGTCAGACGCGGTTTATAATATGATGCTGCGATGCTTTAAATGATTTAGTAAGGTCGAGACTAAATATAAGGGGGCACAGGTTTAGTGGTTAGCACATTCACCTCACACCACCAGGGTCCGGATTCGATTCCTGTTTCGGCCATGTGTGTGTAGGAAAATCGTCCCTAGTGTATGAATGTGTGTGTGCGCCCTGCGATCGGATATAGCGATTAACAAATTATTGCAGTAAACTGAACAAAAACCAAATGTTTTGGTCAAATGCAAATCTATCAATAACTTCACCTCTGTCTTGGCTAATTTTCCACTGCATCAGTTCGTTTATAACTAACACTTGTATGGTCTATCACCAAGATAAATGAACCAGAAAGCCACTTGTTTGTACAAATGTTGTATACAGATGGATGACATTGAGGAAGAAAAATAAAGGATAAAGACATACAATTATCACTCTTCTCTTGTGATACACCAGGTGGCTGGGTGTGTGTGTGTGTGTGTGTGTGTGTGTGTGTGTGTGTGAGAGAGAGAGAGAGATAGAGATTATACATAAAAAGCAAGTCACTGTTCAGAGAGTGGCGCTATCTTGAATAGAGCAGCAGTAACCATTCCTGTGTGTCACTGATATAAGCCAAGATATCTCTTCTTCTACCTTGTGTTTTGGTGAAAGAAATATTGGACCGAAATGTGTTTGTCATTTTATGAAACCTTCAAATCGACTATATGCATTTTATGCAAATGTGGCATATAAACATATTCCTTGAGGTTAAACCATTCCGCTTTAGAAAAAAAAATTGTGTGCTAATGATAAATATGTAGACTCACAGTTGCAAAAGTGAAATGTGCAACGCGTCATCCATGGGTGCCTCTGTACCTGCCATTAAATTTCCTCTCACAAAGGCAATCTCACATGCTCTCTGTCTGGATTCAATCGTATTTCCTCAGTTTTACAAGGGAGGAACTCGTTTCTTTTACATCAGGCATTTTTGGCAAAGATTATATTTTGTAGAAGAAATGTTTCTGCATGCCCAAAATCAACATAATCCCCTGAAAACAGTTCTAATTGGAGTAGGCATGTTGCAAAAAATAACCTGATTTGCAATGAATTATAATTAAAAACGGCATCCAAAGATTGTTCGTCTGAGATATATATATACAGTACTCAAAATGTTGTCAATTATGCATAAAAAAGCTATTCCTATAATAAGCATATCATGCACTTTGTATTTAATAGAGACATGAGCTTCTGTCAAGATCAGAGATTGTTTTTTTTTTCTCTCTTCATTCTGTGTTTACAAGGTAGCTCAATGCCAGTGAAGCTCGAGCTGTTGTTCTCCTGCCCTGTGCACACCACAATGATGCACTCATCCAAAGCCTTATTACAATTATCTCTCTACACAGAGCACAGTCATGCGAGTCCTCCTGCATAAGTGTGGCCTTCTGTTCTTTTTGAGGATCCCTGTATTATATTTGGGAGGCAACCGAAGAAGCAGAGGTGTTCAGACACACATCTGATCTGGCATGAGGCCTGAAAGCTGAGATGCCCCAGCCAGAGTGGGAGGAAGACCAACATAGGGTTCACTCAGGGTTTTATTATTTAACTGCCTCAAGTTCCACAGTCAGTCTGTCAGACTAGAATAAAGTGTTTTCAATGCCGTTTTATTGCCTCCAGTTTTGTAGTGGACATGACTGGGGTGCCATTACAGGTGCCTGCCCACTGCTGAAAGCTAGTATATGTTTATATGTGAACCTCCACAGCGTATGTATGAGTGACAGCTTTATGATTTCAGTGTAAACTAAGTCACTCCATGCGTTTCACCCTCGCTGTAACCTTGCCACTGACAGGAGCCCTGTGTGGCAGGTCTGGAGGAAACTGAGCACTTCCTTGGAGATTGCCTTTCAATCATATCATATCTCAAACTTGAACTCACATGCATATGCCACATGTACACTTCCCCTTACATTGTAGGTGTTCACATACTGTAGAGTACAATAGAGTTATAGTCAAACAGTCTTTGGATGCAGGAAGGCATCAAGGCACTTCTGAATATGTTATTAAGAAAAACATCTTACATTTACAGCATTTAACAGACGCCCTTATCCGGAGCGACGTACAAAAAGAGCTTTGCATCTCCATTTAAAAATAAATTAACTGGTATGATCGATCACAAACATACAAAGATACAAACAACCTTAAACTTGATGCCAAGACAGGTGAAAAAGGAAGAAGTGCTAGTTCAAGTGTTTCTGGAACAGACAGGTCTTCAGTCGTCGCTTGAAGATTGAAGCCAGTGACTCTGCTGTTTAGACGTCCAGGAAAAGTTCATTCCACCACCTCGGTGTCAGAACAAAGAAGAGCCTTGAACTAAACTTGCCTCTTAACCCTGAGAGAAGGTGGAACCAGTCGAGCAGATGCTAGACTCTCTCAGAAGGTGCAGATCTATTTTTGGCCTTGTAGGCGTGCATCAGTGTTTTGAATCTGATGCGTGCGGCTACCGGAAGCCAGTGGAGAGAGCGCAACACTGGGGTGGTGTGGGAGAACTTGAATACAAGTCATGCAGGAGAATTTTGGATCATTTGCAGTTGACGAATAGTGTTTTGAAGTAGACCTGCCATCAGATTGTTGCAGTAGTCCAGTCTCGAAAATGATAAGAGACCAGAGCAGCCTGTGTGGATAGAAACGGTCGAATCCTTCTGGTGTTGTAGAGAAAGTATCGACAACAGCGAGTCCAGTTCGCAATATGAGAAGAGAAGGACGATTGATTGTCCATGGTTACTCCGAGATTACAAGCAATGGCTGAAGGAGAGAGCATAGAGTTGTGAAGAGTTATACTGAGATCCTGACCTGGTGATGAATCACAAGCAGTTTGGTTTTCTTTGGGTTCAGTTTGAGTTGATGAACGGTCATCCATGAGGCTATGTCTGACAGGCAGGCTGAGTAGAAGCTGTGGTATCTGATGGAGGGAAGAGATGAGTTGAGTGTCATCAGCATAACAGTGGTAGTCAAATCTATGGAGATGACTTCACCGAGTCAGTATAGAGTGAGAAAAAAGAGGATCCAGTACTGAGCCTTGTGGGACACTAGTGGTGAGTCCACTAGTGAGACACTTGTGGTTGACCATGCCAAATGCTGCTGCAAGTTTTAGGAGGTTGAGGACAGAGCACAGTTTGGCTGACCAGCTACCGGAATATTCTCACTGTTCCTAAATTTCCCAGAATTAAGCCCACTAGCTGCGCATTCACAACAGGTATGAGCTCCTCACTATATTATTGTATGTAACCAAACCCGAAACATAATTCTTAAAGGAGCCACGTACCATATTTAAAGCAACCACTTAAATATTAGCATTGAAATGAAAAAGAAATTAAGATTAAAAGTATAATTTTCAGGTTGAAATCAATATTAAATCATTAAAACCTTTATTAAAGGGAGAGGTTTTGTGTGAAATGTATATATTTGTATAATATCTGTTACAATTTGTTATAGTATTAGAAATGTCAAACACATTTATGATACATTGAGAACAGAAATTTGTGAGTTAATTAACTCATGGAGATGCGATTATTCGAGATGTAAATATTTTAATCTATTGATAACCCTTAAATATATATGTATGATGTATGATATATGTATGACATCAAATGTTGTCTTTTGTTTACTCAGATTGTAAATGTGCATAATGTCACCCGTTGTTTGTTTCATCTGGTCACATACCAGTAGGGTGAATACAATGGCATGTCCAACAAAAGCAGTTGTATGAAATGTTGGAATTTAATTGTTCTTGAGCTTGCTAATACCTGTTCAAGATTAACTTGTCATCTTTTTTGGTCTTTATTCAGAGTCACAATGGTCCTTTATTTTGCTTTTGCAAGGGTATTGTCTTGAACTGACATTTGCAGCAGCCACATTAATACATGCTAAGACTAGTTATTAAAGGGTAAAGCGAGAGCTCTTTCAATGTCAGATGTTTTTCCCACCATCCCTGTGCACTCGGTTTTTTTCTGTTGAATCATGTGATTTGCAAATAATGAGGACCCACTTTAGCCGTATCTTGCCATACTGTGCTACTACAGGTCAAAACATCAAGGTGGGAATGTCATTAGGTATAAATGACAATAAATCAGAATCACAAGAGTCAATGTCAAGCACTCGTTTTAAGCTAAAAAAGAAATACACAAAGGACAAGAGTACTGGAATAAGCTATGTGTCTGTTTCTAAGTGCGAGCATTGCAACCTGTGTGGGTGTTAGCAGCTATCAACATGTGGCTAGTCAGTAAAAAAAAAAAACAATTTTGTGCTGCAGTAGATTGGTTCACATCTGGTAATTTAACACTTTTAATTCTGTTCAGATTCAGTATTGTAGATCGCCTTACTCTCAGTAATTGGGCTGGGACTCCATCATCCCCACTACAGGGCACTGGGTTGGTATTTATGCTAATGGTTACAGCAATTAGCCACAGGCTACAAACAACAGAATACAGAAAGAGAATACACAAGTATGACAATGTGAGCATTGTTTTTCATTACTTAACCATTTTCTTTGCTTTCACATGCTATTTCATTTTTGACACTGCTACTGCTTTAGCGTTTTATGGTCTTTTATTTTTTAATAAAGCATTTAGAATATAATGTGTGGATCATATTTAATCGATCACTGACAGGGAAGGAAATGAAATCCAGACAACAAAAGTGTCAATAAACTAAAAAGTAGGCAGTCATAGTCTGGAATTAACTGAATAAAAGATTAAATGAGCATGTTTACTTACAGAACCTCTAGGGTAGTCAGAACAAGCAAACCAAATTATTGTATTAATTTGGCAAAATATGTGCAGTTTATTTTGAATACAACATGCTTAAATGAGTAAAAATGAACTGTAAAGCATTCATCATTTTTTAAGTTATTTTGCAATAGTACAAGCTTAACCTTAAAACCTGTTGAACATTAATTTAATGTTCAGATATTTTTTCTTTATGACTATCTGTCTATTAATTAACGTTGAATTATGCAACATGGTTTTATTCAAATTATTCAAATTAAATATTATATATATATATATATATATATATATATATATATATATATATAGTATATCTATATATATATATATATATGTCTAATATGTGGAGACCTTAGATTTATTTACAAAAAATAATAATAAAAATAATACAAAAACCACCATTTTAGCTTCAGCTCTAAATCTGTGTATTTATGAGAGTGTGTAGGTCAGTCCCTCAGTCTTCTACTCGCAGAGTGTCTCCGGGGACACTGGTGGCAGAGGGAGACTATTGACCGCCAAGTTTCACGGCGGACACTTTGATGTGGGGCCTCTTGACAATGATAATTGGAAAGTGTTTATGCACAGCTGACATTTAAATATTTGTGGAGAGACTCCAAATAATCCATGAAGGCCCTCCACAGAGGCTCTTGCACATGCGATCACATGTGACATTTAAGTCTGTTACACACCAGTGCACAAAAATCACATGAGCGTGTCTTCTCATTAGCATAAATTATTGCATTAGGTAATTGAAACATTCCTCAATTTGTAATCATCTTATTTTATTCCAAATTGACGTCTTTTTGAGGAACGTGACCTGAATGTTATCTGGATAGTGATTGTAAAGCTGGAAAATTCCATTTTCACAAAACGTGGGTAAGTAAAGGAGAAGGTGTCTAAATAAAACCATTGGTACCTGAAATGCCTTATTCTTTCATGACTAGTAGTATTGTTCCTGTGATGATTGTAGACAGTTATATTTGCATCCCAGGTATCCTGTAACTATTAGAGTCATTAGATTGAGTCAGCGGTGCTCACCCAGGGCTTGTATGAATTGCCTGAACATGTTCCTTGTCATTTTAATGATCTGTTATATTCTATATAACCATCAAGCACAATTATGCTGCTCCTGTCTGTGTCAATAAGTCAACATTTTCTCATTCCACTATTTTAACCTACTTATTAAGTGCCTTGGCAAATTGCTGCTAACTGCTAAATTACTATTACTGAGTATTGACAACAGAAAATTCTTTATTATTCTTTATTCTTTATATGATTATTAAGGAATGCTAGAAGAGTATTGTGCAAATAAGTAAAATATCATCAATCGACATCAACAGGATTTTCGATGATTGGGCACACTTCCAGTTTAAGATCATAGCATTTAAAAATGATCAACCATCTGTCGAGGATTTAGATTGGCATCATCATTTATACCCATTATCTGATCTTGGGTGTATTACAAAGGGAGCAGGGATATAAAGGATTCATAGCCAGGAGAGAATCTCTTCCTTCTATGTGTTAGAAAAATCATTATTAAAAAAGTCATTATGAAATCATTTTGTATTGAAATTCATTCATGCAATCATTTTCACTGAATGCTTCATCCTGGGAAGCATCGCTCATCCCAGAGACACATCCTGAATCAGACCCCTATCCATCTCTGAATGCCCATATAAGACTAAAGGCAATCGTTTTTGAGAGAACAATTTAAAACCTAAATGCATGAGTAATATAAATTGCTAAAGCCAATAAGAGCAAATAATTTAACCGCTTGTTGCCTGAATTTATTTACAATATTTTAAATATAAAAAACATAAAGTATATATATAATTATTATATATTATAATACATATTGTCAAATAATATAATATATATTATTATATATTATATATAATTATAGACATTATAACTGTGTGTAATCGCTATCAAGTAGACACTGTAATTGCTCAATTAATGCCTCCAATAAGACCTATGGTACATGTCAAGTGTGCATCAAGTGGCATTGGATTGACTGTGTTCGGGGTGAAAGCAGTTTGATGCGATTTCGCAACACTCATCTATAATGGGTTCATTTGAATTCAGACAAAGATGTTGTAAAGGAAGGTCTATAAGGAATAAAGACAATTTCATCAAATAGGACAGTAAATAATTGAGATATTGACTAGTGAGCATATTTAGACATTGCCATGTCATGCACCCTAAAGATAAATTAGCATGTAGTTCTGAACCAGAGTACACAGTTAATGTAATGCAGGATGTTTTGGTCACTGCAAGATGATTGTGAAAGCAAGAAAGAGGTCATAAAATGGTTGAAGGAGTCACATGAAAGAACTTCAGAAGGCAAAGAAGAAGAATTAATTGTCATACATAAATTACAGCACATACATACATAAATTCTTTCTTCGCATATGTTTGGAGGCCGGGGTCAGAGCATAGGGTCAGCCATGATATGGCGCCCTTGTAGCATAGAAGGTTAAGAACCTTGCTCAAGGCCTCAAGAGTGGCAGCTTGGCGATACTGGGTCTCGAACCCCGACCTTCTGATCAGTAGCAGCGCGCCTTAAACACTGAGCTACCCCTCCCCAAACTAGGTTATATACAAGGTGGGCAGAAGAGAGGATTCTCTTTAAAGAGCCACTCTGCACATGAAGTGGTCAATTCGATTAATGTCAACCACGGCTTTTATTTTAATAGCGTTATATTAGTAGCTACACAAATACTGTACTGAGATGCTTTATTTTCTGGTGTTCAGAAGATATTTGGTGGTCGGTGGAATGCCATTGATCAAGTCCATAATCTTAAATCGTTCCAAGACTAAAGGTGTTAGTAACAGACAATAATAGATAGACAGTATAATTATTTTTCATTCTTTCTTTATTCCTTTCATGGTGTCAGTTAATTAGTTGAAATTCAGAAAGTGGTGCATTTGTTTCCAAACAATGTAGAAAGTAGATAGAGAAAAAACAGCTAACATTTTACTGTTAAACAATGCACAGAGACCTGATTACTGACCCCAGTGATTTGGTGTAAAGAGCTGATCCCTGTGGCAATGTGTGGTGATGTAGTGGGGCTAAACCTCTCCATGTTTTCAGTAAGATCTGAAGAGCACCAGGTCAGAGCATTGTTCCCACTCACCAAGTCGAATAAAGGGGTTGTTTCGTGTTGCCAAAGGCAGCATACAGTTCAAGAATGCTGTGAACAGAAATTCTTTTTGCTTTCTAGAAAGAGACTGGCTAGCTTCAAGGCAATCATTTAGCTACAGATATGAAGACAGCTATGCAAGCATTACATTTTCCAAACTCACAAACATAGCAGGTAAACATGCACTATGCAAGTCCACAAATATTCACGACAGTGGTGGAATTTTTGTAAATTTTCCTATTCATTCATTCATTCGACTTTATCCGATCTTCCCTCGGGTCACGGGGAGTCTGTGCCTATCTCAGGCGTCTATGGGCATTAAGGCAGGATACACCCTGGATGGAATGCCAACCCATCGCAGGACACACACACTCACATTCACACACACATTCACACAGTAGGGACAATTTTCCAAGGTGCCAATCAACGTACCGTGCATGTTTTTGGACCGAGTGGAAACCGGAGAACCCCATGAGGCACGGGGAGAACATGCAAACTCCACACATACATGGCCGAGACGGGAATCGTACCCGGAACCTGGCGGTGTGAGGCGAATGTGCTAACCACTAAGCCACCAGGGCCCCTGTATGTATATATATATGTGTGTGTGTGTGTGTGTGTGTGTGTGTGTGTGTGTGTGTGTGTGTGTGTGTGTGTGTGTGTGTGTGTGTATATATATATATATATATATATATATATTGTGTTAATATTACATGGTAATATTCATACATTTCTCAGGATCATCACTAATACCAGCCCTGAGCCCTGAAAATGATTTTTGTCATTTTTGAGAATATTAATTTTTCTTCTGTTACTATGGTGGACTGAAGTATTATTACAAACATTTCATACGTGTCGAAGGCTTTATTGACTGCGCTGAGTTTATGCAAAGAGTTTATACAGTGGATACCCTTGCTTGGAGTTTTGTCAGAATTTGTGGGTTTTTGTTTATCTACCTGCCTCTTGAGGACTGACCACACGTTCTCAATGGGATTACGGTCTCTGGGGTTTCCTGGCCATGGACCCAAAGTTTCAATGTCTTCTTCCCCCCAGCTACTGGAAGTCCATCATGCTGGAAAAGGCATTACTCATGGTTGGGATAACTTTACTGTTGGCATGAAACAGGGCAGACGAAAGCGCTCAGTGGTTCGTCTCTGGCGAGCTTTTTACCAGATTCCCCAAACAAAAAGAAAAGTGATTCATCACAGAAAATGTCTTTATGCCAGTCCTCATCAGTCCAGTCCTTGAAGCCTTTGCAGAATATTAGTCTGTCCCTGATGGTTGATGGACAGAATTGGCTGCACTTCTTGACATCAGGCCATCCTTGAAAGGTCTCCGCCGTATATGCAAATGCACTCATAAACCTGCCCCCATTCCCATGCAATGGTAGTGCCCTGATCCCACAGCTGACTCGACTTTAGGAGACATTTCTGGGACTTTGCTGGACCTTCTTCACAACAATTGAACCTCTCCCAGAGGTTGTAGTCCTTTGCGCTAAATGAGTTTTGTCATGTAAGCTCCGGAGAATTTACAGAGCTAGATCTACAATCGTTAATAAATGCTAGCGACACGGTTAACATTAGCAGCAGCGCATGCCAAAACACCACCTCAACCAGGTTTGACAAATGATGTAAATGCAATTTGGATCAGGAGCCCTACTTTTCCTTCTCCATACTCTATTCATCTTCACCCCATCATTATGAAACCTCTTATAGAATCCTCTTACAAAATTAGACAGTTTTTACACTTGTCTCATACTGATTTTTTTTTTGTTCATTTTACCACATATTTGGATATTGAGGTAAACTCTCTTTACTTTCATGAAAGTCTGTGATTTCACTTTTAATAAATAATGAAGGATTACTCATCGGCAGTTCTGTGCGAAATACATGGTGCAGTCAACGGTGAAAGAGAATGTGAGTTGGAGGAGGGGAGTTGAGTAAGGAAAGGTCTTTAGGAGACTATTTAAGTCATCTAGGGATGCGTGTGTTGGGGGTGAAGGTGGAGTGGTGTTGATGACCAGTTGATGACAAAAAATTGGTCTAATGCCTAAAGAGGAGTAGCTGTAAAGTATTATGTGCTGGAGTTCTGAATCATTCTTGTAAGTGATCCAGGTCAACGAATCTGATATGGTTGATGTGGGTATGGTGCTGTTGGTCTGATGATTAAATGAGTGTTGTTGTAGGGATTCCAAAAAGGAACGGATTGAAATTCAAAGCTTCGTCCACAGCTGATTGACTGTACAAGAGGCCTCCATCAAAGAGGAGCTCCACAGATGAACGATCTAGCAATGTAACACACATCCAACTAATTAAGGTTTTTTTTTCTTTCTTTTTTTTAAGTAGGTCAGAGAGAACAAACACACTGGTCACGCACCATTCTCTCTCCTTTTCCTATTCTGGTACCTTTTACTGGGTTTAAATATTTATCACAAGCTGTGTAAGTGCTTATTAATGTATGGCACTCATAGTTCTAACCATTTCCTCACTATTCATTGGTTTAAACATGTGAAAAAAAAGCATGAGTAAGTTAGATGAAAAAAATACAAATATAAAAAATATGAAACTATATAGAATTATAATTCTATACCACCCCACTGCTGCGCTCACTCCACTGGCTTCCTATAGCTGCACGCATCAGATTCAAAACACTGACGCTCGCCTATAAAGCCAGAAATTGATCAGCACCTTGATATCTCAGAAAGCTTGTCTGAGAGCATCTGGCACTCCTCGCCTGGTTCCACCTTCTCTCAGGGTAAGAGGTAAGACCAGCTCATGGCTCTTTTCTCTTCTAGCACCGAGGTGGTGGAATGAACTTTTCCTGGATGTCCGAACGACGACTGAAGACCCCTATATTCCAACAACACCTATCCTAACACGTCATCCTTCTCACTGTTCAGGAAACCATTAAAAAAAATCCCTCAACTGTGTGTGTGCTTATTTTGCACCTTAAGTTTCTACCTGAATTAACCATTTGTATGTCGCTCTGGATAAGGGCGTCTGCTGAATTATGTACATGCAATGTAATGTAAATAGCATTATATGACAGGGAGCTAGATTTACTGAATGGACGTTGTATTTAAAATTTTATTTAAGTTAATAACAGCTAAGAAGATGCTTCACAATCATTCATCTACATGGTGGTACTGCTGTTGATGTGGATTAGAAAAAATATATCCCAAATATCCTAAATCTATCACAGGCCATTAAAGCAACCATCTTCCAAGTTAAAGAAAAAAAATGTTTAATAGCAATTCATCTAGTTAGTTCAGAATTTATGAGCAATCTATAGTAAATGTATTTATCCCCCAGCCATAATCAATTGCTGGAAAGCAGGTCATGAATAGTGTCTGCATGGCATTATATGAAATTATAATATGAAAGATACCCATTAATCCATAATTCACTCTTGTAGATGTTGTTTTCAAGGATATCGGACAACAAAGGCATATTCCTGAGCCAACGCAAGGTCAGTATTTTATCATTTTATGTCGGGTTTATGCATCAGTTAATATTTTTGCATATCTGCTTTTTAAAATCTTTTTTTTTTGTTTTGTTTGAAGAACATTTGAAATGAATTAAGTGGCTTTGAAGGTGCTCTTAACATGCTTTCTGCTTCCTCCGCACACCAATAATCGGATCTAAACCCTTTTAATGTCACTTCTCAATTTTCTTCTCTGGGACTCGACAGGTCATATTTGGGCTGCTGGTTTACCATGGAAAATAAAAATAAGTGCAGAGATGCTTTCATGTGAAATAAATTGACCCAGAGGAAGCATGTGACCCCTCGGAGGTCAGAAGAAGTAAAAACTTGGCAGGTGTGTGAATATTTGAGGGGGGGGATGAGAGCGACAAGAATGGCCCATTATAAGGAGCAGGCACCCAGAAGACAATCAGAGGCTGGCTAAATTGCTCACAGCTGGAGGCCAAGATGCCATTTTGGAATGGAATGGACAAATTTTCCCTCCCTTTTTACTATTTTTTTCCTCTCTTTTTTTCCCTCTCTCTCTCTTACTTTTCTAGTCTTTGTGTCCTTAAAGCAGTTAATCATTCATTTTGAGGAAGATCATGTCCTGAGAAATGACACATTAGCCAGATTTACCTGCTGTTCTTTCCCTCGCTGATGGCTGGGAAATCGGCATAGTTGAAGGGTGTGGGGGGGGGTTTGCCCGTTCACCTTTGATTTATGGAAACCCGTAAACCACTCCTACCTGCAAGATTATAGATGCCCCTAGATTATAGGTGCGAGGTGTTTCAGGCTCTGTTTTTTTATTTGGTGGTGTAGAGAGTGTGAGATGTAAAAGCATGGTGAATGGGGGGGGTGGGGGGGTTTAGGAGTTTTCCATTGACATGCATGGACAAAACCACAGAACTGCACATCTCTAGACGGAAAAAAAGAGACGGGAATGCAGAATTGCATTTGTGTGGAGGAGAGCACAGTGCATACTTTAGAGGTAGTATAACTGATTGTTATAAGTAGGTGAAGGATACGCTGACAAGTTTACAAGAGAGCACCTTTGTAATTACGACTGGGAATTATTATTTATACGGCCAGCTGACTTCTTTTATATTCTGGATATATCCTACAATTTGGAAGGAATTTACAGCATGCGAGTGTGTGCGACTTTGTATGCAAGGGTGTGTATGCAAAGGCATTTGGGCACACGAAACTCTCTGACCTAAGATTGTGAACTCAGCAGAAACGTGCACGAGGTGAAAGTATGTCAAGGACTATTCAGGCAAAATATACCTTCCTTGTGGTACATGATAACATTGAAAACCGATAGGGCAGCCGTTCTTCCAGAGAGCCGCGCACGTCTCGAGAGTAGACACACTTTTCATGCACCTTTGGAAATATGTGCAACTTGAGCAGAGGTGATAGCATGCAACCGCATTACATATCTCAAACTGACCATGTAGCAAGCCTCAAATTGAAAATCGATGCAGAGCTTTCTACCGTTTAGCTAGGAAATATGATGTCTCAGGAGAGTTGGCACTTCTTTGGACAGGAAATATATATCATACACAATAAACATATGTTTTTGTTTAAGCATGAAATGGGAATCGGTAAAAAAAGAAATACAAATTAAAAAATGTAAAAACTGATTGTCCAACAGCAAGCTGTACAGTGGTAAGATTGGGAAGGAAATGCATTCCAACAAACATTTCCATTCTTGTAAAAATCATATAAGCAGCGATGTTATCTTAGATCTAGCAGTAACAACCTCCTCTATCTAATCTCAAAACCTGCTCACTCCGGGATGCATGATTGGCATTTTCTTCCATTTGACTTTGGATTTGTCTGGGTAAAGTAAATAGTAATCTCTCTCTCTCTCTCTTTTTCGATACAAGCTTGTTATGTCTGCTAATCATGTGATCATGTGACTTGTTGTTTAATTAAAAACTGTATGTTGGGGGGGAAGGAAGTCTGTATGATGTGTGAAGTAGGCAAAAAGGTCACCTTGTGTTACTTACTACAGGTATTTTTGGTCTTTTTTAAGGTCTTACAAAAAGGTGGTCTGAGCACTGGTTTGGACCTTGCATCATGCCGTGTAAAGGCCATCGAGGTAAAAAGATCGTTGTGCAGAAGATTAGCTCATAAAACCCCTTAGACCAGTGTGAATGAGTCCATTACTCTGTCTTAGGCATCGAGCTCCTGATGTGATCTCTCTTATAATGATCTTTAATGTTTCCCCGACACTCCGTGTCCAGGATTGTTGCTAATATTCTGCCTTCACAGCACTAGAGCTAAGCTGTGAAATAGCTTCTTTAATGCTTGTTTTCTTTGAAATTGGGTTTACTTGTTTTGTTTTTTTCACTGCAAATATCTTATTAATGTACATTAATTTTATAATGTATATTCTGGAGATGTTTTTATATGACTATAGACTCACTGGAGCTACAGTTTATGTTTGCTGCCTCACAGAATTGGTATTTAACATATAGCTTCTTTTTGTTTCACCCTATTCCTGGAGTATGCTGGGGCAACTGAGTACATCTTTATGTGTGTGTGTGTGTGTGTGTGTGTGTGTGTAAAGAGAGGAAAAAAGGCAAGGCCACAGTATAACGCATGCCAAGCATAAACACACCTGCCACTCAGAATGAGTGATTACCTATCCTCACCACTGAGGAAAAGTCAATTTCACACTTTCGCCCCCCCCCCCCCCCCCCCCAAACACACATACACACACACACACGCACACACACACACCCACACTTCAAAATTGTAATATATAAAAATAACACCAGGTCAGTACTGTTTCTTTTTCACTTTGTTGGAAATCATTGTACTGGTTCCCTTCTGCTCTTTGATTGACTGTTGCTCTGAATGGTGAACACAAAGTAATACACAAGCCGCCTTTGTTTGTTTTACTGTAACCTTTCAATAGGTATTCAATATATTTTGACAGCAGTCATTCAGGAGCATTCACACTCTTTGGGTCAAATTTGCTTTAGATTTGCAAGACGAAATTTTTAGACCTGTTTGAAATTGGACAACACCTTCTCCATACAACATCTTACAGTTTATGGCCCATTTGAAATATTTGTCTCTTATGGTGGCTAAAGAAATGTGTGGATTTTAAAAATCCCCACTGAGGCGAGTTTAATGCTGAATCTGCAGTGTTCCATTCATGCAACCACTGTTGCTGTTTGCAATTTAATTTCATCCATTTTTAAAATCATTTCAGATTACCGCATGGACCCAGAGCTAAACTACACCCTCCGGGGGAAAGTACTAATATTAGCTTTTCTCACCATGCAGCTTTCTCACAGACAAAGCTTTTTTTTTTCGCTTTTCGTACCTAATCAGCACTCTATAAGCAATAACAGTGGCCATTTTGAGGATTTGAAGATTGGACCATCCTTGAGACTCCCCTTTCCTTACATCACATAGACCCCATCACCTGCATGTTATGCGTAATCTGCCCCCAGGCGTGACTCTTGGCAGCTTTCTATAATGGCCACCCATTGCTTCGCACAGTCCGTGATTTATGCAGTTTTCCACAAATAACGGGCACCAAGGACGCGTGCACACACAAGATTTCCACCCACTTCATTCCTGAAGCTGCCTCACTAATGTCCTCTGGGGTCAAAGGCCATAGAAGAGATGTCAGTGAAGCATGTCAGGAGTAACAGGGACCCAATGGGAATACTGTCCACTCATGCAACCCTAGGTGTGTTTGCAGGGAGGGGGGATGGATGGACGTTCATGATAACTCTGGATAAAGTGAAAACGTGTGTGTGCATATTGATACCACATGCCGAATTCGGCGAGTACGTGTGGCTTCCCACATCCGTCTGCTTTTATGTACCCCAGCAACTCGTCCCTCAGAACAACCCAGGGCTTTACAAGGCCATGAATTGGGCCATGTTTAATTGGCCCGGTGTGAGGAGAGTGAAGCCTGCAGCTCCTATAAGCTTATCAGCGCCTCGCCTCCATCAATAATGCATGTATAGTGTATTAATGTTCCCTGTTCTGCCTGTTAGCAAGAACAGCAGAGTTCCGACAGGCTTTATCGCTCAGGAGAGAGATGGAGGGATCAGCTGCTGCTCACAGATGTGAGGAGTCAGGGAATAGATTCCATCTCTCCTGCATCTCAAACCAACCTGAAGCCTTCCCAGAGGTGTGCTGGGTACGAGCCCAGATCTACAGTGCTTCAAAGAGCAGCGTGTGAAGGTGAATTAACCGGAATTCTGATCCCATTTTACCTTCAGCAAAATGGATCCAAGATTATGGAATTATTTCCTTTCATTGGAAAATTGATATTTAAGCAAACGCCGCCTAACATTTTGTAACATTTAGCAAATAATTAGAATGGGACAAAAGACGAAAGTCAACATTGAGCTCAGGCAATCAGACACAATGATGCAACAGAATGTGGCACACACTTGTACATCAAAGGAATGGCAAGCACCCAGAAACCTGATGCATGGTGGGAAGGAAGCCCCCCCTAAAATGAGAGGCCAATCAATTATGGTAATGCTTTTGTGCACAAGACGAACACAGCCTGAGGTTAGGAGGGGGATCAAAGCTCTGGGTTCTGTCTCTCTGGACCCTCTGTGGCTTGTCTGAACTCCCCCTTCTCTGCAGTGAAACCCCATGGTTTCAGCAACTGCTTGAAAGGTAGCATTCGGTAACCTGCTGTACAGGATAGCAATTACAATTTTTATTTAAAAACAATGTTTTTTTTTTTGCGTGTGTGCAGAAATACTTTAATGTTCCCATGAGGGAAATTCTTTTTGTTACAGGAGCATCAACTTAAACGAACGGTAGCAGGGAGAGGAAGGTGGGTGAGAAGGAATAAGGGGGGGGGGGGGGGGGGGGGGGGGGGGGGTATAATTCCCACTTTTTATATAAATATTATAAAAACATTTACATAGAGACAGAGACATTGCAGTAGGTGTATACAAAGAAAAATAGTAAAGAAGAACTGAAATGTGCGAATGTACACGTGTGTAAAGTAACAGTGAATAATATCTATCTATTTATAGGATCTATCTGTAGCGGTGTAGATTTATGATTTGATTGTATTCATAGCTGTTCAGTCGAGCACAAGATGAAAGCCTGTATATGCATATATACAGGAAATCTGTAAATTGAAAATACATACCACTTAAAGAAAGGTCAAATTTCCCTCAATATCAATATTATTCAAATGCAGCAAATGAATGAAATCAATACTTGATGCAACAGCCATTTATTCTTTTCATTCTGTTCTCTTAAAAAAAAACACCTTTATGCATTTTATGCATCATATTCAAGAACTTAATAATGTCTGTTGTTGTACAGCATGCGCAGGTAAATACAAACATCTTCAATTTTGCGGTACACAATGAAAGTCTTTAAAAAAAAAAATGTAAATGTGTAATATGATATACCAAAATTGGCATCATGTAATGGTAATTTATTTAAAAAAAAGGGATGGAAGCTGATGCTAGTATTTTTATTTATTTAGCTATGTAGTTAAATACTCCTGACTTCACTACTGTTCCATTACTGGGACCATGAGTTACAGGGATGTGTTTGTGTGTCTAAACTAGTACTGTTTAGTAGAAAAGGCATTTATAGTCTTATCCACTATTATTACAATTCTGTCTGACTGACCCTTCAATCAATCAATGACCCGAACAGTTTAGAATCTGCAGTGTTGGGAAGGTTTACTTTGGAAATGTAATAGATTACAGATTATAAATGATCCTATTTAAATTGTAATAAGTAGTGTATCTTTCCACTTACTTTATAAAAGTAAAGTAACCGATTACATTTGAGTACTGTCATTTGTCCACTAGATGGCACTTGAAAAATGTGGGATATATTTTTGTTACTGTGCAGCTTCAGAATGAAATTGTTGGGGGGGGGGGGGGGGGGGGGGGGGGGGGGGGGGGGGGGGGGTCGGGATCTTGCAGACGAAAATGTTGTTTCGGGGGGAGGGGGGGGCTGCGGATGAAAATGTTTTATGAACGTTGTGCAGACGAAAATGTTTTATCGATGGATGGTGTTAGGCGGTAATTGTTCGAATTTGCAATCGTCAACATTTTTTAAAGTAACTGTAATTAAAATACATAATTCCTTACAGGTAGGGTGCATGGTGGCTTAGTGGTTAGCACGTTCGCCTCACACCGCCAGGGTCCGGGTTCGATTCCCGTCTCGGCCATGTGTGTGTGGAGTTTGCATGTTCTTTCCGTGCCTCAAGGAGGTTTTTCTCCGGGTTCTCTGGGTTCCTCCCGGTTCAAAAACATGCAAAATAGGTTGATTGGCACCTTGGAAAATTGTCCCTAGTGTATGAATGTGTGTGTGAATGTGTGTGTGTGTGCCCTGCGATGGGTTGGCATTCCATCCAGGGTGTATCCTGCCTTAATGCCCATAGACGCCTGAGATAGGCACAGGCTCCTTGTGACCCGAGGGAAGATCGGATAAAGCGGTAGAAGATGAATGAATGAATGAACGCCGTTACATGTAACTAGTTACTCCCCAACACTGAGAAACTGTTATTTGTCTCATCTGTATTGCAATTCAAACCCCTAATTTTTCACATTTGAACATTTATTCTATTCAGAAAATTTGTCTGGGGAGGGGGGGGGGTCAAAACAAAAACTAATTAAAAGTAATATCCAAAGGACTGCTTTCACAACAGTTTAACACAAACCCCATGGAAGAATGCCAGTTTGTCTTAGCAGCCTGAAAAAAGAAGCACAAACTAAAAAAGAAAGTCTTCTGTGTGGAACAGGATATGAGTGGGTTTCACTCTATTACTCATCCATGACATGAATAAGCCTCTCCATGGTACCACTGGCTCCTAAAGAACTTGTGTGCTACAAAAGGTTGGAGTGTACGAGACCCCAATGCACAGACAGACCTTTCCACGGCATGAGGAACTGAAAGAATGGATCAACAATTGCTCCCTTGACTGTGAACTGCACGCCGGCGCGTAAGAGACGGAAAGAGAAAGAATGTGGGAAAAACCGAGACGCGAGTTAGTAATGCTGAAAGTGCATTGTTGAAAAAGCTCTACAAAATTGCTACTATGCCTGCTATGTTCATTCAGGGAACAAAAACGATGCCATCATCTTTATCTAATCAGAGGAATTGATGGGGGACCGCGTGCTATTGATGGCACTGAGTACAACTGAAAATAAAAGTCACGTATGGGCTGTAAAAGTAAAGCTGCATGAGCCGTGGGGCCTTATTATAATTGTAACATGTTTAGTCTGGCCTTCACATACCTTTGCATAAATACACACACATACAAAAAAAAAAAAACACACACACACACACACACACACACAGCCAGCTCTGGCAGGAGAATGCTCCCTGCTTTCCAACTCTCACTGATGATTTATCTAGTGCAGCTGGGGAGCAACAGGAACGAGAAAAAGAACGTACTTTCTTTCAAAGCAACTTGTTCTCCTTGTTTGTGCTCTTGTGTGCGAAAGAGCACGGCTGATAATTCATCGCGCTCGCTGATTGAGAGGATTAACTGTTGCCATGATTTAATGTCTTAGAATAGATAGGGCGAATAAAGGTGATGGCATGAACCTTATTTTTCTTTCGCACTTCAACTGTCACTGACGACATTGACGCCGTCACTAAACAGCCCACAATACTTGACACGTATTCATACATCTTGTTGCAAAACACTAATCTGTCCTGTTCTGTCGGCGTTCCATGCCGACTTTGAGTTGCGTCGGGAGCTCGGGTGAGAAAGTTGATAGATTATAGTTTCACTGGCTTTAAGACGACTGGCAGAAGCAGGCCGTAAATATTTCCCCGAAACAAAGGTGCACAATGAAGACAGGATTAGCAAGCTAATTAGTTGGCCTCTTGGTTTAGTCAGAACAAATTCATGGTGTTCACACCAGGCAGTGAACCCTAACACATTCCCCTTCTTGAGCAACAGGCACTGCAAATCATTTTTCATAATCATATTTAATGGAAGCAAAGAGCAGGTTTGATGTAGGGGACGACATAATGAACTCAATGGTTTTGCTTTAGAGCTCCTCAGAGGAGTATCACAAACGGACGATTCTTGCCTTATGAATTTGAAATGTGCGGCAGTAAATTTCGCCGCGCTGTTAACAACGTCTGCTTCTTTCACAGATGGATCTGAAGGTGAGCACGAGCTAATAAACTACAAAACATTGAACGGCTTCTATTTGTACTTGAATAGTTTTTTTGTATAAAAAATGGATTAAAATACTGTAGAATCCTTACATTATTTCACTTTTTAATGGAGACCAGAAATATAAACTCAATTAGTATCATTTTTTTGCATTTTGCCCATTTTATCATGTGAAAACATATAAACAGTAAAAGATCAACATGTCATGGTATGAACTCAAATTATAGGGAAACAATGAGAGAAGCAGTATTGCACCATTTTCTTTGCCCTGCCACCCATTTCTGTTCTTCATTCATTCATTCATTCATTCATTCATTCATTCATTCATCTTCTACCGCTATATCTGATCTTCCCTCGGGTCGCAGGGAACATGTGCCTATCTCAGGCGTCTATGGGCATTAAGGCAGGATACAGACTGGATGGAATGCCAACCCATCAAAGGGCACACACACACTCACTTTCACACAATAGGGACAAATTTCCAAGGTGCCAATCAACCTACCATGCACTAGGGGAAACCGGAGAACCCGGAGAAAACTCCCCTGAAAAACCACGGAGAGAACATGCAAACTCCACTGTGGACGTGTGAGGCGAACGTGCTGACCACTAAGCCACCGTGCCCCATCCATTTCTGTTCTTTTTAAGATAAAGTTATAAATGCTAGATAACTAAGGAATCATCTTTTATTTTTGCATATATGTTAGCTCATTGACCAAACAATGCTTGACTTTTTTGCAGCTAGTGAAGCACAGTGCAGAGTTTTAACTGTACAGGCGCTGAAATTGTGTCGATATTGCCTCCAGATTCTCATGCATAAAGCACTGCTATGAATACACAAATCACATGAAATCCCTCTTATCCCTTTTTCATGTCATCTTCATTCCTAGAAGGTCACCTAAAGAAGCTTATCGGCAACCTTTTCATTCCTATTTTCCCCTGTGCCCTTAAAGGCAAGTAGCAATTCTTTAATTGAAAGGTATTGGTGAGATAAAATACAGAGCGAAAATGCATGAGGATAAAACTCAATCATTCAAGCAATTCTGGTTATTCTTGTTTGTTTGGTTAATATAAAATTGCATTTAATTTCAAATTTAGGACTTTATTATTATAAAGATTTACGGAGCCTCTGCCCTTTCCCGTTGATTTTATACAGCAGAAAACATTATTCCATCAGCAGAGAGAAAGGAATGCAAGATTTATAAGCATTGAGATTCATTTGCATAGCAACAAAAAAATTGAAAAAAAAGTGCTTTCGCACTCGTTTTGCACAACTTGACACCATTAATACATCCTTCATCAGGAATATAGAAAAACTGAGACATGATTTATGAATTCTGACTGACTAACATTTTGAAATAAAAAAAAATACATTATGGATACTGAAATCAAATAATGATTAAAGCTGCAGTAAAACTGGTAATGCATTGGGGCGACGTTCTGTAATAGAAAGAATGAATGCATATCAAGTCTAAATTGTAAAATAGGTTAGAGAGAACACTGTGGGTTTAGTTCCCTCATATAAAAGTCAGAGATAATTGAAAGTGAAATAAAGCTATATTACTTGTTGTTGACAGCAAATCCCTGTTCCAGAGAATGTCTGGTGTTCCCTGAAGGAGCAAGACACTGTATTGGTAAGTCTTTGGATAACGCTTTGACATGCTTTGAATCACATGTGAAATCTGTGAACGGAATAGTATCATGATAGAGAATGGGGTGATAGAGGGTTCCTTGGGCACATCTGGGGTGAAGGAAGGCTCTGGTCATGCCAGGGGTATATTCCACTTAAAGGCCACTTATGACCACCACCCAGCCCACGAATGAAGCATCCAAAGTAAGAATTATGCGATGATGAGCTCCTAACACGGGGCTTTGAGGCAGGAACATAGGATCTTTCCAAATGACTGCGGCACGTAGGGCTTGAACCGTCACCTTGAATATATGGAGCATAGAACCCATGTGAGAAAACCACTTGCTCCTCCACACAATTGGTGAAGGTTCATGGTGAGAGTGCAAGGCAGAATGGAAGTGTATGCTTCGACGTCAAAAGTGAACCTGAGGAGCTTCCTGTGAAAAGGGCAAATCTCTCAGATTGATGGTCACAAACCAGGCCTAGTCTTGATTTGCGCCACAACCTGCCTCAATTTAAGCATCCTGAAAGTCTCTTGAGAGACAACAACAAAGCCATGATGTAAATCGGCTATGGGACACCACCCTCCTTCTTGGGAACCAGGCCGTACCAGCTATAAAACCAACCCCTGCTGGGGCCCCACCAGAGTGAAAATCGGGTGCCCGAGACCTGAATATTGAGACAGGCCGAGCAGGTTTTCCCAAGCTACCAGGTAGTGACTTAGGGAAGTCAGAGGTTGCTCTTGGCTGGGGCCACACCAGACAACCAACCCCTAATGCACCGTGTCGTGGGGATTTTTAAAATTGTTTCTTGGCCTTCTAAAATCTGTGGATTTCCCCCCTTTGGTCTAGAGCTTTCAAAGATCAACCTGGAAGGCCTGCATCCTGCCATAGTATGAGGGGCAACCACCACCTATATGGAGTTCCTTGGTGGCTAAAACCAGAGCCTTGATGGATGATGAGGGTCTACATTTCATGCCACAATACCTGCATCCGTGCAGCACAGCTTCACCCCGACAGAAACCTAACACTAGCTTGTGATGACATCCCCCAGCAACATCGCATCTCTCGAATGGACTGATTACAAATGCGATTCAGAGCATATCCCCCCCAAAAAAATATTTACAAAGTGTTGCCATGCATCATCTTGTTCCTTCTCCAGGTTCCATCCTCAGCCCAAAAACCAGAACTACAGAATGTTATAGACTGATGTTTTATTCAGGGTATTTTCCCACCTTCCACCCAGTCCCAGTAACCATTCTGTGACAATGACTAAAAGAGTAACTGGAGATGATGTATTTAACAGATTATATTAATGGTGAGCCTTTATGATTACTGTTGAAATTTGTATACTGATGCCGGTTATGTTAAATCAATGTTTGTAGCTATCTGACTATACGTTTGTATGTTTTTTTGAACAACCCATTTCATAATTAATCCGCATTTGACGTTATAATAACCTCCACTATTTTGCTCATGATTTCTGCTCATTCAGCCTCAAGGGTGTTAGTAGAGTCAGATACTGATGTAGGGTGAGGATCCCTGAAGAGCCGTCAGCATTTCAATTCATCCCAAAGGTGTTTAATAGGGTCGAGGTCAGAGCTCGATAACAGACCACTGAAGATTTTTCCACTATAACCCATGAAAACTGATCATGCATTGCTTTATGCACAGGACAATGTCATGCTGTAACAGGATTGGTTCTCCTAGTAAAAGTGAAGTGAAAATGTAATGCGAGAAAAATAGTCCCTGTGTGTCTTTATTGGTAATATGTTGTATGATATGTTGGATATCATTAAGAACCAATAGAACGCCTTTAGGACCATTAGGACATCATTACACATCATATCATATCATTACACATCATTAAACTTCAGCATGTTTTTACTTTTGATTAAATCAACGAGGTATGCAAACACAAAATGTAATCAATATTATTTCGCAATGTTTTTTTATTTATTTGTTTGTAAAAAATAAAAGCAGGCCTATTTTAAATACAATGATTTCATATATTTGTACCTACATACAGCTGTTTATTTAAATAGTGCAATTGCAAAATGTATGGTCTAAATAAATTTGATTTCAATCATTTTGGTAACATTAACTAATAATGGTTTTAGGCATTGTTGTGCTTCTCTGCAAGGGCAAATGCATTCAGACAAATAAAGGGGATTTTCTAAAGCCTCAGACTCTCCTTGATGCCCACTCATCTCCTCAGCCTTGCCTCGGTATTATTGATTTAGGCCTGCCAGACATATGTCTCAAGAGAACCTGGAGTAAGCATTTGATTTTTCTCTTTTTCATCTTGTGTGAGGAATTTATGCAAGTGATGATGGCCAAGTACCATGTGGAGGAACCATCTTCAGAGGTTTTCAAGGGTATATACAGACGTGGACAAAATTGTTGGTACCCTTTGGTCAATGAAAGAAAAAGTCACAATGGTCACAGAAATAACTTTAATCTGACAAAAGTAATAATAAATAAAAATTCTATAAATGTTAACCAATGAAAGTCAGACATTGTTTTTCAACCATGCTTCAACAGAATTATGTAAAAAAATAAACTCATGAAACAGGCATGGACAAAAATGATGGTACCCCTAGAAAACACAGAAAATAATGTGACCAAAGGGACATGTTAATTGAAGGTGTGTCCACTAATTAGCATCACAGGTGTCTACAACCTTGTAATCAGCCATTGGGCCTATATATATGGCTCCAGGTAATCACTGTGTTGTTTGGTGATATGGTGTGTACCACACTCGACATGGACCAGAGGAAGCAAAGGAAAGAGCTGTCTCAAGAGATCAGAAAGAAAATTATAGACAAGCATGTTAAAGGTAAAGGCTATAAGACCATCTCCAAGCAACTAGATGTTCCTGTGAGTACAGTTGCACATATTATTCAGAAGTTTAAGATCCATGGGACTGTAGCCAACCTCCCTGGACGTGGCCGCAGGAGGAAAATTGATGACAAATCTAAGAGACGGATAATCCGAATGGTAACAAAAGAGCCTAGAAAGACTTCTAAAGAGATTCAAGGTGAACTTCATGCTCAAGGAACATCAGTGTCAGATCGCACCATCCGTCGTTGTTTGAGCCAAAGTGGACTACATGGGAGACGACCAAGGAGGACACCATTGTTGAAAACGAATCATAAAAAAGCAAGACTGGAATATGCCAAACTACATGTTGACAAGCCACAAAGCTTCTGGGAGAATGTCCTGTGGACAGATGAGACAAAAATCGAAGTTTTTGCCAAGGCACATCAGCTGTATGTTCACAGACGAAAAAATGAAGCATATCAAGAAAAGAACACTGTCCCTACTGTGAAACATGGAGGAGGCTCTGTTATGTTCTGGGGCTGCTTTGCTGCGTCTGGCACGGGGTGTCTTGAATCTGTGCAGGGTACAATGAAATCTCAAGACTATCAAGGAATTCTAGAGAGAAATGTACTAGCCAGTGTCAGAAAGCTTGGTCTCAGTCGCAGGTCATGGGTCTTGCAACAGGACAATGACCCAAAACACACAGCTAAAAACACCCAAGAATGGCTAAGAGGAAAAAATTGGACTATTCTAAAGTGGCCGTCTATGAGCCCTGACCTCAATCCTATTGAGCATCTTTGGAAGGAGCTGAAACATGCAGTCTGGAAAAGGCACCCTTCAAACCGGACACAACTGGAGCAGTTTGCTCATGAGGAGTGGGCCAAAATACCTGCTGAGAGGTGCAGATGTCTCATTGACAGTTACAGGAAGCGTTTGATTGCAGTGATTGCCTCAAAAGGTTGCGCAACAAAATATTAAGTTAGGGGTACCATCATTTTTGTCCATGCCTGTTCATGAGTTTATTTTTTTACATAATTCTGTTGAAGCATGGTTGAAAAACAATGTCTGACTTTCATTGGTTAACATTTATAGAATTTTTATTTATTATTACTTTTGTCAGATTAAAGTTATTTCTGTGACCATTGTGACTTTTTCTTTCATTGACCAAAGGGTACCAACAATTTTGTCCACGTCTGTATGTGTGTGTGTGTTTTTCTTTTTTTTATAATCAGCAAAATCTCAAGCATGCCTTCACTTTTAATACCAATTCTCTGTACCTCTCCATAAGACGAAGTTGTCATGATGTGTGAAGATAAAATAGCTGCCTAGAGAAGGCGCTTAAAGATTGTGCTTTGGGATGTACACCGCACAACACATTACAAACAGTGAGAAGTGAAGATGTTCTGATCAAACATCAGGGCTATCGCTATATTAGCAGTAATCTGTGTGAGATGTGCCTCTATTGGGAAAATACTGGGGCTTTGTGATCTACGGCTTCCAGTTTATTCTGCCATCCCATGTGCTGCCTGGTACAACAACAATAATTTACAAGAATAAATGGTTGTGTGGAAATTTGTTGGATTCAATATCTATGTCTGGAATGTCTCATTCAAATAATTAACATATAGCCCAAGGGCCATTTAAGAGGCTCCAATTCAATTTCGGTTTCGCATCGTCCTTTATCTGGATTTGAGTTATTCCTTTGTGCATCCATTATAAGCCCACCTAGGGTGTGCAGAGGTGCTTGGCCAGGAAATGATGCTGCAAATTGACTTCAGAATAGATCTCCACTCTTGTGGTCCAATGTGTCCCAGCCTATTCCAGTCTTGACCAACCTTCAGACAGGTAATCAGGACCTGCATGCCAATGACCTTTATTCCCATTCAGTCCCAGAGCTGAATATGGCTGACGTGGCTGGAATGGCTGCTCCTAAGCACACAACGACCTGCGAATGTGAATTCTTATTGAGATATGGAAGATCTCATATTGCATCAGGGTGTCTCGGTGTTGAATTGTGCAGGTGATAAAATCAGTGTTATATGAAGCTTATGTCTGGTGACTCCCTGTCTTGCCTCTGTGCCCCTTTATCAGCTTTACAGTATATTAGAGGTAAAATACTGGTCCTCAGAAAGCCATTTGGCACCTAATTGAGCAATCCTATTACTTTCTACTCCCACTAGACAGAGACTGCAGTGTGTGTGTGTGTGTGTGTGTGTGTGTGTGTGTGTGTGTGTTTATGAGAAAGAGAGAGGCAAGTTCCAGGGTAGTGAATAACTCTTTGTATGTCATTTACTGTATGTCAAAATGAGAAAAAAAAAAATATTCCAGTCCGGGTTTTTCGACTACAAGTATGATTGCACATTATATGACATATCCTCCCATGAATATATTTTCTTAGATGAATCTTTAATAACAGCTGAGTAAATGTATTACTGCTTCACTCTTGCATCACCCTCACAGAAGCAGGTCAGAAGTTTATAGCGATTATGGTTCAGGAGTAGTCATGTTTTTAGTTCGTTTTTACTTTGCCGTAAAAAAAAAATGCATTGCAATATTTGGTCCACATCGGCGTCTTCTTTTTGCAGATGTTCCAGGTTGCGTTAAGGGGATGTGGGAGAACGAGCATGAAATGATTATATAGATAGATGGATATTTATCTTAATAGCACAAAATGATCTGAGTTGCCATTGTATATCGTATGTTTGTATAACAGTATTTATTCATTCATTCATTCATCTTCTACCGCTATATCCGATCTTCCCTCGGGTCTCGGGGAACCTGTGCCTATCTCAGGCATCTATGGGCATTAATTCAGGATACACCCTGGATGGAATGCCAACCCATTGCAGGGCACACACACACATTCATACACTAGGGACAATTTTTCCAAGGTGCAAATCAACCTACCGTGCATGTTTTTGGACCGGGGGAAACCGGAGAACCCAGAGAAAAACCCCCTGAGGCACGGGGAGAACATGCAAACTCCACATACACATGGCCGAGACAGGTATCCTAACAGTATTATAAATATTTATTTATATGCATGAATTTCCTAAAACTGGCTTGAAATAAACCTTTGTTGACTTTGTTTGCTCCAATTGGGCTATTTAGAAAGCAGACACTGTCCAGAGTCAAGGACTCAATCAACAGTATGCAAGTTAATTCTGTACAATTTATTTGTCACATATCCATTACAGCACAGTAAAATTATCGGGGGGACCCCAGATAAAACACTTGGCAACACGATGCTGCCACTATTGGGTCCTTGAGCAAGGCCCTTCACAGCATGTGCATCAGTGAACAAAACAATAAATACATGTTCACAGACATTAATTATGAACTTCTGAATGTTAACATGAGCCGAGTCATCAATTCAGGACAAGAATTCTGTTTGTAGGACAAGAGACAACAGGTTTTCTATTTTCCAAATCCTGTGGCAGGTTACATTCAGAGAACAAAGTGAAAATGGAGTGATTTTGTGCAGAGGTTGTGCTTGCAGCTCTCATGAGGAGAGACTTCCACAAAATAATGCCAAATAAATATTGTAGGTGTTAATAATGGGGGGGGGGCAATGTTATATCAATATTAACAATATTAACTTTACTGGTCACATGCTGCTATTTTGTGGTCTTTGATTTCATTAACATTATCATATTACACAAAGAGGGGCACGGTGGCGTAGTGGTTAGCACGTTCGCCTCACACCACCAGGATCCAGGTTTGATTTCCGTCTCGGCCATGTGTGTGTGAAGTTTGCATGTTCACCCCGTGCCTCAGGGGGTTTTTCTCCGGGTTCTCCGGTTTCCTCCCGGTCCAAAAACATTGGCACTTTGGAAAATTGCCCGTAGTGTATGTGTGTGTGTAGACGCCTGAGATAGGCACAGGGTCCCCGTTACCCGAGGGAAGATCGGATATAGCGGTAGAAGATGAATGAATGAATGAATATTACAAAAACATTACATATATATTATCATATTAGCCTATTACACTATGCATTATGTGCATGCAAAGTACATTAGTGATGCGTAAAATGTGTTTAAGTACAGAGAAATTGGCCATTAAAGCTTTATTCGGTTTGATTTTTATTTCTTTATTACTACTATTGCTGCTAATACTTTGGGGAAATTAGAGTCCTCTTCCTGAATGCATGCAAGATTGAAGTAAGGCCTTAGTGAATAGCTAACAGACCTGTTAATGCATTCATTCATGAACACATTTGTATACTACTGGAGCTCTTTTTTTTAAATACTATTTGCCTTTTGTATTACTGACTTCATTGCAATTGTTCCCGCCTTGTTTTAATTATCACTGTCGAATATGTGAGTCTATTGATTTAATGTTGTTATTAGGGGGCTTTGGTGTTTTATCAGTACGAGCATCATGTTTGGGGAATTCCATAAAGGAGCATAATCACCGAAATATAACACAATAGGTCGCCCACGGTGATTCGGTCCAAAATAAAGCTGGTGCATCTCCACACTATCGTGCCACCGTGCTAGTTTTGACCAAGTGGAAAACCCAATTTCCTACACGCTTCAGTGGCTCAGCGTGCACTGGGGACTGCATCACTCACACCATTTGCTTGCCGGGAATAATTGTGCCAGGACAAGACACTGTGTTTATTCATGCAGTCATGCGTTTATGGCCTTTCACCTACCTGAATCTGTTGAATATGAAAATGTGCTCACCCTCTGTGACTCCCTGCTGCCACACACACACACACACACACACACACACACATGCACTTCTTTGGGAGATTAGAATCTTGTCTCTGGCTTTGGGTCTGCATCAGTGACATGGAAAATGTTCTTTTTCAGATTAGAATGTGTGTGTGTGTGTGTGTGTGTGTGTTTTGTGGGACAATCCTTTGCTAGGAATAAGAGTAGAATGATTGAAAAACACACATACACACACACACACACATAGCAAATCAATCACACTTATACAGTGCCATATGCTCTGATGTTTTGCTTCCGTCCTTTAATAAGAAAGAGATCAACCAGCAAATAAAAAAAATGGACAAATTAGATGTGAGTGAGAGGGTGAGAAATTCTCTGCACTGGTCTGGATCCCAGTGGCGTTCCAGCTAATCAAAGGAGGCAATCCTGCAAAAGCAGATGCTGTTGCAGGGGTCAGGAGGAACAGCTGGCACTATGGATGAAGAGCAGAGGCTGCAGGTGGCACAGGCCAACGGGGAAGGGGGGAGGGGGGTGGACAGACCGTGGATCCAGGTGGCATTTGGTGCCACTTTTGCATTTGAGGTCAGTGGCATTGTGTCAAAGTAAAATCTGTTGGCTGCCCAGTGACACATTCAAACCTTAGAAAGGCCAGACGGTCAGCTCTAACTGACCTACAGCACTTAACACTGCTTCTCATTTGATGTTTCATGAGGCATGATGTTGCCTTCGTGTTTCTGTCCGTGTTCATTTTGAACTTGCTTCTGGAAAAATGCTAATCCTTAGTGATTAACTCATTAGTTTGTTTAATATTCGGTAGCGCAGAGAAAACTATACTTAGATAAATACGTATTCATACGTATCATATCGCGTTTTATTTAGTCAGGCAATAAGGGAATAAGGATTTAAAGAGGATTCACCAGACCAGGCAGGCTGAGTCAAGTTTTTCGTCTTGCTTTTTTTCGTCACACTGTACAGTTCAAGAAAGAACATTTGAACCCAAATCCATAACACCACTGCAATATTTAAGATCCGGCGTACCAGCTCAATCCTCGCATGCTTTATCAACCCACTTTAGGGAGTAGTAAAAGTAATGTAGATCCCATTTTTCCCTTATTATTTAAGAGGTAGCGCAATGCTTGTGATGAAAAGGAGAGAAAAGGCTGACACGGAATAAAAGGTGGAGAGCAGGATGGAGAAGCGAGAGCACGCAGAATACCAAGTAGCTATATTCGTTGATCGGTGGAAAAAAAAAAACCAAAAAAAAAAAAAAACTACAGGATAGTGAGAAGGGCTAGACATGAGACGGAATAGGATTGGATTATGAGAGAGTGCAAAAGTTCAAGAGTGAGAGAGAGAGAGAGAGAGCTTGACTGGGGGGAAAAAAGAGAAAAGGTAGAATAAGGAGACAGCAGAAGGGGTTGGGATCTAGCAACAGACCATTAATTACTCATGATAAACCACAGTGCTGGAGCCGTCACTGCCACCAGCACTTGGGACGTTCAAGGTCAGACTGACACCTCTGTAGAAGTCTGATTGGTTATATTTTATGCCCTCGTTCATTAAAGGTGGAGCCTGACACAACACAAGTAAGCTTAAAATGAAAATGATTCATGGGCAAAAATCCGTAACGAGTCACCAGTGAGTGATTTTCTCAGTAATAAGCAGCAGCTTCCTGGCGTCAGTGACAAAATAAAAAAAATCGCGCTGAAAGAAGACAGATGAACCGGCACACTGACGGAAATAAATGAATATCCGACACTGGTTCAATAACGCTGCAATTCCAGCCGGTCTGTTTTTCTAAATGAAAGGTTAAGAGGATTAGAGGCTGTTTGCTGATATACGAGACTTGCAGAGTATGATAAAGTAGGAAAGCAGTGTGCAGGTGTAGCAGCTCAATCTGGCTTACTAACACTGGCATCTTATGAAAATATGCCTATAGGCAAAAGGACAGAATCCCTCACTGGACCATATTTTGGAAAGTAGAGTTTATTCATGGGGTATACAAACTGTTTCTCATCTGTTTCCATTAAAAAAAAAAAAGATTTTGCATTGTGTTATCACTGGGGATATTTGGCATGTTTACTGACTAATCCCCTGCTGAGCATTGCCATGAATATTTCCATCAGACTTTATGGTTATGTTTTACAAAATGGGTTATTTGAAAAGCATTGAAAAAACAAATGGAATACCGTGGCTCAATAGCTTACTTTATTTTGCATAATTAATAGGCAGATTCGTTTTTTTTTTCATTCCAGACATGGGTTTGTTTTTAGCGGCAAAATAAGTTTTCCGCAACACAATCAGTTCTATGCAAATATGATCCATCGCGAGTTTTAAAACATCGGTCTGTATCTTGGCCGCAATCCCGAGCTAATAGCCATGTGGTGCGAGCGTGTCCTTTGAACTAAAGCTGCCTGACTGACTGCAGTGAAGCTGAGCCTGGCTCCCGGTGTGTCCTTAGCAAGGAGACAAATTACCCATAATCAGGGATAGGGGAATTCCCCCCTAGTGCAGAAAAGCCTTCTTTCCCCTCAGGCAAGAAGAAAAATGACTGATGCATACCCCACCTGTCATTCGGTCCACCACATGCGGTGTTGGCAGTGTATTTAAATATCCAGAGGTTGTTGTTTTTTTTTTATTCATTTTTTTGTCTCCACGCTCATTCCTAAAATATATCGGATTTGCCAATTATACTCCATGTCCTCCGACTATCCCAAAAAGCCTGGAGTGTGTCTGAAATCTCCTCAACCCCTCTCTGTCCATATAATTCACCAGACACTTAAAGTACTCCAGATCGACTTTAGTGAGAAATGGAGAAGTCTTACAGTGCTCAGATTACTGGCCCATTCTTTGTTGTAGGATTACTGCGCAGTGAATGAAGCCTGCTATTTAACAAAGCAGCTCAGAAAGCCGTAAAGCTGTGCCGTAGACACAATGCCCGTCTCCTTGGAGGAATTACAGGGTCACGCTAAACGCACCGAATCCCCATTGCTTTGCTGAAATAACTTCCAAATAAAATCAATTTATCTCAATCGCGCGTCCGAACGCAAACATGCCATTCTGTCAGGATTGATAGGCGCGGCTTTGGATTTTATCGATTAATTAAGCAATTGATCATTGCCTACCGTCCAATCCATTCTTCGGTGTTGGATGATGTAGCTGTCCGAACTCTGCACATATTCATCCGTCTTGCACCTAATGAAGGAATCAATTTGGTGTATGAACACGTTCACGTACACGTGAATCGTTTTAGCTCACCGTGAACCATTACACACGTCCGACTTGGAGTTCACCGAAGGAGCCAGGGCTTCTTTTTACGAACCCCCTGGTTTTTGTAGATATTGCATGAATCCAGAAGACATCATCTGCGATGCCTATGTCCAAACGGTCCTCATAATTAAAATGGCACTGAAAGAAAGACGGTCTTTTCAGAATCATGATAGCAGAATTCATTAAGGCCAGCTGTGTCTATGTGTGTCAGCGAGCAGCCAGATACTTAACTATTTAAGGCCGCCAAAGAATAATACGAGAAATAGAAATATCAACATACTCCAGTTGCTCTCTAATAACAAATAAACAATAATGCCACTTCAATTAAGCACACTGTACACAAAACGATACTGTGCAAAGGCACAAAATTGGTGTTCCTACTCTCAGATTCTCACCAGTGCAATCACTCAGAGGATAAAAATCAGTCTCTGTGTTTTGAGATGTATATATAAAGGGGCACAGTGGTTTAGTGGTTAGCACGTTCGCCTCACACCTCCAGGGTTCGGGTTCGATTCCCGTCTCGGTCATGTGTGTGTGGAGTTTGCATGTTCTCGCTGTGCCTCAGGGGTTTTTTCTCCGGGTTCTCCGGTTTCCCCCCGGTCCAAAAACATACACGGTAGGTTGAGTGGCACCTTGGAAAAATTGTCCCTAGTGTGTGAATGTATGTGTGTGCCCTGCGATGGGTTGGCATTCCATCCAGAGCGTATCATGCCTTAATGCCCATAGACACCTGAGATAGGCACAGGGAAGACCCGAGGGAAGATCGGATATAGCGGTAGAAGATGAATGAATGATGAATATATATATATATATATATATATATATATATATATATATATATATATATATATCTTATATCTATATATATATATATATATATATATAGAATATATATATATATATCGTATATATATATATATATATATATATATATATATATATATATATATATTTGTAATTTGTTGACCAGACCTGAGATGCGATGAGCAGCTGTGCTCAAAGAAATAAACACATATTCTACACCCGCACCCGGAGCATCCTGTTTGAAATCATTTGCTTTTATGCCTGTATTGCTTTTAAACATTGAATACAGGTGCATTCTTTTTTATTTTGTTGCATTGCTGATATGTTCGTTCTGACAAGACATAAACCCTTTAGTTTTTCGAAACCATCCGATACTCCTTTGTCCTAAGATATTTGTAACGTTTATAAAGTGTATAGCCAGAATTGTCTGTCACTTTTGATCCGTTCATATTTTTCATTTCTTTAACCTGATTCACTGAAATTGTTTCGATATCTAAAATTGTATCTTGGGATGTTTTTCGTGCCACCCGGTTTCCTCCATGTATACATTATTGCTTCTAAGCTGTGTGCGTGCCCAGCATGCTAAGTCAATTTCTGCCCCGTAACCGCCACTCTCACTTGAGATTTCCTCTGTCATGCTTTTATTTGTTCATTCAATAAATTGTCTGAGGGTTGAGTCGTCACCAACGTTTTCTGTCCCCTTATTGTCAGGGGGTGATCCAATCTACATATGTAATATATAGCTTCTGCTAGGGAAAATACATGAAATGAATTTATTTCATTCTTTAAGTTTACATTGAGATTTTTTGCATGGAACTCTTCCAGTCTTGCTCCACACCTAAGGAAATCTGACAAAACCTGATGCTTTACAGAATGACGTGGGTTTCATTCCGAAGTCGGGTTTGTGAGCGAATGATCATGTTAACAATCGTGTATTATACGAAAAGGACATGGCGTTTCTGCTCTAATATCTATAATCAGTCGTCGAAAAAAGACATCCTGTCATATAGTCAGAACAGGCTCATACACAATATAGAGAGATTCACTTGTCAAGCAAGTCCATCTAAGATGATTGTCTCCCCCTTGTGGTCATTTCTTCTTAAAGAAACTTTTATTCCCCCCTTTATATCTGAAAACGCAAGCTTTGGCAAATACATTTCATCCCAGTGAGCATAATTAAATTGCCTCCTAAATGCCATCATTGGCATATAAACGTTTATTATGCTATAAAGCAAGCATTTATACTCTTTTTTTTTTTACTTCTTTCAGATTTGTATGCCTGTCTGTTCGTCTCCTGTCCTCTCCCTAACCCTGTTCACCATCAGTGCTCTGTCCCTAATCATTTACATTCACCAAAGTCAGAAGTGCTTTGATTGCAGATAACACGTCCTGCCATGCCCACATTTCCTCTCTGTGATTTAGAGTCAGACAGAATCTTGCTTTTGGTTTTTTGGTTTTCAACCCCATTAAACAGCTTGGCTTTTGACTGTGTTGTAGAAATAACTGCAAATTTTGACACACAACATATTCATCAACGGTTCAACTTACACACAGCACGCCATGCTTCCATGCTAAAGATGGTTCCTCACCCCCACCCCCCTCCCCCTCGCAAGCTCCTTACTCCCCATTGCTCTAATGGGTCGTGTACCACAGCAGCTAATGTGGCATTGATGAGTCTGACTTAGGGAGAAGAAAATAACTCATCCACAGAGAGATAGGGAAGGGGGGAAAAAAAGAAATAGCAGCAAATGTGCATAGATTGCTCTGGGGTCTAATTGATCTGACCTGCACAATTATGAATGGGCACTTAAGTAACTACTGAGCCATCCATTTGAATCTTTATAGTTATTTCCCAAGACATACTTGTCCTATAAGCCTTAAAAATGCTGGTTATTCGTACTGTTACGGTATATAATAATGTAGTATAGCTATTCTATTAGTGTTTGGAAGGTGTAATAAGTGCATCGATCAATAGCACAGTTTTTGCCATATCAGGGCATCTATCTGCTTACAGCTTCACATTTTCCAATAGGATAAGAATAAAAACAGGTATAATGCAACACTGCACATATTAAATGGTTTGGTAAGGTAAGCTTCCTGCCAGCATTTTGTGTTTTTATCTGACCATTGCAGGAATACAGTTATGGCCATCTCTGCTGGGTTGGCATTATTTTAACAGCATAACCATTTCAAAGATTTCCTTATCGCGGTATACCAGTACTCTGTCACACACCTAAATGTATGTGATTAGATCAATTTTCTTTCCTAGTGTTAAAAGGAAAACCTTGGAATGTTTTTTCTCCCCCCCCCCGGCCCCACCCCGCCCCGGGTCACTCTGTTTGCCAGTGCATTGTGAAAACCCCGCATTAGTGGAAAGTAACTCGTGCCCGTTTTAACTCTTGCTTGTTTTTTAGCCCGGGCCATCTCGTATTTCTTTTAGCCATCAGCCGAGCATTGTGGGATCGATACAAACATATCTCGCCAGCTCAGCACACAGCATGGAGTAGACAATTCAGCAAACATACATTTTTAATAAAGTGGAATTCCGTCTCCAATCTCTGACCTTCAGCCCTGAAAAACTCTTTTCAATAATTCATTCTTTTTTTTTTTTTGCCTTCAGTGCCATATTGCACGGGGAATCAAGCCCCAGGTCCTAGAACCCACGAGCCGAACGAGGTTCTTTTTTCCCTCCAAATTCTGCTTATAAAGGTCTCGGTAATGAATCACTTTTAAATCCGGTATGTTAAATGAGGTTAAGTGACTCCTTTCCGCTGCCAACACCATTTGTCCTATACACAAAAATGTTTATCTTATTAGGGATGCTCTGACGCTGCTAATTATGCTATGCCTACATCTAAACGTAACCTAGTTTGATTTAATAAAGGGTATAGTTTATGTTGAGGGGAAAAAAGGGGATCATACTGGAAACCAGGCAAATGCTCCCACAAGGTCAGAACTATCAGATATTTCTATTCTTGTGAAGACATTTGGCCGTAGTAAGATGGAAAGCACGTCGCCGCAGCTCAAATGGTGTGTGATATGTTGATTGTAATCGGTTTGTGAGATTTGGGGCACATTTGCTCAACTGTTGTTTATCTGCCAGGATTCAATAAACATCGCAGTTGTTTTCATCGACGGTTTTGCCGAATAGAAAAGCACTATTTAAGTGACTTTTTATTTTATTTTGACACAGCCTCGCATTTCTTTTAAAACATTCGCGTGACTCGCGTGTCAGTGACTAGTCCAAATGCCAGGCTGTATACAGCGGCTGTATCTGAATGTTGGCCTCATATTGAATTTCACAGATGAACGAGTTCTAACCCAAGGCAAGGGAAAGAACTCTCCTTCACCATGTTCTTATCTGTGTGTGTGTGTGTGTGTGTGTGTGTGTGTGTGTGTGTGTGTGTGTGTGTGTTCATTTTGTCCTGATATGCTGAACTCTACCCGCATATTTTAGAAGTCTTTCTGGGTTATTTTTAACAAAATCCACAGACGAATCTACAAAACCCAAGATCCAAAGCATTACCTATAACCATTTCCCCATTTTCCATTTGCAGCCGATTTCAAAAATAACCACGAAATATTTTACACGCAATATGCTTCAGAATATTAAACATTGTGTGCCCTTGAATAAAAATGCGTGTAATTTTTTATAGTTATGATTTCAGCACTGCATCTCTATCAATGGCAAAAGTATACAAACAATATGCTCTTGCTATTTGGTTTTGCATTTAAAATGTACCATGTGTTGTACAAACCTATTTATCCCACTTGATCAACCTTATTGAATTAAGAGTTTGTACTCCATTTAAAATTGTGTGGCACATGTGAGAAGTCACCTCCATATATTGCATTACAACCAGCCAAGTAATATTCCGTAAAGGGACAAAAACTCATTATAAATATCAGAATAAATGCATTCTTGCATTATATGTATAATATTTGAAAGGATATCTCCTCTCTTTCATATTTTCATCCCGTAGCATACCGTACTCTTTCATTTGAGTTCATCCTCCATTCCTCCCTGAGGTAACACTGGCCATTACACAGCTCACTGGTGCTTTGCCATCACCGCAGGCTGTCTGCTGTCTTTTATTGCGGTTAGCATAAAGAGGCCATTATTGCACCTGTGGGTGCTCATGAATGCTGCATTAAATTGGGTTCAGCATACAAAAAAGAAGTTGTATTATAGGATTTAATCAAGTATGATGCATCATATTTTATTTCTTTAAAATGAATACTTGGTTTAGCTTAAAAAAGAAAGACATTTCAACAAGGGTGGAAAAAAAATTCATAGCTAGATTTATTTATTTCCTCGCATGTTTTCTCTCATTTCGCATCAAGACAAGTGTTGTGACTGTTACAATATTCACACTGATTGACATTATATCACTGTATTTTAATCATTTACCCTGTTCTCATTTATCATATTTAATTCACCACAAAGACTCAAGTGCATTCAAGGAACATTTAAATGCATGAATCAAGTTTACTATGCGATATGATTGCTAGTGCAATTAAAAAAAATTAAAAAATAAAAAGGCAATTAAATAAAACAAACATTTTTAAATGTAAAATGAGAAGCTGGCAGTTGTACACTACAATAAGTTATATCAGTTATATCAAATTAAATATTATTCAGTGAATGCAAAAAAATGTTTAAATCCATGTTAAGAATGGTTGGCCTTTTATGATGGATAAAATATGCATTTAAACAAATTCAAGTTTAAAACAAATAGGGAAAAAAGAATAACACTAAATGGGTAGTGTAAATACACGTTAAGTAATAATTTGGTACCTTTTAACTTGTAATATAGCAAACAGTCAGAACACAGCCATTAACACAGCAGGGGTCTAGAAATGATTTATACTCAAATTGCCGGTCTGTAGTGGATATGCCATTTCATAAGTTTCAGTATGATCTCTAATATGATTGGTTCATTCCAAAACTTTGGTCTTAAATTTTAGAAGGCGCACCTTAGTGTTGCGTTAGATCTGAGCTTGTAGTTTTTCTTGTTTGTACACAACCATTCCAAGCCTTAACACTATGATCGAATATCAGCAATCTGGTTTGTTCCTTGGTTAAGTCATTTTTTTATTTTATTTTATTTTGTCTACAGCTATAGGACACATCTCAAGTTAATCAAACCCACAGATTTGCTTGTTTTTCCTTGCTACTGTCACCTTGGGCAATGTTCCTCTAGGGATGGCGCTGCAAGATTGGGTTAGGATGAAGCATCCGTCGATTATATGACGGAAGTGATAATATGCTGCCTGTGATGCAAAGCTTGCTGACCACCATCTCCCTTTTGATGTGTTTCAATCATCGAGTAAAATTATGGTGGATGTAAAAAGGACGAGGCAGGGCAGTGCTAAATAATTGAACAGAAACGTCTTCATACACTACCAAAAAAAAAAAAACGGAGGCTGATGTGGATGATGTCATCCCTGCAGAATCATCTGCCACTTATGACGTGATTTGTGCCGATGTCTCCTGGCGCTTCTTGTTTTAGTTGCCGTCAGCAGGGTTGCCATGACTGCAGCTTTGCTGTGTAATTGGGGTAATTTGAATTTCCTGCTGTCCACAGGTTTAGGCCACATTAGATCATTTAGAATCATTTATCACTGGAACATGCCTGGTTGTAATAAACTGTTATTAAGTCTCATATCTAATTAGTTATTTTAATACCTAAAGCGATATTTGTATCTAAAAACAGAACAATACCTAACCCATTTCATCAGTTAAGGAGGTATTGGAACTATGCAGCTTGTAGCGCTCATATATATATATAAAAATTTTTTTTTTTTTTTTAAATTTTTTTTTTTTTTTTTTTTTTTTTTTTTTTTTTTTACATGTATGTAAATTTCACAGTGGGATGAACATCTATCTTTTTTATATTTATACAATAGAGTATATATTTTGCCTTTTGTCACCTGATCTTGTGCCTTAGAAAATTCCTCAGATTTTGGTGTCTGAAATTAAATGTTAGACATAATTCTGAAAAGTATAGATTCGATATATAATTTACATTATTATATCTGTTTAGATCTTATCTGATAACTGTAATAATTATACTGGAGATTCATATAGGATTTGAAAAGAAAAATACATACATACATAAATAAATAAATATATACATACACACATATATATGATTTGTTGAAAATTCTATTTGACAATTATTGATAATTCTCCCTTACGCTAAGTTCAACTGGGTAGTTGACTAATTGTGTCCGACAGACCCGGTAAACCCTTGACAACATTAACATTGACTGCTTTCTCAGTACAATACAATAATGCGGTCATTATCACCTCCTTTACCTTGACTTCACCTCTAATTTAAAACACTTCCCTGTAAAAGAAAATAATAATTAACTGCTATCCTATACAATGTTATCTTAAATTAAGTATAAATAGTAAAAGGAGGTGAAAGAGTAAGTATAGGAAAACTAATAGTACCCTGGAAGAGTTTATCTCCTTAGATAAATTGACTAGTACTAATAATCTGTTTTATCAGCGGCAGCCAGGAATGGCAGTGCACTGTCTCTGTCCTCATCATCATCTCTCAATAAAGTCGGGAGAAATTGCTTACACTGGTGTGGACCAATGAATCAAAGCTTGGTGTATTTTAAGGAAGGACGCAGGCTCATGCCTGCCTTTATCATGCTGATTTATATGGAAATAGAGTTGGGATTGCAGTAATATATTGTTTATCAAAGCATTTTTACAGCCCCAACCCTCAATTTCACTCTCTCATTGCTGATGTCAGAGCCTCCTAGTGCATTTACTATTGTCTTTCAAAAAAGATTTTGAACTTAAGCTCATTATTAGTGATGCCTCGTGTCCTCATGTCCTATCCAGTAAAGGTTATCTCTTTCTTTCACAGAGTGTTCATCAACAATTTGCGTGCAGATGTGGGTTGGCGGGGCAACACTGGAGGACGCAAGAATATTTAGGTCAGACGGCCATTAGGAATGTCTACTGTGCCAAAGGGACGTCCTTTACAGCCTGTCAGACACATGGGTCAATACATACAGGGCAGGATGTGATCATTATGTGTTTTCTAAGACGCAACAATAGGAACGATGCGGATATCAAGCTATGCTACACTGCACACAAATATTTGCATGCCTTCGCTGTATCTCATCCTGGGATTCAACCATGTCAAAGTTTATACACGTTATTACAGTTTATTTACATTCTGTAACTAAAGAGATGGGAAATGCGCCTGTGCCTCGTTTGGAGCCGCCACTTGATCAGTGACATTGGAGACAACACTCATTTGAAACGCAGGACCAAAGACAAGGCTCACAAGAAATGTCCTCTAACGTGTAATTCCCCTGTCCCGTTTTGGGGTTGCTATGTCACTCCTTATTATCCTCACTTGAATGGTAATGCCTTAGCTAGCTGCTTTCTCACACCTTTTTTCCTCTCTAGAATGACACTAACAGGATCCCTCAGTCTTTGTTCCTCCGGGTGTGTGCGCTGCTGGCGCGCTACAGTATATACTATAGTCTTGCTGAGTATGTAGCTAAAAATGCTCTTCATTAAATGATCAAAAGTTGACTAAATAATCATCCCCATTATTTGGGGAAAATAAACTTCCGACAAATAAAAGGTACGAAGAGACGGATCAACATTCCTGTAGCTCTGCAGGGAGTTTTCTAATAAAATCACGCTGTTTCAGGAGGCAATAATAATAATCTTTTATTTGTCTTTTTATTTCCCTATTTAATTTTTATTTCATCCATTATGTTTTGTTATACCTTTTGGAGTCTTTTGTGCATCTGCTAAAAGCAACACCATCGGTGAGATCGTCATACTGAGTAATAGCGATGTAGATTGCAGACTAGGGCTAAATGTCTTTTCATAACTTGCTTGCCCATTGAGGTGGTACCAAAACTGACTCAAAGGTGATTTGTTATTTAATTAGAAATGGTGTAGCTAACATGATTTTTTAATGAGAGGACCATTTTTACCAGATTCAAAAAGTCATTTAGCACCCATGGATCACTCAGGGGACCGCTAGCACTTGTCTGCAAGGGTTTAAGTCATTTCAGTCATATTCTGGATGTATTTTTTATTTTTATTTTGTTTATTAAGGATATTGGCACAGAAATGAAAAGTGCATTCATGGGTATATCCATAGCCATTTGGGGAAACCTAAGCAGAATGTGATTTGCATCCCTGCTTCAGCAATTTACCAACACATTGCACTGACTGAGAACAAAGCGCTGACATGATATGATATGAAGTATGTAAAGAAAAAAAAAATATTAAGTTATGTTTGAAATACTAGGCAGGATACCGAGAACATAATTAGATCAAATAGGCAATTCTTTTTAGCGAAATAGGAAATCGGATTATAGTAAAAGTGTGGTTATTACAGAAGCAAATAATATATGGCTCAGTAAAGTCATTATTAATAGTACTAGAAAATGAAAATTCTGAAAATTAAGTTCCCAGAGAATAGTAATAATGTTAGTAAAACAAAAATGCCTGCAGCGTGTCTCCAGCAAGCTTTATTGTACCAAACAGTGTCTTAATTATATGAACACCAAGCAGCAGCCCAATTATATAAACACAATAGAAGATGGCTAAATCATGTTTGCATGATGTACACTCTCAAAAGAAAAATCCATCTTGCAAACTAAAGCGTTCTTCATTTTGTCGTCCTGAATCGTTGAAAATTATTGGCATGGAATACGATAGAAAGCAGATGCCTGTTAAATATTACCTTAGTGCAAATACATTAAAAGGAACATAGGACAAGAACACCATTACCTAAACTTGAGTAGTAATCACTGGCGTCACAAGTATTCACATGCATTACTAGAGGGTTTAAAAAGACTTCTGCAGAAGTATCAACTCAAGCCTTTCACTCAAGTAAAAGTGTAAAAGCACAGGTTTCAAAACTACGTATAGTCTCAAAGTAATGTAAGGAAAAAAAATCCACCATTAATAGACAAAAGCTTAGGCCACGACAATCGCGGTTGCTAATTTATTCAAACTGTAGCTTGCGGAGGACAAAGAGAAAGCACCCGTTTGATAAATGAGCCAGTAGTGGAGAAATAATCTTCTTTTTGAGTAACGACCCCAACACTGGCTCTGTCCTTGCTGTAGTGTGCAGGTGCGATGGATCGAGTACAAACCAACAGGGTGTCGGAATGGTATATGTTCATATTTCTCATCCAACCACAATAACATTCACTCTAACTGGACGGCACAAATCATCTGCATATGTTTTTGGTTTGTTTTTTAAATGATGACAAGCCGAAATGAAATAGGAGTAACTATAGTAATAGTAATTATAGGAGTAAAATGTAAGGAGTAGAAAGTACAAATAATTGGATATAAATGTAAGAAGTAGAAGTAAAAAGTTGGCTGAAAAATAATTACTCCAGTAAAGTATAGATACCCATATTTCTCCTTAAGTGAGGGTACTTCAATACTTGACACTTCTGGCAAAAATCATAGAATTGGCATAGAAAGACAAATGTGAAAAATCTTTGCTGTATCATGTGAGATTTAAATGAATGTACAAAAATGAATGTAATAAAAAGACACTGTAATTAGGGGGCAAAAATGTGACATGTCATGTCAGGGATCATTGGCTGATGGGAACCCTATTAAATGGATACTGGTTGGAAAACGTTAACCATGAACAGTTAAAAACTATTTGGAATTTTAACTAAATAAAATGTACAAATATATTATTTTATAACTACGTAGGTGGTTATTGTGGTATGTTTTTATCCTGCAAGCACAATTTCACAACTAAGAGACAAATTAGCTGTTTTATTCATTTATAAGGTTTGTGCAAGAACAGATAGATATGACACGTGAGCTTGAGTACATGCAATGTACAAATACACAATTCCTTTCAGTGTTTGATTATAAATTCATAATCAAATAAGCTTTATGGTTTGTTCCACACATCTGACATAAATATCACTTCTTGTTAACACAAAGTTCCATACCTCGTTATATCCCTATGCTAATTTGGATGCATTACTGATATGTGATTCCACACCCAAATCCAAAACTGACAGACTATTTTTCCCCCTTTTTTACGGCGCATCTAAATGAATGGAATTGCTTATTTATTTCACTTAATAAGCATATATTACGCTTTGTCCACTATTCAAAGGTTATCATTTACGGAAGAAAAAAGGTTAGTATATGATTCATGTAGGTTGTTTTGGGAGAAAGCCACATCACCATCTGTGGTAGTCAACTGCATCAAGCAGTCCATGCATCATAACTCATCATTAAGCTCCAGCTGTATAATTTATGCTCTCACCAACTGGAAATTTGAATGTTCCTCTTGTGCGTGTGTGTAATAAGTAACACAGCTGTGAAAACATTTTTGCTCAAACCCACATGAATCACTGGATATAATTGTTTCGCACCCTGGTCTAGAAAAAACAAACAAACAAATTAATGAATTGTATTTGTTGTTCACTCCACAAGTTTCACTGATCTTGTTCCCCTCATGCAGCACTTATTGATATCAGGGCAAGCTTGCATGCAGTCGTGTGACATGAATAAAAATGTCTGCATCTGTTGAGCTCTCGCTAGCAAATGGAGATTATTCCTGTTTGAGCATGGGATCGAGGTCAGTGACATTCTGCTGGAGACGTTAACATCCGCTGTTCCTGTTGACATGTGACGCTTAGATGACATCTGTATCATGGACATAGGAAGGAGAAATGAGCAGCCTTAAAGCTGTTATCATAGACGCCTCCTAGTGAGGGCTGGTGTTTGCTTTTAAATCGATGTCCCCAGAGCTGCAAAATGAGATCAAGATGGAAGGATGCTTTATTGTGATTTTCAGCTTTCAGTTCCTATCTGCACCCTCCTTCTCTGCCTCACGTGATGTTATCATTCATCTCTCTTGTTGTGTAGTGAGGTGTGTGCATTACACTAGAACAGATGACTCCATGTTCTTTTTCAGATGTGAGTTGTAGTTTAGAATCACTCTGATTGATTGATTGATTGAATGATTGATTCTCATCTGGTTATCTTCATCAGTGTATGTGGTAATGTGTACTTTGCATCAAGAATAACACCATTACTTTTGGCCATTTGTTCCCAAGCACTGGCATACAGACATACACACTAATACTCCTAGAATAACATGGAGCACACTCTGCATTTGACATGGCTAGGGTTCACAAAGATTAGATTTGAATTTATGAAGATTGGTTCACCTGGGTCGGTGGCGTAATCTATGCTGTTGTAGTATTTCACATGTGGCCCCTTCGTCTCCAAGCGGTCCAAGGGCCTCAGTATTTCACCATGACAATGTAATCACAGCTTCGCATTAAAAAGTCATTATTGTTTAGAATGGGAGCCTCGTCGAGAAAAACACTGCCTATAAAATCTCTTAGCCTTTGTCTCTCCGAGCACTTGTTTACTCAAGAACACAACCTAAGGTGATTTAAATGGGCAACCCAATGGTTTGTGAAAGGATTTTTTTTTCTTATATGACAACCTGCACTCTTATGGGCCTTGCACAAGTATGTATACTTCATACATATTTTCCATGCAATAGTAAGATATACACACACATTTATATATTTATATATATATATATATATATATATATATATATATATATATATATATATATATATATATATATATAAATTGAATAGAAAGGTGTATAGACATCTGTTACAGTTAGTTAGAGTATTAGAAACATGAAAAGTATAATTTATGGTACATTGAAAACATGAATTAAGAAATCACTATGGTAACTCATTGCAACTATGAACCATGCAGTATATGCAATACTACTGCAATACTACAATACTGACAGTCCTAATATATATAATATATATATATATATATATATATATATATATATATATATATATATATATATATCGTTGTTTAAAAACAACCATATCAATCATTCAGAGAATTGACATTTCCAAATGTCTGATTTGGTGCAAATAATTGAAAATAAAAATACACTGCAGAAGGAACATGACACTCAGATGTAATCAGTTTATATAATAAGTGGAATACATAAATTATATGGGAGATAATGTTAAATCTGTCATATGTGATGAATATAAGAATATTGTCTGGGGGTTCCAGAGTGGCACATAATATTGCTCACCCTATCAATGGTCACATTCTCTCTTAGTCAAATACTTCTCAGACAATTGTAGCCATCTGTGAGCTGAGGTAGGCAGAAAATATAGTGTAGGGGGAAGAAAATATTGTATGCAGAGTTAAAAAGTAATCTACTTTAGGTCATTTGCTCTTATCCAAAGAGCAAGTCTTTATTTGAATAGTTTGAAACATAATGTTATCAAAGCTCTATCATGTATCTTCACAGATTTAGAATCCTTGCAATTCCACAAATCAGCCCTAATACACAGACTGTATCCGCTCTCCAGTTCTAAGGGGTTAAAGCAACAATCTTATTAGTTTTATTTCTTTTTGCTTTATGAAGTTGAAGCGCTTGTAGGGACTGAGATTAAGGGTCATTGCCCTTGACTCTCCAGTGATGCTACGCCTCAGAGCATCTCAGTGGATTTCAGATACCTGTGGACAGGAGAATCCTGAAGTGAATAAAGCTTGATTTATTGGCTGTTACTGAAGGGATGGCACATGGGGTTATAATTATGTATTAAGGAATGGCTGCTAGATGGCTGTTAGATTAGGGCTGAGGTGGTTGGGCTGGAATCTGACAGACAAAGGACACTGTAGTACTGAGATATTTTCTAGATATAGAGCTCTACACCTTGATCTTTCTCTGTTGTGCCTTTTCCAGGCAAATCAATATTGATTTTGTGTGTACCTGCATCTGTTATGAAGTAGGATTTTTTCCCCCCTAAAGTCAATAAATTCCCAATTGGTTGCATCATTGCCTCTTCAGTCTAATCATGCCCTGAAAACACTAGAACTCCCAGGCCAGTAGGATATTAGTCTCACGTACACTATTGATCGTACACTGTTTGTCTTATTAGTCTTGTCAATGTTCTGTCAGTGCAGACTGGAAGGGGGTTATCATATGAAACTTATAGCAAATGCATTGCTGTGACAGTGCAGGACCAAGTTAAGTACAATAGTATGTGACCAGGTTTCTTTTCCCATTCTTTTTTTTTTGAAGAACTGCAAAAAAAAAATATGGCTGAATAGCCTCTATAAAAATCAGATCAAGGACTAACTTCACAAATGTAGAGTAAATTAGTGAGTAGTTAACATCAAATTTACACTAAGCACTTAGTATTCTCTTACTATTTCTATAGGTTTGGTTGTGCTCCGACTCCAATTCCATTTCTAGATTTATTGGTGGTCAGGATAAACAGAGGAATAAGAACCCAAGCCTGTTTGATCACTCTACTGATTTACAATCCACAATTTAATTATGTTACAGTGTGAACTGGTGTAAGGTAGCTCCTCAGAGGTTGGGGGTGGATCTGGTCCTGGTAACCAAACCCCCGTATCTCTCCCTGGGGATGGTTCAGGGCAAACAGAGGCCTTGGTGAAAATTACCCAAGCAGGATTGACTAATGCATGCTTGTAATTATTGAATTTCTGAAGCATTGTTAATATAACTCTATAGGGAACCAATACATATCAATTTATACATAACATGTAACTTATATGTGAGACATTGAATGCGGTATATATGTTATTGCTGATCATGGAACCATGGATCGTTTCCAAGTCAAACCTCCCAAGATCCAGCTGTTGATCTTGATTAACATTTGCAGCGTTTCTGATTAAGGACTTAAACACCATTTGGATATGTTTTAATAAAGTGTTTGAAAAACATTAAATGGGAATGTATAGCTTTCAGCTTTTGGTTGGCTTTTGGTTATTATTGCAACCACGTGAAGCTCAACTCACTGCTCACTGTTGCAAAAATGTATGATATTTTTAAAAATGCATTCGGGCTCTGACTACAATGTTTGTTTTTATCTATTTACACCATAAGTTATGCATATGTATGAATATGTATGAGGTAAACTGCAGCTAAACATTTTGAAGGCTGTGTGAGTGGCGTGTTGATTCAGATGGAACACGGTATGTGGTTTGCTTTGTGGAATCACATTTCTGTGGGTGTACAACGTTTTTGTTTACTTTGTCTACTTTAAATTAAATTCTGGATTCATTGCATGATTGATATTTACATTTAGAGGGTTGTTTATGACCAGAGGGATCAATCAAGCCTATTAAATGAGATTAATGAGAATGGGATTTGCATTATGAAATGAATAGGGAAGGATTTATAGTTTGAAAGGGAAAGATGGAAAATACGATGCACCGCAATGATATCAATGGCCAAATAATTAGAGAGACGAACAATCTTCATAAATAAATAAATAAACATTAAGCTCAGGGGATCAATAAACTATTTTTATAGCTTTTAATTATTCAAAAAATGGCAGAGAATTTGTATTCTTCTTCTTCTTCTTCTTCTTTTATTGTTTTCCTTTTTTCAGTCGTATTTTGTATGCTTTGTTTGTATTTAGTATTATGTATTGATATAGAGATTACTACCCAACAAGCCTATTTTCAGGTTTGGAGCCCTGCCATATCATAGCCCAGTTAGTAGGATCATTTTTATTAGTGTAAATTCAGTAATGAATTCTGGGAGTGATCTCACAGCCTGGGCCAATCTCATCCAGATTGTCTTCATGTTCCTGCTTCTGCCTCGGTCTTTAAATCAATATTAGGCCAGAATTTCCTATGCTTCGTTCTTTTTCTCTACTTATTGAACTCCTGTAGTGTAGACAGAATAAAATAGGCTTATTTATATCTTAAAGACCTTCCTGAATCTGATATACTCTCACCATACTATACTATACTCTCTCACTAGTTTAGGAACAATACTAAGAAAATTTATAAGCAGTAATTGTTTTCAAAGGGTGGTTCTAAATATATTAACAATTTATTCATTCATGATCATCATTTTCTATCATTCATAATAGGCTCCTTGTAAGGGTTTGTACTGTAATGGATGAAAATAAATGTTAAATGTTGCATGTCTATGAAATGCATAAGAATTCAAGCAATTCTCCTTTTATTACAATGCAAAATCAAATGCACTTTGAAAGAGCATCTTTTTTTAATATTGTATAAAGCTTAATAATGTTCCAAATTCCTTTGGAACAAATACAATTTCTTTCAAATTCCAATTCCTTTGGAACAAATACATAAGAATTTATACGGGTCGCTATTTTCTTCCCTTTCTATCGTCATATCAATGGATTGCATATTTCTATGAGGTGAATACAGTAAATTCACCTTTCAGAAAGTAAGATGACATAGCAAATATAGTAATGCTCTAAGCACTTAGTTAGCAGTATATAAACTCTCATAGCAACACTGCATTATTAAAATACACATTTATTCTTGCCAATATGACACTTCATAAGCTGACAATCCCAATAACTCCATCACATCACCATATTCAGTGATGTTCAGTAATTCAGTGATGACCCGTGCTGCTGATTATTATCATAGCACGTATAAATGAAGACTACAGGGTTCCATGGAGAAAAGGGTAAGCTAACGATTCATTTATTCAGGTGGCTGCCAATGTCTTTCACAATAACTTTTAATGTCACAGATTACAATGTGGTCCCTATGGGGGAGCACAATTGTCATTCTTTTTTTGTGTGTCTGGACATGGTATCATTACTCCCCTGCATTCTAATTAACCTTTTATCTGTTCCTTAATCAGCTCTATCTGCCAGCCAAACAGCTGCTGGATTAGGGAAGAGTGACTTGGCATTAATGGACTGCTGGGAAACAGGGGCGGAGAAATGGGGCAAGATGGAGAGACACAGCGATGGGTGTTCAAGAATTAGACCAAATATGGTGCGCTCTTAAAAACAGACAATGGCAACAGTGAGGTTTATGCTATGGCACATGACTGCACCTATCAGTAACTGCCCTATAAGACATTATCATTGCACTATTTGCACATTCACACCACATGCGCACCACACACATACACATACACACACACACACACACACACACACACACACACACACACACACATATATATAGATATATATATATATATATATACATATACATATATATATATATATATATATATAATATATATATATATATATACACCACATATATATATATATATATACACACATATATACATATATATGTCACAGACCTGCCACAAACACCCAATCCCAGCACACTCCTTCACCAGAGTATTAACTCGCCACTCTCCTACCTCCTGTCCTGTTCCCGTACCCTAACCTCTTCTTTCCTGCCTCATCTCCATAGAAGCCTCTACACTTCTCCTCCCATGCTCTGTGTATCAATAAACTGCCAAACTTAACATCCTTGATCGGATGCTGAGGGATGATTGTGTTGCTGAACTGAAGTCTATGAATATCATTAGCATATGTGTCAAAGGGGCAGATGGACAGTTGTGGTGGTGATTTCCACCATCTTGTCATCTTGTCCCCTGCACCTAAGGTGGAGTGTTTGGTCATCCACGGCTTCTGATGATGTTTGCAGCCTCCCTAAACATGTTCCAGTCAGTGCACTCAAAACAGTCCTGAAGTGAAGAGACGGCTCTTGATGGCAAAGTTTTTACCCGTTTCAGAATTGGTAACATAACAGAGAAGTGGTCTGAGAATCTGAGGTGCAGGCGGGCCTCCACAGGGTACGCACCAGGGATGTTTGTATGAACAAGATCCCTTCTCGTTGCAAAGTCCACATGCTGATGGAATTTAGGGAGTAGTGATTTGAGATTCACATGATTGCAATAATAATCAGTCCATCAGGGTGAGCATTCTGCAGGTCGCTAATCGTCCCATAGAGTTCACATACTGCCTTCTTAGCAATAGCGCTAAATGAAATGTACCCTCCAACAATGAAAGTACAATACTACAATGAAATCAGCCGAAACGTGTTTCCCAATGCACAGACAGAGTTAAGAAAGGCATTTATTAATTCCCAAAGTAATGCATTTCGTTGACTTTGTTTGCTAGCATTTACTAAGCCTTTGTCCTGTGGTTTGTTTTCTTGTTTTGTAATCTTGATTTGGTCTCACGTTCTCATTGTTGTTTGCTGATCATCTGACTCATGCTTATTTTTAAAGTATAAATGGTAAATGGTAAAAAACAGGAGTCCACATGATGCACTGTGCCTGATGTTGAATAACTGTCCCTATGGAGCAATGAATTTATTGTTTTTTTGGAAAATTTTCCCAAGTGTCCTTTTCCTAATCTGATCAACATGGCTGTTGCTCATGGTGCAGCACACAGCTGTAATCACATTACAGTCTCATGCTATCACCCTGCTGTCCATCTGCCTGCCACTCACCACGGAAACCCATACACATTTTATTTCTTTTCCTCACACACACACTCACACTCACACGGCAATCAATTCATATTGTATTGATTTCCAGGTTGTCCTCCTAATATCAATTTGAGAAAAAAATAAAATTTCTTTCTGCATATAGTTTTTCTAAGTATGATCTATACTTTTTACATTATCTTTCAAAGAATATACCATATGAAATGAATCATGGTATAAACCTATACGACACACCTCTCTAATATGAAATTGTGCTGCGAATCTCTGTTATTGCACATAGCATGGGGAGTGATGGCAGCAAAGTGGCAACATAATGCCTGCAAATGAAGGCCCACATCAGGAGCACAGCTGTGCACTGTGACAATAAGTGTCCAGTCAGCACAGCAGGGATGTAGCATTTGTGAAGTCCAGCCTATCACATATGTACCCAGCTTCTCTCCTGCTGCCATCCGAAAAACGGTCCTCTGACCCTGAAATCCACCCCCCCTCCCTCCCATCCAATAATCGAGCATTTCTCCTTTCTTTCAACCTCATTTGTTTTGTGGTACATTTTAGAGCTGTTAAACTGAAGGATGGCTTTTGGAGGAATTGGAGCTTTTTTATGTTATAGGTTATTATCTGCCTGTCACAGTGTGTGTGCGAAAAGGCGAGTGATAACAGTGACGTCTCTGTTGCTTCAGCGCCTGGGTCGTGCAGCGCAGTCTATCAGGATGATGGGATAGAGGAGGTGAAAACAAAAGACAGCGCATTTGTGACAGAGCCATAACATTCACTTTTCAAAGACACTGAGATATCGTGGCACTTATAGCTGCTCAAAGGTAATTGCATGGATGTGTGCTGGCTATTATAAAGACTGAGGTGTAATCCCTCTCAAATCACTTCAGCGTGTATAAGAATGAGTGATAGAAGAAAGCCTCTTCTATCACTTCTTCTTTAAGGTATATGGAACAGTAATATACTTAGCCTTGCAATGTGTGCGTATGAGAATGTGTCTGTGGAAGTTGCATCAAATTGTCTTTGCTGCTCAAACACCCATTCCACTAAAGAGTCAAAATGGAATGATTATTTGAGTTATATAACCATTTTATTTTATTTTATTTCTCCATTACTGTGAAAGTGTTAAGGAAATTGCCTTTCTTAGCGCATATCTATCATAGTTCTATGCTTATACTCCACACAGACATCCAGTTTGTTTTATTTGTTTTTTTGGAGCTTTCATTATTTTCACTGCAAATGAACTCTGATAAGTATCCTCTATATATGTATGTGTGTGTGTGTGTGTGTAATATATATATATATATATATATATATATATATATATATATATATATATATATATATATATATATATATATATATATATATAATTATGTGTGTGTGTGTAATCAAACTAAAACTACTAGTATTCACAGCATGCTATCAAATACTGACCAAGCTCTTCTTTTCTCACTGGTCAGTATGATTGGAAATGTCTACACAGTGAACATGAAGAAGAGGTGTATAATCAATACTGCTGCATGCTCATATAAAGATATAAAAAATATGAGCTATTTTTACTAATGGGATTTCTTCTTTTTTTTAATAGACTCCACTTGATATCATTACTGTTCATAACCTTCAGTTTGTGTAAAAATACCATTGTCAGAAAAATCCATTCGTCATTTCAAATGAAATAAAAAATTAATCCATTTCCACCAATTCTGACAAACATGGTCTTTATGATGGAGCTCAATTGGACTGCTAGTAAAGTGTTATATAATTACTCTGAAATAAAGATTCCTTTAAAAGATTATTTATTTGACTTCTTAAAAAAAAAAAAACTCCCATAGTTATTGAGTTTCCAATCCAGAAAGAAAAGTGACCTGATTGTAAATATTAGAATGCTTTCCAGTTTACTCAGGCTTTTGCTGGCCACGATCTATACAACAACATAGTAGATGAAAACCTGAAATGATGGAATCCTTTTATGCCATGTGTCATTATGATATACAGTGGCACTTCAGCACTGCCTACTGAGTGCACTTATTAAGCCATTGTCACAGTTTAACCAGTGATGTAAATCACCCAGGAAGCAATGAGGCTTCACACGATGTAAATAACTTCCTCATCATACTGTATGGAGCAAATAGATTGGACATGCTATACTTCACTGCGATGGATGGCATTAACCATTCTGCTATTCCTACCTTGCTCCATTGTGAAGATTGAATGAATGAATAATATCAGTAATGTGTAACCTAATTTAAACAAGTGGTAGCTAAAACAGCACAAAACATATGCAATTAGTGATTATATCATAAACACTTTTCACTTATATTTTGTTTTGATATTAACTATATGAAGATATCCTTATCTCCCATTTTTCAACTTTGTGTAATCTCTTTATGCTTGTTAAGGACACAGTGGATTTTGGCTCATCATACAATGCTATTAAAATAAATACATTTCCCATGCAAACAGCAAATCCCAAGCTACTTCCTTTATATCTGAAAATGATCAATTACCCTGGTCCTCCAATAAAACTGTTGTGGTCTACTGTTGTGACACAATCATGTCCTACCCACCTGTCCTTTCACCGGAACTGAGGTACACATTTTATTTCTACATATGATAAGTTCAGTTCGCATGGTGCCCGGGGCAAAGTACACATTTCGTGCTGCACGATTACATGCTCCCTAGCTGAGCGCGAGCTACATTCTGCATTTCTCCATTTCATGGAGGTGGTAAATGAGAGACTCGCAGCATGGGTTCCCATGTTCATACACAGCTACAGTGGAAAGTTGATTCTGCCTAGCTGCAGAAATAGCATTTGAGATTCCTCCTGTAAATGCCCATTCAGCCCCGTGCCTTGTGGCATCAGGTGACCTCTGAAGAAGGAATGCAATTATAAGGAAATGTATTTTTCTGATGGGCTATGGCCTAAATGCTCAAATTTTATTTCTGTCTTGATTTCACTTTTATTCTCCCTCTTCCCGAATCATGAAAGTGTATAGTATAGATAGTATAGTATAGTATAGTATAGAAAATAATAGAATAGTACAGTTGAGTTCAATATATTGTAATAAAGAATATAGAATACTGGTAAGCTACCATTATTTAACTTGTGCAGAGCAGTATCATTTTAATCGGTTCCCAGTGAAAGTGTATGTGAAAGTAAATCCAAGTGTCTAAAAGGATCAAAGTATGCGGCAGAAAACTGCCCCAAATCAATACTTAAATATGCATGAAATGTTCAAATAGCCATATTTTCTGAAATTGGAAAACCAAATAACATGAGCCTCCAGTGACAAAACTAATATTGCATGATAATTATCATGGATTTTTACAATGCTGAGCACATTTTTTTTCTCCTAAAGGGGAATCTGTCAGCATTTTCACTGATTGAATTGGCCTTTTATGAGCGCACAGTAAAATCAGTCTTTATAACAGTTAGCTATATAAAATGAAATGGCTTTGGTGTTAATTGTTTTCATTTGTAATGGCACTATAGTAAGGTCCTGGACTCCAAGGGGACAGTAACCTTTTTGAAGGTGATCAAATTGCTGTTCTGATTTTGATACGAATGCACTCGAAAAATGACTGATATGTGTAGACATTTAAGCATGTTTGTCTGATTCATACAGAGGTTAGACATTTTGAACAGATGCACAGATGGTAGTTAACAAAAAGCTCGTGGATGATCAAACCTTGATCACACACACCAATAATTTATGATCAAATTCATAGGAGCAGCTGTGTAAAATTAATAGATGCCATATATGGAGGTGCTTTGTACTTTTTTTTTTATTGCCAATCATTTCCATTATACTACTATACTATCTCCAAATTCACATCCATGTTTAAGGTGCGTTTTAAATCAAAATTGCTTTAAAATGGTCACAATGTGACCGTGATGCAAAGAATGGACAAGTAAAATGGAGTGCACTTTGCGGCACTTCTCCACCCAGATGTTGAGCCCATCTGTGAAAATCGCAAAATACTGTTTGAATTATAATTAGCTATGGCGCCACAAGTTTCCTACAAATGAGAATTGTGTTCAACGTCGTGATCCAAACCCACCCACAGACATTAAATGTAGCATATTTGATACACAAGGTCATTGCCTGACGGGGATTCTATAAATTTATGGACAAGCCTCTACTTGTGTCTTCCATCTGAGTTATCTGCTTGACGGAGACACCAAGAGGAGCATCATGTCCAACATGAAGATGCATTGCAGAGGAAGAGTTGCATTCAGCCTTTCTTTGTTCCCCACCACACAAATCACAAGATTTCCCGAAGGAGCTCACCGATGTCCTCATTTATATTTTACTGCTGTGTGTACACTACAGACACTAGACCAAATGTTTGTAGTCTTTCTTCGGAATATAAGCATGTTGTTTATTTAGTGCATTGGTATAAAGGTGTTTAAATCAATACACAATGAAAACACTCAGGCACAGTGTTTTTAATTTAGTGTAACAATGTACATGAAAGGTATTGAGTTTATGACTTTCAGTGCATACTGCCTGGGGGCTTAGATATATTTTGGATTTTAATGATTTTTGCCATGTTTCGAGGATTACTGTATAATAGCTAAACACAAATGATATAACGAATATCGCACAATTGCATATTCTGCATTGCACTATTAATATCGAGTGCAAAAAAGGTCGTATCTCCTGATGCCAAAAGCAAGCCGCTCATATGCCTTTATACACCAATCAAATACAAAGCATGTCTCATTTATTGCACCATGTCTTACAGTAGGAGGCAATGCTTATAGATCATTTGCTGATGGTTAGATTCTAGCTATCTTGATTTCTACATGCAAGTCTGAATATGATCAAATGTAAAAGGAACACTGTACAACATAAATCCTATTTAAAATTTCCACATGAGCAACATAAAAAGCAAAAAGAGATAGCAACACACATGGCAAGAATGGATGGCAGATTCCATTTTTATGGTGCCAGAAAATCCAGCCACTGCAGCAGAAATACATTAACAATATACACTCAATTATGGAACTACAGCACTGTTTCGTTCTCACTCTTCCTCGTCCATCAGTTGAAAGAGATCATAATAGGTCGGATATTATTTTGATGATTGGCACCAGAGGAACTGGAGTGTTGCGTTTAAACATTGAATGCTTATTAGACAGACTTTTTATGTCTGTGTTCATTACAGGTCTATATTTAAAGACTCGTGTTTAGTATTATTTGTGTTCTAGTGCTCCAACAAGCTCAGGAATGCTGCTGGCCGGAGAGATTTGGTGGATTGACTGTTCTCTGTAGTGAGAAAATAGCTGGTCCTCTGGTGGCCCCTTTTCAGTGATGGATGGAGCAAAATGCATTACACTGGTCTGTAGAAACAGATGATCTAGAGTCAGTTAGCTGTATTCAGAGTGCAGTAGCTGTCATGAGTCCCTACAGAGCGTGCCTTTCATGCCACAACATACATACGCCATGCGCATACCATGACATGTTTTTCTTTTACGTCCTGCCCTCTCCCAATGGAGACAAGAAGTGGGTCACCCAGTTGTGTCCATCTGTTTTCGGTTTAGACTTTGATTAGTGTTCCTATTTCTACCATTCTTTGCTATTTGCTATTCTTGCTCATCACATGCTGTTGTGAGGTATCAAAATGATATCATGTGATATTAGCTTTATTTCATGTGTGCACGTTCATATTTTTCTCATGACTTCTTTAAACTGTGCATGCAAATGCTTTTATATAATTTTATATGAACGATATAAAAACATAAATGCAGAACAATAGGATGCGCTGGGTCAAGTGCTACTTTTAAAATATGCATATATTAAGAGCAGAGGTTATATACAGTGAAATGAAACAAAATTTATGATTGATAAATAGGATAAATTAGACTATTCTGTGTACTACACTGGCTACATTGGCTACAACGATAGTCTTTGTCATTCTTTATCACTTCCTTAGCCATTCAGTACAGAGAAAAACATTAAGAACTATAGGTGTGAAATGCCTCGAAATTTAGTTAGCCTTAAAGAAATGGGAAGTGGTTATAAGAAATGCTCATTGGCAATCATTAAGAAAGTCAACACAATTCAACAAGTCTCCACCCACAACCATTATTTCTAGATGAAATCTAGCAACATACAGTGTAGCCAAAAAGATCCTGCAGGTGCTGGCTATGAAGGCCTTATGGCATACAGTTATCTCTGACTCGGGCAACACGTTATGTGACAGCTAAAATATGATATACTGAAATGGCACTCAGCTGGGAGGACAGCTATTACACAAAGACAATAGACCATATTGGGGATATTTTAATACATAATAAATTGCAGCCACTGCAATTGAAAGAAATTTAAAGGTTTGGAAAGTACCTAAAACTATAGTGCAACGGGGCTTATGCAGTATGTATACAGTATGTAAAAGATAATTAAGCATTTTGAGTAAGGCTCTGCTTCTATGGTTAATTTAAGTTGTCAGATGAAACCAAAAAAGAGATTTTTTAAAGGATAAACAGAGGTGGCTTTGGCAAAGATAATAGCCATATGGAAAAGTACCTCATGCCTATTGTTAAATATGGTGAAGACTATTATTTTAGGGCTGCTACTCTGCTTGATAACCTAGGCATGTTAGAGTTCATGATACCACTGATTTTGTCAAATATAAAGATATTAGAAGACCACCTGACATCATTTCCATAAATCTAAAATTAGCCATTGTTGGATCTTCCAATGGACAACAATCCAAAAAATACATCAACATAAAAGTAGTTTACTGAGCATAGAATTAAGCTACTGTCATGGCCCTCATCACCATAGACTAGAAATTTGAAGGCTCTGGAAAGAACCTGTATGAAGAATTGGTCTCAAATCCATTGCCATGTATTCTCCAATGGGGAGAGATCTCAACAGGGGTAATATTGACTAAATATTGTGCTAACAATTTAATATTTTTAATATATATTAGGGCTGACAATAGATTAAAATATTTAATCATGCCATTAATGTGTTAACTTAAACAGCCCTAATATATATATATATATATATATATATATATTTTTTTTTTTTCCTTTATGCTTTATGATTTATGCTTTCTACAAAGTCAACAAAAAATATCCACTTAGAATCCAACAATTTAAGTCTGAAGAGGACACAAAACCAGATATGCTTTTAGCAAATTTCTATTGAAGTAAAATGAAATACTAGGACCAGTCATTTTCATAGACTATATTGACACCATGTTAGAAGGTGTGGATAATATATCGACATGTCACTACAGAAACATAAAGTTGATGCCTTTGTATTCCCTTGTCTGTTTCCATTTCCATAAAAGCAGATCTATAATGCTCTTGTCTCACAAGTGTTAAATCATAAAAGTCAGTGTAATGGAAAATGAAATTAAATAGCAGACAATGCACGATCAATAAACATATTATTTTCCATTGCCCAGGCTGATGTCATATCCCTGTACCTCAGCTATCCTCCTGAATCATACAGTCGTCTAAATGAACTATTTTATTTAAATGTGAAATTTTGTGTATATTTTGGGGATTATAAATACTGACAGTGCCGCTGCGTCTTGGGAAAACATTGACTAAATTGTCTGCTTGATTAAATTTAATAGCACAACCATCCTCACTCGGGGATAAGCAGAACAATGGCGAGGGACAATGAGTAGGAGGAGAGTTGATGATGAGAACACAAACATTTGAAGCATTTATGGCGTTCTGTGAACAGATGGTGCTGCCAAGCCTCCACCTATAACCTTCTGCTTATTGACTTACTACAGCACTGTACCACCTTTTGGATTACACACACACACACATACACTAACACACTAACACACACACACACACACACACACACACACACACACTGTTTGATGAAGCGTGAAGTTGGATGCCGGTTATAAGTGTGTCTGAGATTCAAGTGAGACAGTTAACCTTTTGTGCTTACTGAGAAGAGGCCTGTATAACTGTAACCACAGGGCATTTTATTCATAGCACAAGACTTCGTATGACCATATTATAAAAAGCATGATTTCAGTACCCTCAGACCTCCAACTTTTGATATTTTATGCAGCCTAGCAGCAGTTTTTGGAAATATAATTAGGTTCCAGGTCTACCATTTATGAATTATATTTTAGTCTCATAAAAAGTGTAAGAAAAAATGATTTGGGCAACAATGTTTATAACAGCATAGCAGTGCCACTAAAAAAAAAAAAAAAAAAGATCTTTGGGTTCATCGGAGTCAAAAAGAACCCAGGACGAACCTTGCTTAGACATGGTCTAGCCTTTAAATGTAAATGAGATGTTATGAAAAAGGGTCCACATGGCTGGGGGGATGCTCCGATACCGGAGGTCAGCAGATGGTTATCAGTGGAGTTTACACCTTTGCTTGACGCCGGCCCCCGGCAGGTTGGGTTGAGGTATTGTTTAAGTAATAATCATGTTCTCGGACACCTTTTGGCTAGATAAGTCTTCATTGGCTCACTGCCTCTCCAGGTCTGATTCCATCAAGACTATGATTAGAATTGATTAAACCGAAATTCAGAACAAACTCCATAACTGATTTTGTGATAATTAAGCCATTTTGCAGATGAGCTCATTTTGATATGGCTTGAGGTGGTCTCTGGGTTGAGACAGACTGTAAATTCTTACAAAAGTGATACATCATGCATCGTGTCAAGAGAATTTTTGCTCAGAAACAAAATAATTTGGACAATCAACAAGGCAGCAGACTTAAATAAGCTGTTTTTAGGGAATTCATTTTCATTGTCAAACAAACAGACAGATCCTTTTTTTTTTTTACCACAAAGCCAGAACAAATATACACACACACACACACACACACACACGTGATTTATAGTAATTAATCAAGAATGGTAGGAAAATTGCGAACCCAGGGGAAACATACAAACAGAAAGAACACATCCAAACAGGGATCCTGGAACTGCAACCTGCTTCAACCCCATTCAATTAGTGTTGCTAATAATTTAGCTTTATTTTTTTTTTAAATGCCCTTCCAAATTAGTGATTCAATCCATCTTCTACAATTTCCTACACATATTGGGTGATTGGTCAGTGATGATTTCAACAGTAGAATCCATTTTATGGTATTCTCCTCAGTATAAATGTATCATTTGAAAAATGTGCAATGATATATTGGACAATAAGATATGCAGTAATGAATATCGTACACTATATTACACAATGTGTTGTCTATATTTTCCATAAAACAAAATAAATGATTGGAGTAGTGTTTGAACGGTTGGCCATTCTCTCAGATCACTTGCAAACATCTCTCAATTGGAGCTGAAGAAATTTACCCCAAGCTACAGAACCATTATTGAAGTCCAATTGCAGTGTGAGTTAATTCCCTTAGCAATTGAACTGCTCTCATATGCAAGAGGCAAGAACAGTTTGAGGGAGTTACCTCTTGATGGCTTGAATCTAAAACTCATTTATCAGAGCAAATGCATTGGAAAAGGATGGGCTCGGGTAATTCAATGAGATAGGCTGAAGCAGCTTACACAGGAGAATCTATGTTGTTAAGTGATGCACAATTGAAAGCGGCTGAATTTAAAACGGTTACAATTTTCTTTTGGCTGCAAATGCCAAAGTATACTCATTCACTGACAAATCCACAACTGCTGCCTATACACCAAATAGTCTACATAGCAATGACTTTATTTTTGACTAACTCACTATTCAATCGAGAGCAATGGTTTGGGATATGTCCCAAGTACTCTCAGCTGAGAACATAATTATCTCCTGTTATCATTTCCCCTCAGATTTACAGAAGTGTTATGAAGATAAAAGCGCTAGTTATAATTGCTCGATTAACTCACCCAATATTCCATATTCTGAAATGCATAAAGAATAGAGAAGCATGAATTGTGCACTAGCATTAAGTTGCTATGTGCGATAGAGCACACAAACACACCTTAATCCTACCAATCCAACCAGACAAAATGTTTTTTAAAGGAATGTAATGCTGAAAGAACTCACAAAATGCACCCACTATTCTTTGAGGAATGTTGCGAAAATATCCTAAAAAAATTATCTAATTATCTTATCATTTTAACTAGCAGTCACACAAACAATATAACTATCACATTAGTAAAACAAAAATAACAAATGTAGCAAAATAAATAATGAAAGTATAAAATCTTGTTTTTTAAATTTATTTATTTTTATCTACTATTGGTTTGGTTTGATTTTTAGTCTTATTTATGTTTTTCACAAACTATATAATATGACGTAACATTGCTAATGATATTCACATGTCTGAATTATATGCAAATTACTTTCTGTTTTGAGTCTGAGATCAAACACACACATTTTATATATATATATATATATATATATTTATATATATGTGCGTATCTCAGGCGTCTATGGGCATTAGGCAGAATACACCCTGGATGGAATGCCAACCCATCGCAGGGCGCACACACACACACACACACACATTCATACACTAGGGACAATTTTCCAAGGTGCCAATCAACCTACAATGCATGCTTTTGGCCCGGGAGGAAACCGGAGAACCCGGAGAAAAAAACCCTGAGGCACTCCACACGAGTTTGCATGTTCTCCCCATGCCTCAGGGTTTTTTTCTGAGACATGGCTGAGACGAGAATCAAACCCCGACCCTGGAGGTGTGAGGCGAACGTGCTAACCACTAAGCCACAATGCCCCTATATATATATATATATAATTTATGTGATTTAAATTATTTTATTTACAATTTTTTTAACTAGGCTTTCAAATGAAATTGAACTTTCTACTTGCTCAAAGTTAACTGACCGCATATATAATGTGTGAGAGAGGTCGTATATAGTTATGTAGCGACATGGAGTTTTTATGATACCTACATTTCTGCTAGGTTAGATAAGATACAAAAAAAAAACTAGATCCCTTTTTCATGTGTCACTCGAGAAGACAGACTGTGAGTTGATGGCCTATTCCATTTTATGTAGCTGCTTTATAAGCTGATCTAACTTTTACGACAGATTCTAATAATTCATTTAATGATTCGCCCTGTCACAATGAACGGAACTCTTAGAGGGCTGAACATGCAGGGAAAAAAAAAATAGGGGGGCTTTAAATAAAAGCTCAAACACGCTGCTCAGCTTCAGTGTGATCCTTTCTGCATTCATTTGAGCATTCCATGCCTTCCCAGATTTCAAGCACCTGGCAGTCCTGGCAGGCTCGTGCATAGCGCTTTTCAGCTCCAGCTCAAGACACAGAATCTGCTCTACACACTCAGCCTTTCATATGGCCATCATTATTTTTCCACTCAGCCAGTCTAACAGGCCAGGAGCACTCACAGTCAGACTGCCCAACTGTACAGTAATGCAAAGGCAGGAAGAAAAAGACAGGACACAAGCAGGGACAGAGCTGTTGGTGCTGCTTGTTATCACTCAGCATTGAAGAAACGGTATCTTACATATCGGGTCCTTCTAGTAGTGGGCAGTACTGCTTGACTTTTCAACAATATTTGAGCATAAATAGATTCTTATAAAAAAATGTTTTAACTGGAACAGATCTACTGATTCAATATTTCTTTGTCTCAAAGATAGAAATTCAGAGAAGCTCAACAGCATTGTAATAACATTATTGTACTCAATACTCCATGCTTTCTGGGTCACCCAAATATCCCTTGCAATTAGAATCTCCTTGGAAAGTAAGGATGCTTGCAATAAGGTGCAGGTGTTTGAATGCTAATGACACCATGTTCGATGTGACCGAGATCGTTGAGTGGAAAACTGGACTGTGCCTTTTGACCTCTGGTTCTTTGATGAGGGGGTATGAATGGGAGACTGGGATAACCAGACACCTGTGTGTTTCTTTGTCCATTGTGAGGACATATGCCCTCATCAGCACATTCTCTACTGCTCTAAAATCAAGGGAGGCCGAGCTAATTAGTTTTGACAAGAGGATTGTAGATGAGCAACAAAGAGGTGGAGAAACCATAGTGCAAATTATTGGGATATACGGATACAGTTCGAAATAAAAGTAAAGGATAGACATTACTGCACATTTTATTTGCAAAAGAGATTATTCGCAATGGCCTGAGCTGTATTTCAGCTGGAATACTACTGTTTCTCGTTCTTATTTTTCATTCATTCATCTTCTACCACTTTTATTCGATCTTCCCTTCGGTCACGGGGAGCCTGTGCCTATCTCAGGCGTTAAGGCAGGATACACCCTGGATAGAATGCCAACCCATCGCAGGGCACACACACAATTCACACACACATTCACACACTAGTGACAATTTTCCAAGGTGCCAATCAACCCACCGTGCATGTTTTTGGACCGGGGGAGGAAACCGGAGAACCTTGAGAAAAACCCCCTGAGGCACGGGGAGAACTTGCAAACTCCACATACACATGGCCAAGATGGGAATCGAACCCGGACTCGAATGCGAATGTGCTAACCACTGAGCCACTGTGCCCCCCTGTTCTTATTTTTAATATTTAAATTTTTTTTTTTTTTTACCAATTTAAGATTAAATATGTATGATGATCACTTTATTTAAGCAAAGATCACTTAGAAATATGTCCTAACATTACATAAAGAGAACAGACAAAGAAATGTAAAATGTGTTACGTTTTTTTTTTTCCCCACCTCCACTGATTTCCAGTATGCTACGCAAAATGTCCACTAGATGACGCTAGAGTGTAGGGAATGACATACATTTCCTTTCATTATATAGAAGGGAAAAGATTACAGAGAAAATAGTTATATTTTATTAGTCAGTCATTATATAATAAAAGGCATTGATGGCAAGTGCTATTAGTGGGATGAAGAAAGGATAAAATGTAGAAAAGGAGTAGTAGAAGGGAAATCGGAACTATAAAAGTTGGAAAAATATGAACTATAAAAAATGCATATGTTGTCAGAGAATTTACTGATTGATCATTCAATATTGAAACCTCTGAATTCGTTTAGTTAGCAGACAACTAGGGCTGCAACTAACGATTGTCGACTAATCTACAGATTCAGTTTCCGATTAGTCAGCGATTATTTCTGCCCCGACTTCATTTGTGCCAACCTGTATCGGTTAACGTATAGTAAATAGACTGAAGCTATTTAGATAAACTAAAAGCTTAAAATCTTACACTGATTTTAATAAATGCACTTATATATCAAATATAATACATATTAAAGTCATTTCACATCTGAAAATAAAGTGCAAGAGCTATATCGAGCAATAAAAGGTAACATCCTCGCAACATGACACAATGTAAACACCGACTTAAACATACAGTAACTTTAGACACGGACAAATCTGGTTATGAACGATATTTCGTTGATTTCGTTTAAACTATTTCATTTATAAGTGGAGTAACGTTAGTACTGCATGTACGCGCGTTCATTGTTCAACACCGTCTTTCATGAAAAGGCCTAAAAAATACTTTAATGGCACTCCAGACAAAAGACGCATTTTCCAAAAAGTAAAGCAAAAACTGCAAACATACCCGTCTGCAACTTTGAACACGCGTTTTCGATGTTTTCGCTTAAGATACTCGCCGCTGTACTTCCGTGGTAGGCCAACTCTAAATTGCAGCCAGTGCACATGACTATTTATTTGTTTATTTAGTTATTTATGTGCTTGTTTGTTTGTTTATCTTTAACTTTAGATAGTCGTGGCCTCAAGTTCATTACATTCTGCTCACACGGAGCCGGAGAATTGTTTGATTGATTTAGGACGCAAGTGGTTCAAAGACGCTACTGCCCCCACCAGGTCTTGCGGTGCATTGCAGTTTCATTTGCAAGCGTTCTGATCATAGAAGGATTAAGCTAAATCCATTCATTCATTCATCTTCTACCGCTTTATCCGATCTTCCCTCGGGTCACAGGGAACCTGTGCCTATCTCAGGCGTCTATGGGCATTAAAGCAGGATACACCCTGGATGGAATGTCAATCCGTCGCAGGACACACTCACACACACATTCATACACTAGGGACAATTTTCCAAGGTGCCAATCGTGCATGTTTTTGGACCAGGAGGAAACCGGAGAACCCGGAGAAAAACCCCCTGAGGCACGGGGAGAACATGCAAAAACTCCATACACACATGGCCGAGACGGGAATCGAACCCGGACCCTGGTGGTGTGAGGCGAACGTGTTAACCACTAAGCCACCATGCCCCATTGGATTAAGTTAAATGAGGATGCTTAAATAATACTACGTGTCGACTTGGAAATTTCGACGTAGTCGACTTTAAGGGAGCAGACTCTGTACTACAGGACTAATTTCGGCATGTTTACTGGAAAAAGTTCACTACTCGGGCAACCTGTGACACTCACACAGACACTGAAAGCTTCACTTCCTTTTAGGATAAGATAAACCTTTATAACATGGAGGATAAGATAAACCTTTATGCACTTTCAACAGCACGGCACTCTGTCCTCTCTTACCTGGACAATAATGACGCGTATGCCAGAATGCTGTTCCTCGACTTTATAGAATAGAATAGCCTTTATTTGTCACATATACATTACAGCACAGTGAAATTCTTTTCTTCGCATATCCCAGCTGGGCACAGGGTCAGCCATGATATGGTGCCCCTGGAGCACAGAGGGTTAAGGACCTTGCTCAGGGACCAAAGGGTGGCAGTTTGCCGATACCGGGGGGTCGAACCCGGACCTTCCGATCAGCAGCCCAGTGACTTAGACCACTGAGCTACCCTTCCCCTAGGTCAGTGTTCAACCCTGTCATCCCCTCCAAGTTAATCACCAATTTTGGAGACATGGGTATTATAACACATCATTTTGCAGCTGGCTACTGAACTTTCTGACCCAGCATGTTTGGGTAGACCACAGCTGCCACTCTCAAGACTGTGTGCTGAGTCCCTTTCTCTACTCCGTCTTCACCTACGGATCCTTTATACAGTTTCTACATCATCCTCAAGTTTCCAGACAACAGAGTCGGCCTACAGGGAGGAGGTAAACTGCCAGGCATCATGAAGCACTGACAACAACTTGCTGTTTATCACCACACACACACACACACACACACACACACACACACACACACACACACACACACACACACACACACACATACACATGCATCTATATCAAAAGAGCTGTTATAAACCATATCACCAGCTTCAAATTTTTAGAGATCCACATCTCCAAGGACCGCTCGAGGATAAAAAAAAAAAAAAAAGCAGCTCCAGTCTGGGCAAGATCGCTTACCATTTTCAGCATTCAATGTGAACTTCTACATCTGCACCACTGAGAGCATTGTGACCAGCTGTAATACAGTCTGGTTTGGAAATTGCAATATGTCAGAGCGAAACGCACTGCAGGGGATGGTGAGAACTGCTGAATGAATTGTCAGTACTTCACTCCCAATGACTGATGATATTTACAGGAAAAGCTGTCTCAGGAAAGCTTACAGCATCAGCCTGCACAGGTTGCACTATAGAAGCCTCCAGACGTGTAGGCTCGGGATCCGCTTTTCCCTCCACAGCTGTTTCCATGATGAAATCTGTATTCAAGTAGTACACCACCCATCTCAAATAAACTAAACTAAATTCTATACATTCTCACCTTACTCTTACATATTATGCACACTGTAATACACAGGGTTGCAGTATAATAATCATTACACATGTCACACACACTGTACATAACAGAAGCTCCATATAAATGTTTTTCTCACTTATTGGCATCATCAGTGATTTGGCGATTGCTTGAGACAAGGGTTCATGAGTGAAAGCTAACTAGAATATAAAATGGTTTCTTTTTTGCCTTAGTAGCAGATGTTATGCTCAGTAGCATAAGACAGACTAAAATATGGACTTTTGTTTAGAAAAACATTTTAATCTTTAATTCCGACCACTAGAGGGCATTTAAACCCTGAGAGAAGATTATATGAAATAACATTTGATGGGGAGACATTATTGAATTGATTTTTATTATTTATGTTATTGAATGCTTCAATTATATAATTTCTGATGGCAAATTGATCAAATTATGTAATGAGAAACAGCTTACACATAGAATAACGAGAGACATATCACGACTATAATAATATTAATAATAATAATAATAATAATAATATGTACAATACATGCTAAAAACTTTTTTTGCAAGTGCTACACAGTGTCATTGCACATATGTATTGAACCTCTAATCCAATCACCAAGACTGTTCATTGGTTTTATTTACAATGAATATTGACACAATATTGATTCAAGAGACGTTTGGTTCATATGCATTTTCATATGTATGCATGGTTCATATGTATGCATGGTTCATATGCATCACATAAAATCACTTAAATCACTTGTCTACAAAGGAAATGTAAGAGAAGTGAACCTAAGAAACACAAGGTTACTCAGCCTGTGGGCAGCAGGAAACCAGGTGCTTCAATCCATTAAGCTGTTGTGCAAAGCTAAAGTACAGTGCCATTAAAGTGCCACTGCATGTAAACGTTTAACAAAGCTAAGAAGCACACAAATACAACAGGATAAATGATCTTATAATCGGATTACAAACACAATGATAAACATGTCTGTGAAACCATGACACAGCAAAATATTGTCAGTGAAAAGCTGCTGAAGAAGATAAATTTGCATTGTATTCTTTATGTTGGTTTATCTTCTGTAGACCATCAGCTGTGTAGGAATTTTCTACTTTATATATTGATTTTTGAGTACCTTTACCATAGAATATAGCAATTGAAGCAACATGGGGTTATTTTCATGAAAAATAATTAATTTATAATACTTCTGGTATAATGAAAAATGCAATATTTTTTTCCATAAGTGGAGGAAACCAGAGAACCTGAGGAGACCTACATAAATGTGCACAGGAAGTCTACACATACACAAAGCTTAGTCCAGGTTTGGAGAGGCTTGGAGAGGCTTGGAGAGTTACTGTTAAGATGCACACCAGCATGTTTAGGGAGGTGGTAGCCCAGTGGTTAAGGTATTGGCCTCTGGACCTGAAAATCATGGGTTCAAACTCCACCGCAATCAAGCTTCCACTAGTGGGCCCTTGAGCAAGGCCCTTAACCCTCAATTGCTCAGTTGTAAGTCGCTCTGGATAAGGGCGTTTGCCAAATGCTGCAAATGTAAATGTAATGTAAATGTTTACAAATTAACCTTTTTCAAATGCTGAGCAAGTGACAACCCACGTGAAGAGCTGATCTTGATTCAGTGTTCATTCCACTGTTCGTTCCTTCTTCATTATGTGATGAAAGTGTTGCATAAAAACACTTTAATTCAATAAACAGACAAAGAAATACAAAAAGGCAGCCACCTGGCCTTGTCAGGTCAGAGGAGGTCGAGCAGTCGCCCTCTAGCATTGCCAGGTTGCAGAACGGTGCCATCTCTTCATCCACAAGCTCGGATGAGGCAACTTCTTTGCCCTTGGCATTGTTTTCCTCATAAATAAAGTGAGCGGGAACAAGGGGAGCAGACACATCAGTCAGGTTGAATCCCTCTTGAGAGGGCATTGTGTCAAAAACCCTCGTGAGCAGAGTGATAAACACAGCCACTGGGCAAATCTCCTGGTTACCTTGGACTATAAACAACAAAAAACTAGGCATGGCAAGAACAAGAAAATAGAGACAATATTAAAACAATACAAAAGACACCTGTTTGTGCCAAATCAAGAGGCACACAAACTAACACGTGAAAGAAAGGCAGTTGTAAACAAAATGCATATATAAGGGAAATGGTACATAACTCGAAAGGAATGGAGACAGACATGAAAATAAATTCATTCTTATATTCCTATTCCTTTTAGACAAATAGACAAACTTAAATGAAGGCAGAGAGGTGTTATACAGTATTTGTGTGTCTTTCACAGGTACTGGTTATTTTTAGTGAACAAGGAGGCAAGACCAATCAGACATACTTTAAAGGAAAATACACATAGTGTGAATTGGGTTTTATATCACAGTATGTCCATCGGCAATGATTTTGCCAAGATACCATGGATATTTTCATAACTTTGAGTACTTATCCGTTTGGGAAATTGTATATTATGGTTGTTGAGGATTTTTTATTATGTAGGTGTGATATTAAGAATGTGGGCTCAGACCCTGGTTGGTTAACGGTCAAGCTAATGATAACACCCTACCCCCACAAATTTCAGACCCTCTAAACTTAAAATTTCAGACCCACTCAAAAACATTTCACCAGGGCAAATAGAAAATCATTTCAAATGGAAATTGTTCCTTATCACCTGTAGGGGGCAGAAACGAGGTTCATAAATCAACCAAAGTGTGTGCAAAGTACGTATATCAAATAATAGTAATAAATCACTCTCAATATTAAATCAGTTATTAAGCTAAATGTACAATTCATAGATATATTTTGTATCACTGGCTTCAATGTGATTATCATAGTCCAGTAAAACACCATAAATGCACCAAATCCAAAATCTTCTAGTAGCAATCCAAAGCATTGTTGTATTGCTCTTGGTCTTTTTATGTCCTCTGCTTTCTACACCTCTTCTTCACATCCTTAGTGGGTCTTATTTCTGGAATTACAGGCGCATCCACAAAGTCACCAATTGTAGGAGCCAGTGGTGCAGATACATACACATCGGATATTAGGTCTTCACTTTGCACTGTACAATATATATATATATCATATATATATATATATATATATATATATATATATATATATATATATATATATATATATATATATATTCAATGTGTATGAGCTGGTCAGCAACAGGAAGAATATTGATACATTTTACAGACGCCCTTATGCAGAGCAACTTACAATTAAGCAATTGAGGGTTAAGGGCCTTGCTCAAGGGGCTTGGTGGTGGTGGGGTTTGAACCCATGATCTTCCAATCCATAGGCCTTGTGTTTCTCTTCTAGTATTGCCTTATAATATTGTAATCCTACTTAATATGGTAAGTGCGTTTCCAAAAATTGTTAAAAACGAGAATAGCATGAGAAAAAAATCATCCTGAAAGTAAAAATTGGATAGTCCAATTCTAAGTCAAGTTAATAGGATTTAGAGTAAAAAAAAAAGTTCTATTATTAAATTATAATAATACTCCCAAAATGCATATTTTACATGTGCATTAACATGTATAACTATTATTGTAGTCTAACAAATCTGTTTTTCACTGCTACTAAAGATTCCATATTAATTCATACATAGATTAAGAAAATTTAGATAAATATTATTTTTATTTTATGCTAATCTTTAATAATTTTTTTTACTATGAGTAACTGGAAAACAAACAATTTCCCTAGAGGACCAATAACGAATTCTGATCTATTTTTTAAAGTAAAACTGTACATTAGAAAACTCACATCAAAACAATTGAGAATTAAATCAGAAATTAATATTGGATCTTTGCAGATGTTTAGTATAATCAGTTTATATCCTTATTTGTAGCAGTCTGAAGAAAAGCCTTGTCAGTCGGGTTACCAAAGCAAGTGTTGCTAGTGTGGGCGGAGACTGAACCAACGCTCCCTCCTCTCTTCCCTACTCTCAGTCTCTCCCACCCTCCCTCCGTCTCTCTCTCTCTCTCTCTCTCTCTCTCTCTCTCTCTCTCTCTCTCTCTCTCTCTCTCTCTCTCCCTCTCTCCCCTTCGCTACTCTCAATCTCTCCCACCCTCCCTCTCTCTCTCCTTCCCCTCCTTCGCTGTCTCCCGCCCACGCTGCCTAACCTTGAGTCTTACAGAATAGCTTTTAGAAGAGGCAGTAACACAGCTGTGATCTTCTACGCCCACTCACTTCATTCTTCGCTCTTGTGTTTCTCTCTCTCTCTCTCTCTCTCTCTCTCTCTTTTTATTCCCTGGCCTCTCCACATGCCTGCAGTGCTTTATCTTCATACAGGGGACTGAGAGCTTGTGCGGCTCAGATGGGAGGTGTAACTGCTGTGTGCTACATGAACGCGCGTAGCCGTGCACGGAGGTGGCTAGTGCCAAGCAAGGGATGCTGAACGGAGGCCGCGAGGGCCTGTTCGAGCAGGGCAGGCGCTTTCAGCAGGAGGGTGACTCCAGGGCAGCTCTGCAGTGCTTCCTCAGCTGCCTGCTGGGTCTGACCCATGTGCAGAGCTTTCACTCGCTGCCAAACTGCCTGCATCAGGTGAGCTTTCAGTCTGCAGGACAGTGGTCCACACCAGAAGCCATTACAGCATACATTCATAAGTCACTGTGCAATAGAAGGGATAAAATGTAGTATTGTTTTGCCATTGTAATAGGCATGTGTTCTTGAAATGCTACAGTTATGTAAATGTCATTCCCACCTCAAAGACGTCATATTTGACCTAGATACATCTTTGCATATACAGTATGACGGCATGATGCACAGAGTCTGCATGCACAGGGGCAGGCATGAGAATGTGCCCAGCATTTAGACACATTCAGTGAACAGGGAGTCCATAAGCAATCAGGACCTACACGGTGTTGGCTGCTCTGCGGCAGCTTTCAGTTTAACGGAAACATAAATCAAGTTAAATGACTTATTTGTGACAAATATGTAAATCCTGACCTGTAGAAAATGTGTACCTATTGGTCAAAAAACAAATATGACACGTCATTAAAAAAGATAATACAATATGTACGAAAAAGTTACTAATGAAATAGGAGTCGCCACCTTAAAATGTACTAAAGTTTATATTCTCTATGAGTAGAATTACTGTATATATACATGCTTATAGAACTTAACTACTATTTTGGTAACTACTTCGGTATGTTGGTTATTGGTGTCATTATTCGTATAGAATGCAGGATAACTTTGTTTAGTAAACGTTAGCAAAACACACCTTGTTAATAAGCTGGGGTCAGCCATGATACAGTGCCCCTGGAGCACAGAGGGTTAAGGGCCTTGCTCAAGGACCCAAGGGCGGCAGCTTGTTGATACTGTGGCTCGAACCTTCAACCATCCGATCAGTAGTCCAGCGCCTTTACCACTGAGCTACACCCTCCCATTAAGGCCTAGTATCTGTTATAAAAACACCATATAATATTTTGTTGAGGTTGTGTCAGGGGCACTCATTTTTAGTACTGCACAGCAGGCTGGTCGCTTCTCCATCATTAGAAGGTCATTGCGGATGATGAATTGGCAACCTGATTAAATGCCAAACTGCTAAGCTGAACCTAATTGATTGATCTATAGCCAACAGTGACTGTATTAGACTTAGATGCAGAGCATTTTGATGGTTATTATTATTTGGGGTGGGTTTTATTTGGGAATTCAATACAGCAAAAGTACAGTACTTATTTTTGCTAACACTTAAGTTAGTTATAAATTTGCAAATATAAAATTATTATTGTATATATTTGCATCTGTTCTTCGGGTTCTGGCACAGAGAACATGCCCTGGTCTAATATAGATATTAAAGTGACAGTCTGAATTATTCCTTTATTATCTCTGTTCTCTGATAACATTGTAATCTGTCTTTGTGGAAGTTTAGAAGTGTCCCAGGAAATAGCCAGAACATCAACAGTGCTGCAAGTGTAAAAGAATGTGTGGCATGACACAGAGTCTGGACACATATAAACAAGTGTAACATTGTTAAAACAATTTTGTCATCCATAAACTTTTCATAAGCGGTTTGGATTAATAGCGAGGGGGAGTCACGTCAAATTGTGCATTTTTCTTTTCTTTGTTAGATTGCAGAACTCTTCATCGATGAGAGAAACTGTATCCTTTCCTGGAAAAAGCCAAGAAACGCTGCCCATGTAGAACGTTCCTTTGCGTTTCTTATGATCCTCTCATCCATTGTGAGGACATGAAGGCCAAGAGCATTTTAGCTCTTTTTTTTTGCATTTTTTTTTTCAAACATTTCTGCTTCTATTACAAAGAATGCTAGACTGTAGATTTATCAAATACAAGATTGACACAGTTTACATTAAGTGAGTAAATCATTCACAGATTTTGAGAAGGAAATAAAACACACCCTGTGCTATTGAGTGTACATATCCTGCTCGGAGTTGCCGCATTTATAGCTTTGTGCTTTGATTAGTGCTGTGTGTGTGTGTGTTTTTTCTCTTGTGAAAAGCTTGGAGAACATTCATAATTTATTCACAAGGCACACAAGTAACCCATGGAATGGCTGTATACTTTATATAGCCTTAAGCACAAAAAAACAAGATTATAACAAACAAAGGAAATAATGTAATTTCTATGTTATTAACCTGCAAGCAAACATATGAGCAAGATTTTGCTTTGCTCCTCAGTCTCTCTTTCAAATATTTACAGAACAATCCTTATTGGTTTCTTTTTGGTTATTTCTTGAAATGTGTTCGTCCCCATCTGTGAAGTCTGAATCTAATTCCAATCTGATTTGACCCAGTTAAGCATATTGTTTTGGTAGGTAGTGCTTTTATATTAGCCTTTAATATACTGGTCAAAATTGACATTGAATTTCCTTTTAAAAATGTTAAGAGCTTGTATTTTTTTATTCAAATTGGCTTTGTATTCAAATGATTTCCATCACCTCTCTATCAAGTGCAAAATATCTCGATCAAAGATTAGATCATGCAAAGTACATTATTTATAGTGCATTGGATCAGCATTGACATGGGGCAACCATTCATGTTTTATTATATGAGGGACTCGTGGGAATATACAGGATGTCATAAACCAGAAAAAAAAAAACCGATCATTTCATATTTTGCAGGAGCGGCGTAAATGATCGCTATCGATGACTCACGTATTAGATTAAGCCCAGAGTGATAAATAACTAATTTTAGGACGGTGGGTGTCTGCCAACATGCCATGGCATCATTGCTGGATGTTGTTTAGATCTGAGTGTTTGCTTGTGAGTCAGATGTCTGAATTAGGAGTTGTGTTAGCCTGCCATCAAATGCTGCAATTATCCCGCTGCTACATTTTTCCAGTCTGATACACTGTTAAGCTACCTGGAAGAATTCTTATTTGGCAATGTAAACCATCCACTATGAATAGCAAAGGTATGAATTTTTACACAATCCACCGTCTAACTATTTAGAATTCTATATTCTTCTTTATGCATATATCAATTGTGTAATTCGGGTGACGCTCGTCAAATTCCATCTTAAAATAGACGTGTTTCTAGTAATAGGTCATTGATATCTATTTTAAGTATATTTTCCTGGTCAAGAATAACCACTATAATCTTACAAAGAGATTTGTTTTCCCCTCGTGCATGCCTTAGTCTGTGTAAATACACTTACAAATACATGCCTATTAATAGTTCCAGCACATGCTTTGTGTCTTTCTATGGCGAGAGAGTTCCTAGTACAGAAAGCACTGGCCAATCACAAATCGCACAGCAAAGCTTAAGGCTGAAGCACAGCATCTGGGAAGGAAGCGTTTTGCACTGAAACATTACAGGGGCCGTGCAGTCGATGTGGATTTTTTTTTAATCGTTTCTCTGGATTGAGCCTGACTGTGTGTTCTAACAGTCTTCGTGATAAGCAAGTCTGCTCCTTCACTCATAGAAAACAGATGAGAAAGCACTGCAGTTCATTCAGGCTGAGAAGATGTTCTATGAGGTGGCATTGATTGAACTCACCGCTCTACAAGGAAGCACAGGCAAGTCTGTTTTATGATTTACCCAGCTCTTGCTTGCTTCTGTACTTTTATAGTTCGCTACAGTCGTGTATTACGACCATTTCAACCAAAAAGTAGTATTAATACCTTCTGGCACATCAGTATAAAGACATAAAGAGCCTTTTAATAAAAGGGCTGTTATGAGGTTGCATTTGCTAGAAGAAGACAGCCATATAACTCATCATTAAGAATTCATTAATGTTATTTGCGAAGCAGTTCTGCTCATTGGACTAGAAACACCAAAGCTCTCTTTATAGACTGCAACAGTGCATTTAGTCCAAATTCATCCTTATTTACAGAGCGAGAGGAACCATTTGTCTCGTCTCCTGACGCATGTGTGCATGGTGTTAGAGCAGGACACAGCTGGTGTATCAGCTCAGAAAGGAGGCACATCACATCAGACAGATAAATGCCGAGCCATAATTTCAGTAAAAGGGCCAGTAGAGACTAGGAAATTATGATAAAGCCTGACTCAGCACTTACAATCTGCAATGCTATGTCCAGTAGAAAGGACTGCTGTTGTACTCAATAAACCCCCAGTGAGTACTGTTATATTTAAGTTTTTAATGTGAGTTTTTTGAGTCTCATATTAATAGACATCTGCAGTTCCAAAGTTTTACTTTTATGTTTATTTTATGCTTGCACCTTTAAAACCTCATTTGACTAAACAAAGAAATGACATATTTACATATAAGTTGTCTGCATTATGAACTACTTACTTGTAATATTATTTTTAGATATATTCTGCAAATATTCTAGAAATAAAATGATAGGATACGCATTTATTTTTTTTTCTTATCATTTTCTATTATGTTTCTTTCCCCCCCCCCAGAATTACTTCTCTTAAGATTCCTTATGATTCCGATTGTTTGTGTTTGCCAAATGTGTGGCTGTGTGTGCTTAAGATCATTTGAATATCTGGGTGTGGCAAAAATCAGGTGTCCCTGTCCTGTCCTTCCTTTCTCTCTCTCTTTCTACGTTATTCAGTTCTTCTTGTGCTTGTGGATCGCTGCAGAGTTCCGGCTCTAGTGGCATGAATGTGGCATAAAGGGCTTTTATAATTTGGCTTATGTTTGCGTAGCAGGCTCTCAGGAGGAAAGTACACTGGGTTCACCAAGATGGCTCTCACAAGAGGAGTTATCAGAACAAGCCTCGCAGGCCCAGGATCTTGAGAGGCTGGCCCAACTCTGCATCATGAGTAAAAGGTATCTTTTTTTTTTTATTATTATAATTGTATAGCGTTTCTTATCATTTAAGAGGACGGGTATGACGTGTTACTTCTATAAAATGCTTCATTGTAGATTATGTTATTTGAAACAATGTATTTTGTATTTATTGTGATAGAAATCAGACAGATTTGTCAATGTCGTGTTTGAGTTCGTAGAGCTCCCCTGGTAGTCATGGTATACTGGTGTCTGGTTCAGAAGGATACGAGGCGATTCATTTTAATTAGGATTTGTTGGGTTTAGCTTTATTTTTAGAGTACACTATTTTTATTTTAGAGTACACTAGACTTTGGTTTGTATTATTGTGTGCTCATTATGCATAAAAAAAAAACATTATGAATGAGTTTACTTTAATCTATTTGGAAAAGTCCAAAAAAATGTTCATTCTTTAGGCATGTGTAGCACCAAATCTTTAGCTTTCGGATTTTCTTAGCTTTAATCAATTCACTGCACGCATGGCAAGCATTTTAGAATAACCAATTACCCAAATGTATTACCCAAAGGGTTAAGGAAGCATCGAACTGGTTTTTCTGTGTCAGGAGGTTTGATCTCTGATAGTAATCATGTTTAAACTGTAACGAGGCACAAGAAATACCAGGTGTATAATAAACGTTGAATGTTTATAGTAAAATAAAATGGAAGTGTTTACCCAAGGATCCTTATATTGCCCCATTCTTTCTATATTATGGCATTTATAGGGCAAGTAGCCAAAGTAGATAATTCGCGGATTGACAGAGTTATAACTTGTGACATCATCTTGCATATTTTTTGATGGTGTATGGTATTTTATATCTGTTGTTTTCTTTCATACGTACGTACTTGTGTTAAACAACATATTAGCTCAGAAGCACGTGGCAAATAAATATATTTTAGATAAAAGTGAAATGCTCACATCTAAAGACAGGTAAAATAAATAATTAGACAGAAGTGCACCTGCTGACAAGGAGGCAGGAAAGTGACGAGTGTTATGTGACTTCCCAGGCTTCAAGTGTTACTAGGGCACCCTCGCATAGGTGTCCTGTTTCCCTCAAAGGGATTAACATGGCCAGGGAGACATTATTTTGTTAAGCACATGATTTACAAATGGACACAACGATCTTTGCGCCTCTGTTGACACTGTTGGTAGACTTTAACCTTATTGCTGAGATTGGTAACTAATGCTGAAATAAGTAAACAGACACTAAACTTGTTTTTTTGTTGTTTTTTAATGTTGAGATTTTATCATTGGCCTTGTAAGATTATGTTTCCACGGACACCCGGAGAGACGTTGGTATTTGCATTTTAATCTTTTAATTGCGACCAGGGTGCAGTGGGTCAGGTAACACCAGCTAGCACAAAAGGGCAGTGATTAAGGTTGTACGTGCCCAGTGAAGAACCAGGTACGCACTTTAACTCAGCAGAATCTGCTTATAAAATACTAAAATCAGATGAACCACATGGTGCGTCCATTAAAAATCCACAGAAAAATATTTTCATTACTGCATTTACATGCTGAATACAGCAACTATACAGTGTGCTAAACAGAGAGGGAGCCATTAGTGCTGACCAATCCTCCATCTGCAGTTTAATCTGAATTTGCATCTGAATTTCAATATCCGAGTCAAAATAGACATCACCTGCAATCATCAGGCTCGCGCGTTTCTTGTTGTAAACATTTGTACGACTGCTAAAACCATCCATGAATACACAGTACTCTACAAACATGCTTTGTATACCGCACCACCACAGGGTGAACAGGCTTCTTAAATCTTTCAGTGCAATGATGCCAAGCGGTGTTGTCCTTGCTGAAAGCAGTGTCTTCTAAGAGCGGTGCTGTGAAACTGCCGATCACGTTTCCCAATCCCAAACGAACTGACGCTGATCCATTAGTGAAACTGGAATATGGTTGAGGAATAACAACTCAGAAATCAGCCTTGCACAGAAAGAGCATGCTCTATAATCATAAGCAGATTTAAAGTGACCTGCAGCTTTGCTGGGCTATAATCCTGTATTTTAAAGTAGGTCATGCATGGACGTCAGTAAGACCATGTGCACAGGAAAGTCTGAAGGGGTTATGCATGATGTTAACATAATTACGATATAAAACGCCTAGTGTTCGGTATGTCAGATATGTCACCCTAAAGTCACGATGACAGAACAACTCCACGCTTCCTAGCAATGCTCGCACATCCCACTGCCTCTACATTTACATTTTGTCATTTAGTAAATGCTTTTTACAATACTCTTGAAGGAGCAGCATTAGAAGCATCCAGCTAAACTCCGAGACCTTTATTCGACACCTCATGCAGAATAACAGTCCATGTGTGGTTGCATTCGATGTGCCTTATGTACTCGAACAGATCCACATGTTGTACCTGGCACTGCATGGCAAGGTATTTGTGTTTAAAGCCGCCACTGTATCATAGAGCCTAGTGTTTCCATCCTGGATTAGATGTAGTCTTTGCAAATGAAATGCTAAGATGATATTTTTAGTCATCGGCTATTTTTAATTGTAGACTGTCAGTCCATGACTCTCAGGTGCCTATAAATGCACAATGCATCAATAACTGTCGATACATAGTATGAAGTTGTGGTATGGTACAATATGAGATCTCTCTTATATAATAAGCGCATTGTTGTGGATTTTCTCATGGGTGACCTGACATGAGGCCATGTTGAATTCTGTTTATCAAATGCTATATTTACAAAGGCAAAAGCAACGTTGCAGATTAATCTCATGTCACTAATATACATCCAGTGAGACTTCAGAGCTTTGTTCCAAACTACACTTATTAAACAGGATGAGATCTGAATGAAACAACTGGCATGTCATCATAGTATCTAGAAGCATAGAATGTCATTTCATACATACATAAGTATTTGAAGGGCTTATTTTATTAGTGTCTCAATCAATATATCATATCATAAAGCATTATAAGCAACCATTATAACTAAGTTTACAATATACATGTTATGCCGACTGCTAATATTAGCAGTAAAACAGAGCTAGATAGCATACATCTGTGCATAAAAACACTACAGACAGACAAAGCTTGTTATTTTAATATGCCAGAAATGTGTTGAAAAAGATGACGAAAACCCTTGTTACCACACGCACCCGTAAATGAATGCTCCGTATATTTTAATGTTTCCTATAAACAGAAAACAATTCAAGACAGTATGATAAAAGATCTCGCCAGCCTTTTGTCATCACTACGGTAACCATAGCACTGTGTAAAACAGTGTGGGAGATAAATAGACACAGACCTGTCAACAACACGCATACCAAGTATGAACAGAATTGTCAGTTAACTGGCTTTTGGCCAATTTGGCTACGGTTGAAAAACACATCAAATAGTGTTGTGGACTTTCAGGCACTGAAAGTGTTTCATTGCTTAAGCTCTTTACATCTGTTAAGGTCCTTGCCAGTTTAGCAAAGAAACCTAAAACTCCATCAGGCCTCAATTCACTTTTCATTCTTATTTTTCTTCCTACACTGGTCGTCTGACGGCTTTTAGTTTGTTACCATGTATTCTTACTGGCCTTGTGCAAACAAATTCCCTGCCAAATCTGACCTGACATCTTTGTGAATTATTACTGTTATATTACATACCTGACAGGGTCACATAAAACAACTCAGGAACATTCAAGTTTTTTTCCTTTTCCGAACTGTTTTGTGTGCCATTTTACTTTTTATGCTTTAGGTATAAAACTTTATAATTATTAAGGGAATTCTAGTATACAACAAGCTGCGTTTCCACACTGTATTATAATGACAATGAAGAGACCTTTATTTGTGAGTTTGTGAGACAATTTCTATATAGTTTATATATATATTATATATATATATATATATATATATATATATATATATATATATGCATATGAATATTAATAAATTCAAATTTTTTTATTATTGTTGGTGTATTTTTCCCCAGACCTCATCTTGCTTTAGAGTACAGCGGCAAGGTATTTAACTCCTAGTACTATCAGAAGTATTGATGAATAAACCATGAGGTAATATTATTGTTGTAGCCTGATATATATTGTCCCTGTTTGTTTCAGGCCACAAAAATACACCAACGTGCATTTGGTAATGATCACCCTATCACAGCCAGGAGCCTGGAGCTACTGGGCACAGTCTATGCTGAGATTGGCAAGACTGAATACTCAGGTACAATAAGAAGGTGGAAGAACTGTTCAGTTAGTAACTAAAGTTCCATAACACTTTTGTTTCCATCACATTGTTTTCTTCCCCAATTATATGTTTTATTAAAAATGTATATTTTTTTACATGAACACCTTATTTGCTTTTTCTGTATAGTTGTAATATAGGTCAGATTGCCTCTCTAGCTTTGATGAGATTTCGGGGGAAGAGTTGTGATGCCTTTTTATTTCTGTTAGCGCTGGGAGGCATGCCAGATGCTGTTCCACATGGTTTTAAAAATACATACCTTATGTTCAACTAAGATACTGAGTCAAGCTGTTTTAACAGAGTGAATGACTCAGCATTTTAGCACAGGTGCAAAATATAGGTTGCTCAAAACACATGCCTCCTTCTTATACAAAAAATATAATCCCTAATTTCTTTAGGAGGAATATGAAAATAGCCCTCCCAAGGCACCTTTCCTGGGATTTAAGTGAAGCTATATGGAACAGTATTCAACTCATTATTGTATACACACACATGCAGGTTGCAAATAAGCTTTAGTTTTCCAAAAGCACCAGTGAAAGTGTTTAATGTGATGCTCAAGCTACCGTTGTATGATGATCTTAGTGCTGTAAAATACTTCTGGAAAAGACAGCCTTGACTTTTGTACATTATTTGAATGCAGCTGCATGCCATTGGTCTTTCATAGGACTTAAACAACTGCCCTCTCAGCTTCAAAAAATGTGGGATGATTTGATGAGAAACATGGGTTCATACTTCAATACTACATGCTTATTTCACAGACTCATTGGGTCAGTGTGTGTCAGCTCTGTCAAAAACATCCTCTGCACAAGGGGCATACAACAATACACTCAACGGTTTCACTCGCATTGAAAACGATTCTGAACTCTGGCACAGAAAAGATGCATATCCTCCATCAGACACTCCAAAACCAAAGGTACTGATATATATATATATATATATATATGTAGAGTAAGTTGCACGCAGGAATGGTTTTTGTATTATATAATATGCTTATGCGCCAATAAGAAGAAGAATAATCATTCCCCTGGCTACAGGTCATCAACAGTAGGATCCCCACCTCCATCCTAAAAAGGACCAACGAGCCATTCCCCACTCAACGGCGGAAAACCGAAAGGCGTGTTCGTTTCACCGAACCAGAGACTACTGTTCACGGTAAGAGACCCGCGGGTCGCACCAAAAAAAATCATTGAAATCTAGTACTTAAAGAGAATGAGTAAGAGTTGAGTGAGAGATCTTTGCCAGTGGGACTGATGTTAATGAATCAACCAGTTTCAACAGCACATTAACTTAGACCGAGTGATTTACACACACAAATAATTCTATGCAAATGAGGTACTGTGTAGTCCATGTTGTTATCCTTGTGACAGGAAGACAATGAATGGTAATGTCTAATGTGTTTTTTTTTTTTAGATTGACAGCCTTTGAAGGCCTGTTACTTTTTTTTTTCTTTGCAAAGACATTCAATTTAAATGGCAACTTTGATTGATGAATATTGTTCCATCTGCTGCTGTTAAGAGAGAGAGAGAAAAATCTAAAGTATTATTTCATTATTTTCATTATTCACAGACATTCCATATTATGACTGTTTAGGAGGTGAGTGCTTCGTTTTTTGAACAGTCATATTATTAAAGTAATGTGCATGATGCATGAACCCATGTTGGGTGATTTTCACACGTCCTGTTGTCACTCGGTATAGTTTTGTTTGATGCGTACTGGTTTTAGATGCGAAACCCAGGCGAAATTAATTAAATAATTCAATGCACGGCATAGATGTAAAGTATTTATTTTATTTAATTTTGTAGACTAAAGCATGTCTCTTTTTTGCATGAGCTTTTCTTCCCTCAGTGCAGTTTGGGACAATAATAATAGAGCTCGAGGTTCTGTTGCTCTCGAACTCTCAAAATTCTTTGTGACATGGATTCTGGGTCGAAATTCCAGATTCTGCTTGACCTAAAAATTCATCAAACCAGACATGAAATTTTTAATACTCAACTAATACTTAACACACCCACACACACTAATGCAGCATTCAAAGTCTCTGTGATTACAGTTTTAACCTATTTTCTGGTGGTTGATTTGAAAGTTCCGTAAAACCACTGACCTGTATCTGCATGATTTTATGCATTTCACTGCTGCCACACGATTGGCTGATTCATAAGTGCATGAATGGGAAGATGTCATGAGCAAATAAAGTTCAAAATGAGTGTATGTACAATTGCAAGGCGTGATACTTGGCAATAATGATGGTTCAGCAAAAACCCACTGCCTCAAACCCAATGTTTATTTAACATAATTTTCTGTTATGTTCCCTTGGCGTGTCCCTTTTACTTAAATGTCTGGTAGTGATGCTTCATTGTTTCTGACTTCTTGCCCCTTTTTATGCTTCCACTGTTGTGTTTTTGTTTGCTTTATTCTTTAATAAATTAGGGCTTTTATATCATATATATAACTGGGATTGTATCCACTATTTGTCTGCAAATGGGCATAAAAATACTTGTAGATGGGCAGTGAAACCATTACTCAGTAAATTAATCAGACATGACACCCTTAATGTTTCTTTTTCAATCCATTTTACATTTACATAAATTTTGGTAGATGCCTTTTAACATTTTGACATTTAACTAAATTATACATTTGTGTAATTGAGGGGCTTGCTTGGTGGTTATGAGAATTGAACCCATGACCATCTGATCAAATAGATAACACTATCTAACATTGCTTTGCTGGGAATCATTTTCAAAGTTGTACAGTAGGGGTATGTATACATTCGCACCCAGCTGCATCTTGTTTCCCCATTTAAATACTTCGGGGGGTTTACTGGCAGTTCCTAACCTCTGTGGCCTCTGTCGTCTTCAGGATATGACTCGTCTCAAAGCCGCCCTCACCTGGCCCTGCTTACGTGTCTTTTCCTGCTGCTCTCAGCATTAGGATTAGCTCTGTACTGCACACATCGCCGACGGCCCCACCGTGCCTGTGAGGAACTACAGGCAGCACTCGCTGTCTATCTGCTGCGGTTCAAGCAAATCCTGTGGGGCTGCTGGATCTGGCTAACCATGCAGTGACCACCACCAGGCAACCCGTGGCATCAGCGCACTCGCATTAATACCGAACGCCACACAAAGGCACAGAAAAGACTACAAAGCTCTGAATCAGGTTTCATTGAAGACCATTGGAATAATGGGCTCTTAAAATAAGACCCACCCTGGGACTGAAAAAAATGCCTTCACAATACACTGATGAGAAGCAGTTCATTTTTGCACGCCATCCACAGATGGCATTCTTATCCCCTTTATGACTCTAATGCCATGTCCTCATTTTTACTGAAAGGCAGACACATTTCAAATCTATATATCTGTCTTTCTAGTGCTTGTTGTAAAACCATATATCAGTTTCTAATGTCTGTTAAAACCTGTTCAAAAGATTCCACAAAATCTTAGTAAAATTAGAATTAGAGTGATTATTCTTTAAATCGGCGTACAAAGTTGAATGTCGCACTCGGTCACGTACTGTAGCCGCATCTTCTCCATAAATTTTATAGAATTTATAGAATTTATTTCCTTTTTTTCTGTATACAATGCAAAACACTATTATTTATCTCAATATTATCCATCATGCTTTGAATCATTACACAGGTAAATACAAAATATTAAGGATCAAGCAAACCTTATTGTGCACATTGTATTAAAATGTATATAGGATCACGATAAAACTCAATTCTCTGTATAAGTCCATTTCAAACAAGACAACGGGATATTTTTAAGCACAACATTCGCATTTTATAGTTGCTTCAAGAAAAAGTGACACCAGACCGTTTCACAGTGTAGACAGCCATATATTTTTTGCCAAGGGGGCAAGGGGATTTTTTTTTTTGTTTACAAAAATCCTGATAAATATATTCTAATTATTTTTGTGTTTCAATTGTTTTGCAATAACCAGCTTGTGTATATACAATATATATATATATATATTTATTTAACCATTTTGTATTTTCTTTCCTGTTTACTTTTTCTATAATTGCAATTTTTGTTCATTTATTTTTAATGGATCTCAGCATCAGTGAGTATATTAGGTTTTTACTTTTAAAACCATTAAATCCAACAGTACATTTCCAGTTGAACATTTTTTTAATTTTTTTAAAAAGCACTCGTTATCAACTATGATCAAATGTTCAAGCAATAATTTCTTCTTATTTGTTGTTATTTTGATTGCCAGTAATACTGAGGGAATGTTCTGTATTTTGTAAGAAATGAAAAAAATGTTTATGGGCAAATTACTTTAAATAATGGAATGGGTAATGCAACAATGAGAATAATGAATGATTTGTCCCTACTTTCTTGTTATTTGACAGATTATCCATGTAGCTTTCAAAAATGTGCGTAAAAATACTAAAATACAGTAATGATGACGGATCGTACAAGGTGCATGACGACGTGTCTCATATAATCCTTTTTAATGATTGTGTTTTTCTAAATAATCGATGACAATTTGGTTCCAACACACAAAATCGGCCTCACCATCATTCACTCATTATCATTACTTTTTGGTCGCAGAATAATGCTGGCCATTAGATGTGTTTTCTCTTTTATTCATATAATTGTTCTGTATGATGCTTTTGGAGTTCTGGGGCTATACACATTATACTTTTGAGTATACTGCACAGCATGATATAGCAGTGATACTTAGGACAGATTGCGCAACACATTCATTACTTACTGTGATATTCAGAAAAACGCAACCACTGTGAGACATTTGGATGGAAATGAAAGGCAGTCCAGCACGTACAAATTACACCGAGTGCGTCTTTGTATATAAATTACGCATCAAAAGCTAAACAAGTACCAGCGCATGATTGTCGGTCGTATAGCACAGATTAATACTGTACAGTGTATACTGTTGTTTGAAGGAAATTTAAACCAACTGGGTTTGTACTTGAATTCCAACTCTTCAAGGCAATATAACGTTCACTTCAAAAGGGAATAGATTATGTGCCGCAAAGCATCAATGCGTCCTCAGCCAGAGCACACGCTCTCGTTAAGGCGAGTTTCTCCTCCACTTTTCATTAGAGACACTGTATGAGATTACATTTTATAGAAGTGCCTTTTTAAGGTCCTCTTTCCTCTCGGTTTGAAATACACTGTAACAGGTCATCAATAAAAGCCATCGAATAAACAATATTGTAATATTGTATTGTACCACTAACTGCATGTTGTATTCCCCCACTCACTTTCAGTTAGCAATGTTATGTTTCCAAGTGTACAAGAAGCATAAAAAAAGAAAATACACAATGTCTTCATTTCTATGCCATGTTTTAATCAGGTTTGTAAAATTTAGGCTGCATAAACAACGCATAAAAATCTTATTATCAGGGAATATCTGTCATGATTGCCAATTTTGGTGAGATTAATTCACTCAAAGTGATGCCGCGGACATGAAAAAAAAAAGGCCACGTTTTAAATACGGAACATGTTTTATATGAGGCATGGTCAAAGGTTTAACAGATTTCAAAGGTATGGTCAAATCATTAGTCATGCTGTTTTTTTCACGGAATAAAAATGCCATTGAGGTTACAAAAGAATTATTTGGCTATTTAAAATGCAGACACACACACGGTATTATTAACGCATGCAGCAAGATATCAGGTGGCAAATACTTACACATTGCATGAAAAAAAAGTAATACTGTATGAACACACTGTGCAATTGTATGCCTTTTTTTTTTTTGCTTCAATACCCATCTTGTTTTTCATTTGAAAAATGAATAAAAAGTTGTCTTTCATTAAAAGATGCAAGAAGGTAATTCACAAGACTTCTATATTGAAATTCCTGTATGGAGGTATAAGTCTTCACATATATCACACTTACCCCATATGCATATACATATAGATAATAGTGAAACGGTAAGAACACAAATCATGGTCAGAAATACCTACTGTAAAGCAATAGAGATTTTGTATATAGAAAACACAAAGTGAAAAAGCAATTCTAATTAATAGGAAACAAGGAAACTCAAGCCTTATCTCAGATGCAGTATAATCATTTGTATATCCAGAAATTGAAGCTGCGCTTACTGTATCGAAAGTACTGTTAAATATAACGGTAATTGTACGAGTTGTTGGAAAGGTGCAATATTGATACTAATTGTAGTGTAAACAGGATTCACAATAATTTAATAGCACTATAGTTATTACGGACGGTTACAAATTTAGCCCCTGTATAACTGTAGACGTTTCGATAATCTCCGAGACCAAAACTGAGCCAACGTTCTCTTTGCCACAAAATGCTGTTGCACACCACTTGCAAATTTGAGAAAGAAAAACAGTAAGTAAGAAATAAATAAATAAGGTTTAAAGATAAAGAATGAATCAAGAATAAAAAATAAGTCTTTGGGGAAAGCACACAGACAGCCTTTTACTCAAAAGTGTCAATGTTTTATTCAGTTTTACCAGCCTCCCACAGATGATAGCCAGGCTGTCATAAAGCTGTGTTAGGTATTATTAACAGTAGGAGACCAACACGTCTGTGGCAAAACAAGAACCTTGAAACACTATTCATTTCAGTGCATATCAGTTTTATGTCTCATCTCAAATCATCACCTTCAGACACTTGGACATTGCGTTGCGATTAAAGACAGAATCAGATCATGGGACTTTTCTTATCCGGTATGTCAGAGCAACGACGTGAGGAGCGGCCCAGCAGAAACTCCTTCTCGTGAATCAGGCTGTCCAGCAGGTCTTCCTGGCGGTAGTTGTGGTAGACCTTCAAAAAGGCCATGAATGTGATACACAACCAGGTCAACCAAGCAGCCCATAGTCCAAACTAAATGGGAACAAATTGGGATGCATTTTGAATTCAGGCAAAAAACAAGTTAATAACATAGCTCTAATGGGCAACATATTCAGATCAAACACTGGACACTTTATACACTATTTTATGTTTTGTTTTTTGTTTTTTATAAAGATTTCTATTCTATTTTTATATTTATTCTACATTTATTTATAATGTCTATTGCACTATTTTCCTTTTCTTTTCTTTCCTTTATGTTTACATGACTGTCGTAAAGAAAATAAAAAAAAGCATTTCACATAGCATGTGGTACTATGTGTGTATGTGTATGTGAGTGTGGGTGTATGTGACAAATAAAATTTGAATTTCAAACATACTTGTGCAATTGCAAACTGGTCATAAAATGCAGAGTTGTCTAACCCCAGCTCCAAATCAGTATCCTGTAAATCCTCACAGCTACAACGTGGTGGGAAAAAGCGGTGAAGACGCATTAGTGACATTCATACATATTTACCACACAAGATTTAAATTCATATTTATTCAGTGGTGTTGTGTGCAACATGATCAATCTTTAACGCCTTCCAGTTCTGCTATCTGATAATAACAGATAGATCATGACTGATGCAGTGCCTTGGGGAAGCATGTCAGTTATTCATCCATAAAAATGAAAGGCATTGTAGATTGATTTCCTTGCCTGCGTCACTGCTGGAGAGACTTCAACACAGTGCTAAACCACTGCCTCTGCTGCTCCAGTACAGTACCACATTTACAGCCTTGAATTCGTGATATACTTTATATAGTATTGTTACCTGCTGGGCATACTGCCCTCTTCAGTGATTGCATCACACCACAGGTTAAAGCCCACAGTCACGATTGTGCTGGACAGGAACACAGCACACACCACGAACAAACTGATCAGCAGGTTCAAGAAGGCATTAAATATGGAGCTGTGAAAAATAAAGCAAAAGTTCAGGACTGGGAAAGAAGACAAATGATGATCCTTATAAAAAATAACATGTGTTTTATGCATTTTTCCTTCATCATTGTTGTCCATCACAGTATTAAAGCCAAGGATTTTGTGCTGCCGCCATATATACCATTATACACGATGAAACAGCTGCATATTAATTCGTTTCATAGATTACAGACATTTGTCTATTGATAAATATCAGTAACAAAATGGAGTAAGATCTATTTAAAAGTTATACAATTGTGCAATTTTTTTTCCATATTATTGCTATTTGGAGGATTGAATGATAGTGCTCTAATACGCTCTTCTTGTGATCAAATCGTTGATTGTGTCCTAACCAATTCCAGATGTTCCTGTGGGTGTTTTGATGAATCACGGTGCGCACATTATCCAGCAAAAAAAAAAAAAAAGCAATAGAATAATTGTCTCCAATATTGCAAAACCATCACATGTGTTTAGCAATGTCTGTTCATATAGTGTAAACTATATAGTGTTTTTTTTTTTTTTACCATCATCACTACCATCTATCCGAGTCCCTGAGGCGGACCTGGCACAGACTGTAGAAAGCTGTAGAAAGTATGAAATGGAAGTGCACTCACTCGTCATGGCCTTTGCAGATGTGGAAGAGCAGTCTCCAGGCCTGAACAGCGGCCAGCACGAGCGACGCCACGCCGACGAAGGTGATGAAGCTGCAGGAGGACTGCGGTCCCCATTCCTCCACGATGAAGCGCTGCTTGGACACGGTGATGTTCTCGTTCTGCCACATACCGCGCGTGAACAGCAAACATTTCCCCCCGAAGTCCTCAGCGTTCTCCGAGAGAGGCACAACCGCGATGAAGCCGAAGACGAAAGCCAAAAAATACAAGACGCACTGCGTGAAGATAAAATTGCTTTTTGCCATTTTCACCCGGCTTGCGTTCAAGCAGCTGAGCATCGCTGCTCCGCATGCGCAGTGCTACTCTGCTGGCGTGAGACGGAGCGGACAGCGTCAGGTTTATAGATATATATATATATATATATATATATATATATATATATATATATATATATATATATATATATATATTATATATATATATAGAATATATATATATATATATATACTATATATAATAATAAGCGCAAGAAATAACACTTTTAAAGCACAATATACCGTTTGACAATTATAGTTTTACTATATTATGCTGATTGTGGTTTTTTTTTCCCCCACGTGATAAAACATGATAAAACGAATGTGTACGAAAGTTGGACACGTCATCACGCATATGTGTGCTTTGTAAACACTGTAAATCATATTTAGGACATATTTTTTGCTGTTCTAATGATCACCGAAAAGGCATTTTCAATAGATTTCGGAGCATATCTGTAGATTGGGATTGCAGAAATGCATTTAAACAGAACATGTAAACAAAGGAACATTTTTCATGTGAATGTTCTAGAAGATGCAAGGATTGGCGATACCGTTTATATACATGTTCCTAAATTTCTACTTAATTCCTGTAAATTCTCATATAAATTCTTTCAAAGTTTGTAAGATTAGGGGCACGGTGGCGTAGTGGTTAGCACGTTTGCCTCACACCGCCAGGATCCGGGTTCGATTCCCGTCTCGGTCATGTGTGTGTGTAGAGTTTGCATGTTCTCCCCGTGCCTCAGGGGGTTTTTTTTTCTCCGGGTTCTCCGGTTTCCTCCCCCGGTCCAAAAAAAAACATGCACGGTTAGGTTGATTGGCACCTTGGAAAATTGTCCCTAGTGTATGAATGTGTGTGTGAATGTGTGTGTGTGTGTGCCCTGCAATGGGTTGGCATTCCATCCAGGGTGTGTCCTGCCTTAATGCCCATAGACGCCTGAGATAGGCACAGGCTCCCCGTGACCCGAGGGAAGATCGGATTAAAGCGGTAGAAGATGAATGAATGAGTTTGTAAGATTCCCAGCTCCCGTGGAAAGTTAAGAGCCCGCTAATGGGCCCTTGAGCAAGGCCCTTATCACCCAATTGCTCAGTTGTCCCCTGGCCGTTAGGTTTGCAGAATTCAGTGCATTCAGTCCCAGGTAGATATGTAAATGGGCTGTTGCTATAGGAAGGGTAAAATATGCGTAGTGAAAGCACATCTAAGGAGACTTGCTGATTCAGCCACAAGAGATCAGGCTTATGTGGGATGAGGAAGCCTGTCAGTCTGCAGTTCATATCAAAAGGTCTTCATATGAGGCTGATGTCAGGACTACACAGAAGTCCCTGGCAAAGCAAGTCTTCATGGGTCAGGATGAAACAACATTTTGATTCAGTGAAGGAAGAACCTGATACTACAGCATACAAAGAAAAGATAAATGTGCACTCCCAGTTTTGTTCTAATGGTCTTCTAATAATGAAATAACATTATTATTTCATCCATGGAAGGAGAACATACTGAAATTCCTAATGCCTTCTCATGTACCTTGCAGAAGCATGAACATCTGCACATACTCACACAAAACAGTTGGTATTTTCTGACTCTTTGTGTGCTTGGATTTCAGTTCCAGCCTGGAAAAGAGACATTTCATATCATTTCAGTTCAGTTTTATTTACTTTACCCGCATGGGGCAGGACAAAGCAGCTGCACTGAAGGCTCGTGCAGCATAAGGGAGTGCATTCATTTTTAATGATCTAGATTAGCAGCTTCTCAGCCAAGCAAAAACAAGCCCATTTACACTTATATACGCTGTGAAAAGACACAGAGAAGCAGATTGTCTTTACATCTTAAAGGATACAGTTTCTTGCCAAGAATAAAACAACAAACTACTTAACAAAATACATTTCCAATACACTGATTTTTATAATAATAATAATAATACTCTTTATTTGTCACATATACATTACAGCACAGTGAAATTGTTTCTTTGCGTATCCCAACTTGTTTGGAAGCTGGGGTCAGAGCGCACGGTCAGCCAGGATACAGCGCCCCTGGAGCACTGGAGGGTTAAGGGCTTTGCTCAAGGACCCAAGGGCGGCAGCTTAGCGATACCAGGGTTCGACCCCGACCTTCCAATCAGTAGCTCAGCACCTTAAACCACTGAGCTACACCCCCCATATTTCATTAGATGGAATGATTTACTATACAAGAACCTGTACAAGACTACCAAATGTTCCAAATGTTCGGCTTAAGCGTAGAGGCAGAGTCACAGCTGTGGAATGCCATGTTGTTGGAGATTAGAGCGGCACCTTCTCTTCCTATTTTTAAATCTCTGCCAAAAACGTATTTATTTCCTTTAGTGTACTGATTTCTGTTTATGGTTACGGTTTTATATCTAGTTGATTATTATTATGATGGTAGTTCTTTTATGCCTCGTCTGATTTTTTTAATGCCTTGTCTAATGTTCTGTAGTTCTTATGTAAAGCACTTTGGGGCAGCCTGGTTGTTGGAAAATGTGCTATATAAATAAAATGACCTTGACCTTGACCATGAGAATGCTCTCTTTTACATTACAAGTTAACTTGTACAGAAAGAAGTTTGAATGGACCACATGCATTTTGCATTACACAACAGTTTCCAAAAGGAAAGTGCATTAGTTGTGTGTCAGCAATGCTACTCTTCAGCAATGTGACTCTAGCAATGCTTTTAGTGAGTATTTACTTTAATAGACTGTGTTTAAGGCAGTAACAAACAAGAGTGAGACACATTTATGGAAATAAAATGAGATAATTGTTAATTAAAAATGAAACAAAATGAATTTGATGGGTTGCATGTTGTACTGACCCAGACAGTCCTGGGGCACTCTGGTATGTATGAAAGTTTGGAGTGAATTGGGGAAAAACAGATAATCAAAGAAATATTAAAATGTTAATTCAGGCCTGAAGAGTTTCTAAGGTTAAGCAAGAAGCTGATTATTCAAAAGAGTGTGACGTTAAAGACACTGTTAAAGACGAGATGGTCTGTCTTCCAGAAAGGCTAATTGGATGATGATGACCCATGAAAAACACGCCTTCAATCCTCTTACCCAGTTACAGATTTTCGATAGCCTCATAGTGACTGTACGAAATAAATAATGGATTTAATATTGCTAGTATTTAGCTAGTACTGTTTTTAAAAAGCCAATCCCATGACACATCTTAACACTATAAATATGGCCTTTAAAAATATTCTGGGGGTTTCTTTGAAAAACCTTGCCTTTAGAATTGAAATCGTCTCGTGTTGTGTAGAACGTTGTGGGAAAGGGAATATATTTGCCAGCAAACTTTTGCATTTGTAAAACAGTTTTCAAACAGTATTGACTCACTGATTAATTCATCAGAGAATCTTTCCATAATCTTTATATCAATGTATATAACCAGCCGAACACTGGAATCATTTGTTTTTCCTAATTCAAATATATGCTCGTATTATTATTATTATTATTAGAATTATTGATAGCCGCACAGTATACAATGGGCACAGCTGTTTTTACTGCAGGATTTGTTCATTTGGAAAAAGAAAAGAAAAATCTTGACACTGTGTAAATCAGAAAACAAACCTGTTAAACATTTGAAATCTCACTGACACTGATGGATTTAATTTATGCCTATGACATGATTAAGCTGGTTATAATGTATCCAGAATAATACCGGTACTAAGAAGAATTCATTCGCATTCATTTGTCATGAAAGATTCAAAATAATAGTACACCAAGGCATGAGGTGCAGATTCGAATATATATACTTTATGTTAAAAATTCATTTTTTTAAGTAGATTTACACTATAGTAATTTACAATACATTTGTGTTTACAATACATTGAGAAATGTAACTAATATCTAACAGGGCAGATAAATGCTAAACAAATTCTAAACAAACTTCTTTTAACATCTATAGTATTGAGTCTTCGCTTGTACCAGTTCTCTTGCTCTTAGCATTGTTTGACCGGTTGCCTTTTTTGCCTTTAGCTTTTCTGCTGCTTGACTCTTCCTTAGTAGCCTAGAAACACAATTTAAAATTGGATTACTTCTCGAGAGTATGGGTTTCATTGACATGTTAAATCATACATTCAAGATGAAGGGGAACAATTCATGCCTATTACATGTCAGAATTGTAATCAAGGTTAGTTTCTAAAAGATACAACATGTCGATTTCGAGTATTGAAATGTTTGATTCAATTTCAAGTATTGAAAGTGTTGAAATGTACAGTCTAGTCGACCTTTGTTGTTAACCAGCTCACACTGAGCTTCCATTCATTTCCTCTGTTCATATCCTCATCCCATTAATCTATGCCTGAGGTTATGAGGTAATCAAACAGCAAATAGAGACCATGATGAAGGGCAGCGTTTTCCTTCAAAAGTACGCTGATATATCATAACAGCAAGCCGCCCTTTGCAAAGAGGCGAAGGAAATGAAGTGGAGGTTTTGATAAACGATGGCTTTTTTACACACCTTGCCAAATCATATGCAGATATATAACTTATATCACACGGAGGAATGCATAATACAACCTTGCGTATAAATTCCAATTTAGCTGGTAGTAAATATTAAAAAAGGGGCATAAAATATATCAGCATGTTTAAATTCTTTTAAAATTCTCAAGAACATGGTCATGCATGAGTTAAAGCACCATTCTAAGAATTGTTATGTGATTGTTAAATAATTACGGCAGTGAAATACCCTCAAACGTGTGTTTACATATGTAAACTCTCATGCTGTTACTGTATTCTCATTATTCTCTGATTAAATGCTCAGGGTATTGCAAAAATATAACTGTTGCTCAGGTGAATTTTTTTTTGCCTATTATTAATTAATAGGAGCTAATGCATTTTATTCTATGTGCCTCATTACCAAAAATTTAACAGTGTCACATTAAGTCCACATCGTCCTCCCTATAAGAATATACAGTATATAGCACTTTTTACTACACTACAGAAAACATGGTCTTTAAACATTAGTGGCTCAGTATACACTTACGTAATAATTAACGATTGTGTGTGTGTGTGTGTATATATATATATATATATATATATATATATATATATAATAAGAAAGGGATTTGATTAGGATTAGTGTGGCAGTAGGGGCGTGGCTGAGAGACAATCTGTGAATGGGGGCGAGGCTGGTAAGAATCACACACCTTGGGACTACATATATATATATATGTGTGTGTGTGTGTGTGTGTGTGTGTGTGTGTGTGTGTGTATGTGTGTGTGTGTGTGTGTGTGTGTGTGTGTGTGTGTGTATATATATATATATATATATATATATATATATATATATCACACACACATCCACACATCGAGCCTGGCAAAGTGAATAAAAGACCTGAAAAGCCTGAAACTGGTTGGACAAACCCAAGGATTTTCCATGTATACATCACCGGTGTGAATTGAAGTACACCGTCATATCTAATATCAGTATTCGATTACATTTACCTACCAGTTTAACATCTTGTTTGCATGCTCTGATAAGGCCGTGACACTGAGGCCATCCAAGAACAAGAGAGTGTCTTTTCTCTAAGATGCAGAAAAGAAGACTCAGCTGAGGACAACAAAATAAAAACCTGAAAAAAACTTTCAGGCATAGACGTTTTGTTTTTTTTTGTGCTACCTTTTGTGACAGCAGGGACCTGCTCAACAGCAGGCAACAATCCTGTGGAGGCTCTTCTAGTCTCCAGAGCCTGCTTCCACCAGCTGCCCAGCTTACAGTCGCCCATTCGTTCTGATGTAGTCCTAAAACACACTACTTCCTTAACTCTTTCAGTTTTTCCCTCACTAGCTGCTTTGTCTTTGGTCTTCTCAGCATGGCTCAGTGGCAGTAGTGGAGCTCCAAGAGAAATCTGGAACTGATGAGAACGAGAGCCACGCCTCACAGGGTTCAAAACCGCTCCTTGAATCGAGCTTCTGACTGAGGGTAAAAATGAAGGGTGGCCGAGTTCCTCATCTTTCATCGAGAGGCTCTGTTCACTAAACTGCTCCAGGAGATCTTGCATTGCCTCAGCATGTGCACAGGAGGTCAGGATCTCCGGCTGCTCCATGACATCCTGGTCTTCATAACAGTTGGCCCTGACATTCTTCTCCACTAGCAGATGAGGCAATGCTCTCTGAACAAAAAGGGCAAAGGCTGTAATATAAAACTTTAAACACTTAATAAAGGATAGGTCATATTACTTTTTTACTAATGCTAATGTTTTGACTCACTCTCAAAGGCTTAAGGTTCAAAAAAGTGCTGGATCTAAATGCTTCCTCAAACATGGCGTCTTGGCATCGCTCACTCTCAGAAGACAAAACACTCATTTGTTCATTCTCATCTTCTGCACTTACTCTCTCAGAATGCGGTTCCTGGATCATTTCCTTCTCTGTAAAAACAAGATGAGATTACAAACTACAGCAGCAAACAACGTAATCAATAAAAAAAAATTAGGAAAATAAATAGAAATGCTCACCATAATCAGGAATGAAATAATTGCCACAAGAATGAAATAACTGATCGTTCACAGGGATCATAGCACCATTACGCACCATGAATTGTTTGTCCTTAATGCTGTTAGTTTTATGTTAAAGGTTAAAACATATATAAGATCAAATTCATTTTATTTGCTATGTATATGCAGTGCATGGAAACAAGTCATTTTAAGACACACGCATGGTACTTTTGTATATTTAAGCAACAAACTACGTAAAAGTTGAAAGCACGCATGACTGGAAAAAATAGTTTGTGGACAGATAGACATTTTGCCTCTAACAACAGAACAAGAGAGGACTGCCCTGCACCAATATTCAAACACGGTTTGGGGTTGTTTCAGTGCAAAAAAGATGGAGACTTATTTCAAGTCAAGGGAATACTGAACGCACATGCTGATATGCCATACTTCAGTGCCATGCAGTTCTGTGTGGACTGTGGTTCATTGGAACCAACTTCACCTTTCAACAAGTCAAAAACATCCAAAGCTCTGTAAAGGTTATGTAGAGAGCAAACAGTCAGCTTGGAGTGTTATCAATCATGGAATGACCTGCCAAGTCAACAGTCAGAAATCCTACTGAACTGCTCTGGAACGGACTGGATCACCAGGTCAGAATGTAATCTTCAACTAGTAAAGAACACCTCTGGCTAGTTATACGAGAGGGCACGACAACATATTTCAGAATGCTTTCAGAAACTTACTATCCAAGAGATGCCAAGAGCGGGTAAAGCTATTATTCATGCTCATTCACATTTGTTTGTTTGTTTGTTAAATTAGTTGGTTGCATACAAAGAAAAGGAACAAACAAGTCTCACAAAAATGATACACATATTATTATGCATGTTATTATTAACCAATTATCTTACAAATCCGTTAGACAACATGTACACAAAATTAAATAGATTATACACTTCATTTTATTAGGAACATCTGTACACATTCTGATTCATTTCTTTAGCCGGTCACGCAATCAATTTGCAGGAGCAGGAGGCATAAAATCATGCAGATGCAAATTAAGCGCTGTAGTTAATGCTCACATCAAACACTAAATACGACCATTACCATGGTATAGATGTTAGTGCAAGGCACGCTCCTGGCATTTTCAGTTTTATTTTATTTTTTTTTTTATTTTGATGTGTAAACATTAACTGTAGCTACAGTTCTGTGTCTGCATGTTATCATTCACTGTGCTGACATAAGCCTAGCTGAATGGATAACTACATAAATGCATAGGAGAATGTACCTCTTACTAAATTAGCTTCACTGCAGCTAATAAATGCATAACAGTTATTAATAGTAATAATATTACTTAATATGAATCATTTTCAGCCAATTGTTTAAGGGCTTCAATGTCTATTCGTTCATACTTACAGAATATCTTTTAACACTGTCGTTATAGTGTATATACAAATCAAATGAAAACTGGGGTTAAAATTCAGTAACTAGCAAGAGATCTTCAAAAACATTAATACCTGTTTTTTTTTTATCTGTGTGACTTCCATTACATAACTCTCAATTGGATCTAGAAGAAGATTTCCTGGCACATATCAACATGTCTTTATATATATATATATATATGTGTGTGTGAAATATATATATATATATATATATATATATACACATACACACACACACACAGTATAAATACTTGCCCTCCGAGATGACCAGGTGATCTATGCTTTGGTTGTAGAAGCTTTTGATAAGCATAGACTTTTGGATGTCTCCAGTAATAGTGATATGAGAAGTGCACTGCGTAACATCTTTACATGACATGTGACTGTCTCTTGGCAAGTCACAGTCCTCATCATTAGTCTCCTCTTGTCTTCCCTCAGCATGTGGTGCAGCAGGGGAACAAATGGAGGAGTCCATGTGGTCTGGCGATGTTGAACCAGAGAAGACGAGAGCTGGAGACATATATACCTATGAAGACAAAGAAGAGAAGTATATTAGCAAAATAAAGATAAGTGACAGGTAAAATCCCTGTCATGTTCCTCGCAGTGTCTTATTGGAAAGACACTAATGTACTGTAGGTTACCATAGTTACTATATACTTAGTACAAAAGTTTGGTGTACCATTCTGTCATACTGTAACAACTCCAACCCTGGATCTTCTTTCTGAAGCTCTACAGGATTAGGAGACATTGGTAATCCATAATTGGTCTGTGACGAATTCCAGTTTTCTTTAGATTTCTCCAAGTATTTTGGCCAGACCACCATCATCCTAAATGTGCAGAAACAATATAGACATATAACATATAATTATATAACAGTACATAATTAGTTACTGTTTTTACCATCATAACTACTGCATTTGGGCTGTATTGCATTCTGTAATGTACCTTGTACATTTTTCTGATGGGTTTAGATCTGCCACAGCTTCTCTAAATAGTCTGAGAAAATCTCCAGGAGTCAGAGAGCCATTAAAAAGACACTGGTAGAGCAGTGCAGACAATGGAATAGGATTGTGTCCTGTAAGTGTTAAAAGGCGATTAGAGAACTTAACATGACCATGTTTTCCTGAAGACAAAAGATTTCTTGTGCAGTAAAATCCATTCCAATAATAATTATGTTTTTAATCTTTCAATGAATAAAATAAATTCACCTTTTACTACAGTCTTTTTTTCTTCAACCTTGTCACTGAGATCTTTGCGGCTTAGGCTGTCAGGTTTTCTTGAATTTTGCCTTTCCGATAAACTGAGCTGTAGAATACCCTGCAACATAAGCAAATAGTTTTATTTATTTGTTTGTTTATTTATTTTTAATTGTTAGTCCAGAATAATCACTGTAGAAAGGCACATCTTACAGAATCACTGTACATACACTGAACAGTAGTTCTCCACAGAGACTGGAATTTTCACATCCACATATGAAATGTTTGAGTGGATATTTGTGTCCTGGTTGGATCCGTTTGAATAAATTCTGAGCCCTGGCAACATGGCTGAAAGAAAATAAAAAACGACCTAATAATCGCTTTATTCTTAATGAGACACAGAGACACATTTACATTTTTGGGATTATATATTCCAATATATCCAATATATAACTATATATATATATATATATATATATATATATATATATATATATATATATATATATATATATATATAGGCAGGTGTGAAGAAATGCTGTAAACAAAGAATGCTTTCAAAACTGGAAGTGTTAATTATTTACTTACATCGATAAACAAAATGCAGTGAATGGAAAAAAAGAGAAATGGAAATCAAATCAATATTTGGTGTGAACACCGTTTGCCTTCAGCACACTTGGCTGCACACTATAGTAAATTACCTTAGCTGAAGACAAGTTATCTTGTGGTGCTGGATCATCTCCTGCCACATCTGAGAGATTTGAAACAGCTCATCGGCATCTTAAAGACAATATTAAATAAATAGCTACAAATGCAAATAATTTAAGATGATGGTGTGCTTCTTGGAGTATGTATTCCACATGTACTCACATGTACAGGTATAAAAATGCTTTAACAAAAAAATATATATATTTTTTTTTAAATGTATTAAAAAATACTGGTTCAGATGTCCACAAAAGCACATCTGCACACTGTCTAATAGTGATTAACGTCATTTAGGATATCACCTGGGTATTATGACAGAAGGCCACTGAAGCTCCACCACTGTACCAGTCTGCCCAAAAAGATGTGTTGTCTCAGTGTGTGTACATCTTGATTTCAGCATCCGCATTGTGCCATTGCTGTGGGATTCATTCAACACATTGCACAGGTTTGTCCTGAAACAGAGTATGAGGACGTGAGAAGCATAAAAAAATAAAATAAGGCTCCGTCTGTTCAGTCCTCTGTTCATTTTCACATTACTTTCAGTAAGATAGCACCTGCCAAAATGAACTCAGTAGACATGACCAGTGTGTGACTTACCCCAGCGAGACAATAACAGAAGGTTCTTAAGTTTCTGTATTAGGAGAGATAATTTACTAAAGGACGCCTGGTCCAGAAACATCCACAGGTAATGACAATGGCCAAAGCCTGTGGCCAGAGAAACAAGTGGCAAATCTACAGCTTCTAAACTGTATAAGCATAAACGTAGAGATATCGTAATAGTGCATCATTCTACTTACAGAGAGTTTGTGGTTCTTTCTTGGTCCGTTCTATAGAACGCTGAAGCCAACATTTAAACTTTGCAAGGCTTTTGTCGGAGTCATGTTGACCTTCACAATCACATTTATTAATAAGTCAAAGCATTATGGCTTAGTCATATTGTGTGATGTGCATCATAATTAACAGGAGCAGTCATTAGGCCTATTCTTGCCTTCAGAGGTGAGACTCCGGAGCCAGAGAGTGATACCGGTCGCACTGTGGTCTGTTAAAGCTTTGTTCAAGAGGACGTCAGTATTGAACATTATCTCCAATCTTACTCCACTGGCTGTAATAATGGAGAAATAAAGGCTTTTGTTTCAATAAATATGGTGTCACCAGTGTTAAAAAATGCAATACTCACCAGTAAACAATTGTCTACTCCACCACTGGGATGAGAAATGTGTCCAAATCTGCTGACTGAGCATCTGAAGGCATTTTCTCAATCCTGTCCACGTCAGAATAATCCAATAATCTAAACCTGTACACAGTTCTGTATGTTGTCTGAAGAGATGGTAGATATGATATGAATTGAAATATGCATGTAACATAAGGGATCTTAATGAATGAGGGAATTTTACATAGATCTAAAGGTCAATTCTAATAGAACCACAATTTAAAAACAGTGCAAATTAATAAAGATAGAATGCACTGATTTACAAATCTCATAAAATCATACGTTATTCATTGTAGAACATGTGGATGAATATATCAGTTTGGCTATAAAAACGTGTCAGAGAGGAAGAGTCTCAGAATTACAGATGCTCTACAAAATGTACAATATATGGAACAATTTCAGAATAATGTTCGTTCATTCATTCATCTTCTACAGCTTTGTCCGATCTTCCCTCGGGTCGCAGGGAGCCTGTGCGTCTTGGGGCATCAAGGCAGAATAATGTTCAGCAACATCAAATTTCAAGGACTGTTTTTATTTACAGTACGTAATATCATCAAACGTTTCCAAGAATGTGGAGCAACTTTGTGTGCAAGAGAAATCAGGCATAAACCAATGTTGCATGATTGTGACCTTTTGGCTCGCAGTCAGCACTGCGTGAAACACTGGCATGACTGTAATAAAACTCACCTCAAGAAATCATTGCGAACACACTCGCTGCACCATTCGCAAATGCAGGTTAAAGCTCTGTCATACTCAAGAAAAACTATATGCGAACATGATTCAGACATGTTTTTTTCTTCTTTGGGACATTTCAAATGGACTGAGGAAAAGTGGAAAATCATTTTGTAACAAATCAAAATTCGAACGCTGGTGAAACCGTGGATGCTGTATCCTCTAGACTAAAGAGGAGTAGGACTATCTGGCTTCTTTCTAGCTTACAAAATCCTGCATCTCTAATGGTATAAGGGCTGAAGCAGTGCGTATGGATTGGGCAGCTTGCACATCTGGAACGGCACCCATCAATGCTGAAAGTTATATAGATGATTTAGACCAGCATATGGTTGCATCGAGAAGTCCTTTTTAGGGAAAAGCCTTGCATATTTCAGCATGACAGTGCTAATCTGCATTTTGCATCAAATATCCTTGAGATAAACATGAGGTCAACTTAAAGCAGACTTAAAAACTGTGGTAAAGAAGAGAGGGGCAACACTGTGAGAGCCTGGTAAACTCCTCCAGCTACCATTTACTACGATTAAAGGTGGTTACACTTATTCTTGTTTAATTTTGAACTATTGTATTTTAGCTGCTTTCATTTACAGAAAATGCCTTTCTAGGTGATTAGAGGTGACTGTTGAGTCAATACAGTAACAGTAATCAAAAACAATCTACAGGAGCTTGACAAATGTTAAGAGTGCATGGGGATATTTCTTGTTCTCTTACTAACTACTCCTGTCAGTTGCATTAGACACATATACCGCAGTACATCAGTGAGATTTGTATTTGCGACAGAAGGTATTGTGCCAAATCCAACTGGGCTGATTAGTGCTTACAGGAGATTATAGAGCCTGTAGACAAATATCTTACAGTCACGTCTGTTTTTCTGAACTATCATCGCGTAAACATGCTTAAAATTACACGGAAAATGTCCGATAAAGAACAGAGAGTCCATCCGAAATGCTATTTAAATGGATAAACGAAAGCACTCATGTTCGGGTGAGTATTAAGGAGTTACCTACTACTACTACTAGCGCTAATTAGGGATCATTTCAATTGTCTGACCAAATGCAGGGAGGTGTGGTGTGTGTGTGTCAGTGAAAGTAAAATATGATTATGGTTTGTCAAAGATTGTATGTTGTTGTTAAAGCTAAGGACTTTCTAAACCTGAAAAACATATTATATTACCTTTAAGTTACACGTGTTGGGGGAAAAAAAAACGATGAAACCCTGGAATTTGAAACTAACTTGTCTGTTGCTCTTGTCTGTGTGTAAGCATGTGAGCATCTTTCACTCGAAGAAATAGCTACAACATTTGCTTCCCAAAGACACGTGTATCTCCAAAAGGCCAGACAAACTCTTGCTTATGGACAGAGCATTATTCTGCTTGCCTTCACTCATTTCTTCTCACCGATCCTTTTTCAAATCAAAGCCACTATGAGTGACACGTGCATTTGGACTTGATGTCCTCGCCAGCATCGTCCCAAAGAACAGCGAACCCACTCTCTAAACTGAAGCCTGAAGATCTCTCCATAAATGGCTGTGCTACGTGTACGATTCACTAAAACCCAGAGAGACAGGCTTGCCCAGGTGCTGTGGCTGCTGAACTGGATCTCCGTTGTGACGGGCCTCATCCTGTTCAGCCTGGGCCTGTTCCTAAAAGTCGAGATCAATAAGAGGAGGGAGCTAATGGCTGAGCAGGCGGTTCACTCTGTACCAGATATGCTCATTGCAGTGGGCCTGATAGCATGCCTGATCAATTTTGTCGGAGGCAAGATCTGCTACGACTGTGTAGACACCAACAAGTTCTTGCGCTGGAAGCTCGTGATTCTGCCGTACATCATTTGCACGTTCTTCTTCACCCTGTGCGTGCTGCTCGGCGCTCTGATGTGCTACACCATGCACGGCGAGCTGAAGGAATCGCTAGCACTTGGCCTCCGGGATGCAATACGCTACTATAAAGATACGGACACGCCAGGTCGCTGCTTCCTTAAAAGCACTGTCGACCTGCTGCAGATCCAGTTCCAGTGTTGCGGTAATGCGGGCCACAGGGACTGGTTCCAGATTCAGTGGATTAGCACGCGCTACCTGGACATGTCCAAGCGGGAAGTGGTGGAGTAAGTAAGACATTTGAATGACGGCTGTTTTAGACGAACATGCTTTTAAAACGTTTAAAACATGTGTAACTTCCATTTCACGCAGCCGTTTGCGCAGCAACGTCGAAGGAAAGTACTTGGTCGATGGAGTACCGTTCAGCTGCTGTAACATCAACTCACCTCGACCGTGCATTCAGTATCAAATCACCAACAACTCAGCCCACTTTAACTACGATTACCAGACCGAGGAGCTCAACTTATGGAGGAAAGGCTGTCACCAGGCTTTGGTGGAATACTTCACCAACATCATGCACTCGATCGGCCTTATCGTGCTTCTCATCTGGCTCTTCGAGGTTGGCATTTGCATTTATCTATGAGTTCGGTGTGCATTATGTGCGTTCGTGAACACACAGTGGAATTGTGTAAAAGCAAGTCTCATGTAAATACTCAATTTCAACAAGACTACTAGCATATATAGTTTGCACAATACAAGTATAAGTATCCCCCCCCCCCCCCCCCCCCCCATGACATTTGTTACAGCCTGACGCTACAACTGGTCAAATTGAAACAAAATGAACACAACTCAAGAAATGGTTGCAAAATATCACATGTATTCGCAACAACACTTGAAGCTTTTGTCCTTAATGACATTTTTTCTTTATATTAGTTTTATTCTTTAAGTAGTTCTGAAACCATTACTTTTACTTGAGTAAAAAGCTTTATCATCTACAGAAGTCTTTTTTTAAACCTAGCGTCTATGTGAATATTTACATTTACAGCATTTGGCAGAGCACTTATCCGGAGCGACTTGAGGTTTAAGGACCTTTCTCAAACGCCCTCTAGCGGCAGCTTGTGGTAGTGAGATATGAGCCTGCAACCTGATCCACAGACCAATGGACCAAAGAGATCTTAACCACTGACCTACCACCTCCTTATAGAATAGAATAGGCTTTATTCGTCCCATATATATTACAGCACAGTGAAATTATTTCTTCGCATATCCCAGCTTGTTTTTTTTTTGGAAAATCTTCTCAGCAACAAGCAAAAGAAATCGCAATTTGCTGGTGTTGCAGAGGGTCAGAATGTAATATGACATTTATTTTCTCCATTTAAAAGCTTGCAAATATTTTATTACTGTTATTACTTTGTCATTATAGGCTACTGACTATATTACAGAGGGGAAAAAAATATTTGTATTACACTTGTATTATCACTCTGCCAGTGTTGGGGAGTAAATAATGACATGAAATGGCATTATGTAATTTAATTACAAAATAAATGCAACAATTCATTACAGTTTTGAAAAAATAATAAAATAAAAATTCTGAGGGTTTGAGACTTGTGTCCTTAGAATGTTAACTTAAAAGTGAACCCTTGTGGACAAATGACTTTACTTTTCACAAAGTAATTGAAAAGTTATACTACTTATTACATTGTGAATAGGGTCATCTGTAATCTGTAATCTATTACATTTCCAAAGTAAACCTTCCCAACACTGCAGTATAATAAAATTTAAACATATGGTATAAATGCCTTCTAACGCCAGGGTAAAACACCAATCTATCTATAACAGCCTAATTCTCCCCATTCTCTCTCTCTATATATAATGACAGCTCTCTGTACTCACTGGTGTCCGGTACCTACAGACGGCTCTGGAGAACGTGCTGCTTCGAGGAGACCCCGAATCTGAATCAGAAGGATGGCTGCTAGAGAACAGCTTTGCGGAGACGGCGCGCTCTAGCTTCAACATCATAAAAAACCTGGGCAAGGGGAATCAGATTGAGGTTGAAAATGGGGATCCCAATGTAAACAGGCCTTCCACAGCACTCTATGGTCCTGATAATGTACCTCCAAAGCAAATCCCTGTGGCCAGTTAACTTCACCCCTGCGCATATGTCCAAACTGTTATGCTGAACAGAGTTCTCCAATCATATGAGCCCCCCCCCCAGAAAAAATAATAATAATTGTGACCCTAGACATGTATAGAGAGAAGTGAATAGAGGCAGATATTATATTCAGTTGATAATAGGTAAGTATTCTTACGGGGGGGGGAACTTTCCAGGAACGATACATAATCCCAGAATTGAATACAGATGATATAAATTTTCAAATCAAATACGACCCATCATGCATGTCGATGCAACATAACGTTTTGAACTCATACAAGACGTTATTGTTCGAAATAGTTTTTGGGAATGCCAACTGTGGTCATATTTCTGTTCTAATTTCTAATATCATTACTTTTCTTAAGAATTACGGCGTTGTATTTCATCAGCGGCGCCGTTTCTCATTGTGACATGCAACATGGATGATTTAGGTAGAAGGGGAAACTGTATTGTAACTCATCTCAAACCTGTGCCTAAAACTGAGTGGCTAAGTTGGAAAGCTGGTGAGAAACTACCTCCAAAGCCTTCTGTATCAATACTGCAAGACTCAATGGAAAATACTGCACAACTTGAACAGTTTTAATTAACATTTTAAAAAAAGAAAAAAAAACAAAAAACGGGGGTTTTAAGATTAGAGGCACTTACCTTAATTGGTGTCTGTAGCAGAAATTTCGTAATAGCGCCGAGTATTTTTAATCTAAAAGCTTTCCTGTAGATGACACTTTGGAAGAAATGGCAGTAACATTTATTTAGGGTTGGACAGCATGCAGTGACTTATGTTGATGAATTGGAATCCAAATAAGAGAAGACCTACAAGAACAATTAAATAGTTAAAATGCAGCGTTACGAGGGGGCGGATCGGTCCTTATTGTTACACATACTGAACAGAATTTACAGCTGGAATACTTGCGAATGTGCTATACATTGTTTCCCTGATTGAATTTTTTTTTGTAAATGTACAGCACTAGAAGCCTGTGGTCTAAATAAATAGTTTAAAGTATTTAAATGATTTACATTTTTTTTATAATCTAAAGCCTTAATATCCTGCCTTAATGCCCATAGACGCCTGAGATAGGCACAGGCTCCCCGTGACCCGAGGAAAGATCGGATATAGCGGTAGAAGATGAATGAATGAATAATCTAAAAGCCTGTATTATTGCAATTCTGCTGAATCTTGTCTGTACAGGAGGTGGTAGATCAGTGTTTCAGGCATTGGACTGCGAACTGGATGATCGCAGGTTCAAATCCCACCTAGCTGTCACTAATGGGCCCTTGAGTAAGGCCCTTACCCTCAATTGCTTAGTTATAAGTTGCTCTGGATAAGAGCATCTGCTAAATGTACCAAATGACTTTCAATAAGATCATTAATACAATTGAGTGCTAAATGTACCAAATGTACCAAATGACTTTCAATTAGATCATTAATACAATTGAGTGCTTCACAGAGATCCTGGAACCTCCAAGAGAAGCCAACAAACATTGGCATGTCATTTTGTATGTCTAAGACCCAAAATGCAGAATGAAATGGAAAACGCATTAGGAAACTATGAATGATAAACAGTTGGAAAAGTAGTTACCTTTCAAATATTGTAGCTCCGAATCAAACCGAATCAAATCTTTATACATTTACTGAGATATATATATATATATATATATATATATATATATATATATATATTATATTTTTTTTTTTTTTTTTTAAAGAATTCTGTGGTTTCATACAGAATACGGTCCCTAACACAGAACAATGTGGGCCCCGTGATTAAGCACATGAGACTATTTTAACAGTATTTTATTTAGCCAGAAAACAATTTTCAGCACTGTCGAGCAATGCAAACGAGCAACTGCAAAATTAAAGCATTTAGAATTTCAGCTTAAATTTTCCTGAAACGTGATAAGTAGTGAAAGAGTTTAATACAAGCATGAATTTGACTATTACTTATTAAAACATTTAATTTATATATATATATCGGATGAACCAGGTAGGTGTTACTGTTGTTTGCCTTTAATCCGGGCTCACGATTATCAACTCGGATCCGTTTGTTTCGAAACGAATTCCCTTATTTTTTTTTGTTGCTGTATTTTAATAGTAAAATATAATTTTCTCATTTATTACGGTTTTATATACATATTTGTGGTATGTGAGGAAAAACGTACACACTGCACCAGAAGTAAACATTTAGATTGACAAAATAATCTGCCAAATGTTCATACGTTAACATTAAGTATACTATATTCTCAGTTATGCGATTTCTTTTAATAGAGTACAGAGAAAAGGAGACAAGTTCATATCTGAGGAGGATGATCACTGCGTGAGCAATTACACAAACAGGAAGCATTTTCTGCAAAAAGTGCATATGCAAGACAATAGAAAGCTGTCTTACTTTTTTTCTTTTTTTGTATTTTGACACTCGTATACAACAGAGACAACTGAATTCTGGAAACAGCAGGAGCTGTACAATAAACAGACATCAGCACGTGATTTTCTCCCCACTTCACAGTAATACACTTCTGGATGCAAAGCTGAAAATAACTGGGGGGGGGGGATGCAAACAGCCCTTCTAATAATCCTGTGCTGCTGAAATTTTCTCTCCAGAGACTACTTTTCTAAATGCTGAGAGAGGAAACATTGCTTGGCAAAAGCCCCCAGAGAATATTTAAAGTATTATAAGAGTCCTCCTCCTGAGCTCAGAGCATCTGCCAATCAAAAGCGTACATGACACTGAGCACCTCCAGACTGCGGGCGATCTCCTCAAGGATGCAATGATTCTGCCAGAGCTGGTGCAGCTTCTTGTAGCGCTCAGGACACAGATGCAGCGGATTCCCACGGCTGCCATGAGAGACGAGCGAATTACAAAATCAATTACGTATAAATAAGTCATTAACACAGCAGATTTGTTCCATTTAATCTTTATAAAACAATAAAAAAAAAAACATTGTATATGTAAAATTTTAACCTACTTTAGCTGAGGATCTGTTTCGCCATATTCATCGAGATAAGGAGCTGGATATGTACTTCCGCGTGTCCTGCTGGCCATCAGAACAATCTCACACTCTCTCACCCTGTCAATTTAAGGAAGTTCGTGGTTATTTCTCCTTTACCTTTTAGGCATAAATTAGAATTTTATTTTTAGAAAAAAATAGTCATTTGCTTTTATGAATATTACTGAAAGCTCTTAATAAACAGTTATGATAGACTACAAACATAGAAATCAAATTCATTATTCATTATAAAAGTGAAAGCACAGGCCATATTCTCCAGAGAAAAACATGTTTAATGCGCCCTAACCTGAGGAACATGCCTACTCCGGCTCCACAAGTGGCAGCGTGGGCTGTGCAAGCTCCCACATCTTCCCCATCCAGCTGCACCTGACAGCATGGGCTCTGAGAACACAGCATGACCCCACAGAACAGACACAGCGTCGGGTGCTTCCTATCATCATCTGACGAGTTTGGACATCTGAATGCAAAGAAGATGTGAATTGCTTAATCGGTAATGACAAGTTCACGGTTAATTCATCAAACAAACAATTGTGATGGTTATTTTTTAAATTAGATTAGCTATAGTATACACATTCCTGGATATTAGATTCTTTTGGATTCATTCTAAAGTTTAAGATAAACATTACACAAAGCCTATTCCGTTGGTGGCACATGACGACATAAATGTCCAGGCGCAAATATAAAGTGTATATATATGGATGAGTGATAAATTATAGAAAAATACTGCATAATAATAAGAGTGTTAGACTACCATAAGGCACCTGCAGGATGATCCTTTGGATTTAATCAACTGCACCTAATCCACACAAACTAAAAGCTAAAATAACAAAGCCGGTTTTTCCATCCATTTGACACCAATCTGTATACTTCACCGGTTGTTAGAGATGGGTATCATTTTAATTTTATCATTTACGATTCTCAATTCCAATCGGTAAACCAACCTCAAATGCTTATTCGTGTTGGTCGTGACACCTTGCTTGGAACATATTACTTCATTACAATACTTAGGTTTGTTTTTTAGAAGTGGAGCCAAACATTTGACCGTTTCCCACGGTCCATCTTATAAACTGATGTTTAGATTACCACATAAGGTCCTGGCAGATTGGATGCGTGAAAGGACCTGGCAGATTGGCAGGTGAGAAGGAAAAAAAAAAATGGACCCAGGAATCGATAAGAAGAATTGAAATTTAATAAATTTGATAACAGGCATCCGAATATTAAACTTAAGTATACCATTCCAGAATCGAAATCGATTTTTGTTTCCCAACCCTACTGGTCGCATACTTATGGTCTTTTTAGATAACATGAGTAATCACGCTAGGCAATATGTTAAAGCAATGCACATACTTAAAATGGCTGGCCTGGTTAAGCAGCACGCTGTAGTCCTCTGGAAGATCTATTAACCGGTTTCTCCTCCGTGGATACCTGTGTTAGTTTTGTTTAACAAAAGTTATACCATGTTGAAGGAGGTAAGAGAAAAAGTTCGAAACTGAAGAAAGCAAGCTAACCTGATGATGTTCATTTCTCCCTTCAAGGCATTTGATATGGATTTATTCCCACACCACCTGAAATATAAACAAAGGGGAAAAAATAGAAGTATGGCCCAGGCAGCTTTCATAGTACTTTCTTTCATAGTAAAAGAAATAATGAAATGCAGTAGAACAGGAATATACCAGAGCAACATACCACTGAATTAGGGATGTTGCAGTGTCCTGGTGATCCTGGAAGAGCTGGAACAGGTTGCAGGGCAGAGCGAGGTAACTACACAGAAGGGGCAACTGACTCTCAAGGGACTCTGTGCAGGAATAAGAGAAAGGATCAGCGGAAATCATTCAACTGAAAATGCTTCAGGTGTTCAGACGTGTTGAACGACTCGAGTCACCTGTAGTACTTGACAGCTCTTCTGGGGCAGGCACGCCGGTGAGGCAATGAAAGAAAAGTGCTGCACAGCGCAGAAAGGGTAAAACTCCTTTCTTTACTGTGTCTACAGTCATGGAAGCAGAAACCGCAGACTTCAGCCTGAGAGGGGGTGAAAAAAGGCGACCATGAGTAACCAAATGAGTGAAAATGGTCGCAACAAAGGCGCTGTCAGCTCCTGTGAAAAAACTGACAGCCTCACCCGTGTGTGTGCTGTGATACAGCGGAGTACAGGTCTGCTGCCGCTCTGACCTCCTCAGCATCTCCTCCTCCTACTGCTTCTGCATTCGGATCTGGTCAAATTAAAACACCAAATGTGAAAACACTCCTATACTTGATAGTGGCTACTGATTTTCATCCAAAATGATAAGCAGTCTTATGAACATCTGTTTACCTTGTGATGATAATAGGACCTGTACAATGTGAGCCATGGTGACTAGGTGCACTAGGTAGAGTTGATTATATGCAGAACTGACTGCGGAAGGCTGTAGGTCGACACTCTCCTCTTGGTACAACACGGGTACAGACAAAACTAACCCCACCTGTGGAATGAGAACTCATGTAATCAATGAGAAAATGTACTGCGGATTTAATTACAACATCAAATCACTTTTGATGCTCAACACTTACCAAGAGATTAAAGAAGTCTACTTCTAATATATTGGGTGTGTTTTGTGCATTAGGCACAGGCAAAAACACTAAACGGAGACAGAGAAAACAATACTACCTTTGAACATTGTTTAAAAAGCACTCAAGGATTCAAGTAAATATCTCTGTATGTCTTCACCATGTCACATACACACACATATAGACTCACACAGAACATTCAGTTTTACCTGCTAGCATGTCTGCAAAATGCTTCTGAATAACACTTTGAGAGCTCTTCATTCTCTGAATTGCTGAGAACTGTACCAGTGCTTTGAGACCAGACAACTGTAACATACATTTCACCTCCATTATTCCTCATCTTCATGAAGAAATAATCACAAAACACACATGCATTGAGAAATGTCAGAGACCAACCTGTCTGTTTTGCAAAGATCCAAACAGAGCTTTTCCTTCTTCTTGCAGCATGTTTTCTAAAGAGAACGCCAGTCAAAATATACACAAAACAGCTCAGGAGTCGTTGAGGAAAATATCTACAACAGTGCATACAAAGGGAAAGTGGAGGAACGGACTGAAAGGGAAAAGCTTCTCACCTGTAGCCTGAATGGTGTAGGCACAAGTGTTCCAGGTCATGATAGGCACCTGAGGGCACAGTTCATTGGGAGCTGTCTGCAGACCTACCCTGTGCACTGTAGTGGCGCACACTACCAGCATTTCCATTATACTGCTAGAGTATTTCGGCCTAACAGAGACAGAGGACCAGTAGCATTCTTTACTTGTGTTTATGCTGCATAAATAAACTGTTCATAAGAGAGCACAGTGGGACTCACGGAGGCTGAACTCCAAAGCTAAGGATTGACCGGAAGTCAGTCTGCGTGTCCTCGAAAAACCCAGCTTCCTCTTTTCCTGTCTCAGCTATATTTTTTTTACATAAACCATCAATAAAAAGTGAAATACATTCTAGGTGAAATACATTACAGCGGGCTATTACTCAAACCATCATAAGCTTTCTCACCAGCTCCTTGAAGGATTCCGAGTCCCTTGATCCGAGCAAGAAGGTTTTGTATCCAACGAGGAAGAGTGAGGATCTGACCAATCATTTCAGCACTCTCACTAAACAAGAGGAAGAGAATTCAAATGGCACGGGGCGAAATACTTTTAATACCTTATTAATAAGTACATTTACAAACTTGATCTAAACAGTCCACATCGGTAGCCTAAGGAATATAAACAAATTCATTCTTAGTAGTGATTTGTACGCTTTATATACCACTTCATCTGTGCATTTTTTTTTTTTTTTTTTTTTTTTAAATGAGCAATAATTCTAAAAATAATTAAAAAAAAAACCTATTCAAGCTTATTATCAATCACATGGTGTTTCTTCACATAGATTAACATTTTAAATGAAGTCTCAGCCACGGTTTAACCCCTTACAGGTACATGCAAAAATACATAAATAAATATATTTTTGATATTCTTCACATTTAAAGAAAACGAATGGTAAAAATGCCCTTAAGTACAGAATAGAGTTGTCATACTAGTTGAGTTTGCCGGGCTCCATGGGAACAAGGGGAACCACAGTGTTACACAGAGACTTGCAGAGTGGGCACATGTACTCTCCATTCTCCAGATCTATAATCATCTCGGCATGCAGCCGGTTCCTAGTGGTGTTCTGCACCGCCTCAAAATATCTGCACAAAGAGGAAATGTGGAACATCTGAGGCTTTAAAAGAAAAGGTGAACATAAATGCATGGAAACATGGTGATACTTTTAACATGAACTCACTTCTGCCAACAAGTGGCATGCATAACGTGCCCACAGCTCCCTGTGTGTATGCCCACAGCTAAATCAGGAGTCATGAACAATGGATACGTGCTCTCTGTACAACAAAACAAGAATGTTTTTTTACATTTCAGCAAATGTCCTAAAACTGAAGGTGGTTTCATGTGTCATTCGTGTCTTCACTGACCGTTTGGGGAAAGGATTTTGCCCCTGCACTGGGTGAGAACTGTAGATCTCTGAACACAGGCAGTAAGCACCATTGCTGGAGCCTGAGCCTGCACCTCCTGTTCTTCTTGACACAGGATGCAAGTGAGGGTTTCCCAGTCAGCCTGGCGCCCTCCCTGCATAGGCCCCACTGCTACATGGCTCTCCATCTCCAGTATGCTACTGCACAAAATGGATACGTTTGACCAAAGCTTTCCCTTACCCACAACTACATTTTTCATATTCCCAATCAATAGTGTTTGAATGTCTCTATAACCGACAGCAAAATTCCCTTTGGTTAGTCATACAAGACTACGAACATTCCCGGGTCACAATGAAAATGAGCTCATTTACATCAAAATCTAAAATAAACTGTAACCATTACAATTTGTGTTTTTCTGCTGCCGTTTTGTTTTAATAAATCCTTACCTCTCTACTGACACCACTGACTCGCCCTGACTCCCACTCTCAGGCATATTATCATACAGCATCTTGTTAGACTCAATAAAGTTCTTCTGCATGGCAGACATCTGAGCCATGATCTTCTGTCTGTGAAGCTTAGCAGCCTCGGCTTTTCTTTTCCGCTCTGCCTTTTCTTTGTCGTGAATGCTCTGTACAAACACATCAATGCACAGTACTCTGACAAAGCATCCTTGACAAAACACAATTATTGGCCAAGCTTTGGTGTATTTCTCAGCTGTCTCAACAGCGGAGCGTTACATTCGGAAGGATCGCTTGAACTGAGAAAAGTGAACCACCTCATGCTAATAAAATCGCATTCCCGTTGACAATGACAGCACAGCTGAGATTCCAATCTAGAATGCATCCTAAGCATAGATTGACAAGAATGATCCAATATCTATTATTGCGTTTAGTGTACAGATCTCTCACTACCTCTTCAGCCTTGGCCTGATCTGCTACACATGACGGTGAGGGGGTGGATTTCTCACGAAGGCATTTCACAATCTCAAACATCTGAAAAGAACAAGAGGGCAATAAAGAGCACAGTTACATGAATTCGGAATATCCAGGATATAAAGAAGACTGTAAAGAATCCAGTTATACCTGTAGGGTCCAACTTATCATGTCGTCGTGAGCTTCAAGAGAAGGATGTGACTTCATTTTTGACAGAAAAGTAAACAATGATTTGCTATGATCTGAACCACCTTCTAGAAGGAAATGCAAAAAAGGAGAATTAACTGTTGTAGCAGTTGAAATGCTATCGGCCTCCCCTATCCCCTAGAGACCAAGCATACTTCGAGCTTTGAGACTGAAGTCAAATGTCACTTCTTCAACACTACAGGCCTCCAACTGACTTTTTTCCTCTAGCAAAGCCTGGCCTACAAGATGCAATGCCTGGAAAACATCCACACACACAAAAAAATGTTTTTCACAGCAGAAACACCTGTACCAGGCACCAAATCATGCGGTGCAAAACAGAAGAATATTATCAAAGCAATGAGCATCAACATACCCTCTGGATCATGGCTTCAGTCCACAAAGCAGAACGCTCCTCAACTACCCTCTGAAGCACTTTCCTCAGGACATGGAGAAACACATCACAGCAAAGCAATTGCACTATGCTCGAGAAGGCCTGGCAGAAGGGAGGAGGTGTTGGAGGCCTAAGAGCTGAAAGTTAAAAGGAGGAGGGGGGGGAAAAAAAGATTAGCGGCACATAAAATTGCGCTCCAATTTAGTTAGAATATTATAAGATTAATGCAAGAAATATCGAAGAATGAAGATTAGGCTTCGTTATTATTTTTGCTCCATGCATTGTCTATACCTTTGTCACTCCCTTCCTGGGCCCTTCTCTTCTTCTGTGAATCTTCAGCCTGAGGAAAAGATGCAAACATTGACATAAATGGAGCATCAAAGCATTAATTTAAAAAAAATATATACTGTTAATTTGCCCTGTACCTTGCTGTGCTGTGGTTTGGTGTAATGGTAAAAGAAGGGGTTAAACTCCTTCAGACATTCCTTTTTCAATTCGTATAAACCATGACCAGAAACACCTGGTTTCCTGAACGAGGGTGCAAAATCAAGAAATAAATACAAAATAAAATGCTTGCAACAGGCAATAAAAAAAAATTGTCATATTCTATCTGCATGCAACTAACATACCTGAATGTGGCGACTTTTGAAATAACAGTTTCAAGACCAGTTTCCTGATTTTCCTACATTACGAAAACAATAATGGCATAATTTTTGATAAACTACAATATATTTTAAATTAATTTTTAAAGTGGAAGAATCGCTTACATTTTCTGGTAGGTTTTTAACCATGCTACTGTGCGCCATAGGTTCCATACACAGTAGATGAATCACTTCCCTCATCGTCACATTCTCTTTAGTCACATTACTGATCCCAGGGACATACCGCTCACCTTTATAAACCAAACACAAACACAAATCATTCACAATAGTCCCTTTGCAAAAATATGCGTGTGAAAGGATGCCATAACACTAATCTGCACTGATGTCATTTTTTTTTTTTTTTCTTTTTGTAAAAGTGAAAAAAAAAAAAAAATATATATATATATATATAATATAAAAAAAAAAAAATATATATATATATATATATATATATATATATATATATATAATAATATATATATCTCTATATTATACATATATATCACTATATTATACATATCTCTCTCTCGATATATAGATATATGATATATGATATATATATATATATGTATATATATAATATATATATATATATATATATATATATATATATATATATATATATACACATATACATACATATACATACACATACATACACATACACACACACACACACACATATATATATCACAGCAATAAATATTGCAGCAGTAATTTCCTTTACAAATGTTTGGACTTGCCTATGATGATAATCAACAAGGAGAGCATTTCTTCTGTCAATATGTTCCACTGTTTCTGAAGCTCCTACCAAGAAAAAGACATAACATCAGTTATTCAAACACTAATAAATAGCACTGTTAACCTTACAGTTGACAAAGTTTGAAGAATTAAGGACCTTAAGATATGAAGATTGTATCTAAATTTGACAAATTTAAACACTGCTTACTAAGTGACATTAAAAAAAAAAATGCATACAAATTTTTATACAAACCTGATCTTTACTGGAGCAATTTCCATTAAACACATCGAAAAGCTCAAATCTTAGTAGAATTAGCATGATAAAGTGATTCGGGTCCATTTTTGAAGCAGCGATCTGTATGCAAAAATATCCATTTTATAGGTTAAACACTTATTCATACACACTAAGGCACACAGCAAATCCACATAGAAGCCGGAAACATACCTGAAGCATGATGATGTCTTTGTCAAACATCTCATCTCTGCACTTTACATCTTGATAGTAGTATACCTACACAGAAAACAAATGTCGAAAAAAGACGAGTTACGAAAAAGAGAAAAATATTATATTTTAAAAAATTTATTCTGACTAATGAGGCTTTGTTGTAAATGGCGAGTCTCACACTATGACTGAGTGTGACACTATGGCGTTAGTTTCCATGGTAGAAATTGCCATCTGTTCAAAGCATGCCGGCATCAATTAGATGCAAAATTGCTGATGGGCCACATGTTTACATATTATACTATAAAGATAAACCAGTGACAATTGTGTGCCATCATCATCTGACCTGGCTGACAAGGGAGAGGCCATTCCGGCGCCACATTTCCGCAGACACCTGAGCAGCTAGGACCACACAACGCAAAGGGAACTCAGCAAAGTAGAGGAAATCCACCAGCTCCTAAGAAATTATACACAGCTCGATAGTAACAGCATGGCAAAGCAAGAGAAGGTTGTTTACATGGTGGGATATCACAAGATATACTCACAGGTTCCACAATGCCAGGGAAGTATTTCACAGCTCCTGTTCGATACAAGAGGACATACAAACCTGCAACCACACAGAAAAGTGAACTTTATTCAAACTGTTCTAATATCTATAAAGTTTTGTGACATTGAAAAACAGTTAAATGTGACTAAATTTAATTGATCTGATTTTTCAGGAGCTTACCAGCCAGGAATCTGGTAATGGGCAGGTGAATAGAGACTGGTTCTTGAGAGACTTTGTAAGAGCGAGTGTGGAAAATATGCTTGCACATGTAGAAATCTGTGGGCTCGCTGTGGAAGGGCTGGTTGGTGCACCACTGAAGAGTGCGGTGACACTCCTGAAAGGCTAGCAGTAAAACTCTTTCCTGTAAAAGAAACATTTGTTTCTCAAAGAATTAGAATTGAATTATGTGCACACAAGAGGGAACTCAAATAAAGTCTGATTAAGGCTTACATCTGAGCAACACCAGTCCTGAAACATAGACAGAATGTGGCGGAGCTGTATCTGAATGGTGAAACCGGCCTCCCATTCTGGCTCCACCTCAATGTGCTGTCCGACCTGCCTTTTTACTTCCTCCATTCCCTGGTATGAGAAAATACATTTTCATTGCAAAAGTCAAACAACTTTTATTTAAACTTATCCTCATCGAATGGCAAGTACCTGCATGCATTTAAGAAATCCTAGAAAAACCGTGAAACCTTCCAGGAACTTTTTCCTTAACTGTTCAGTCCATACTGTGGGTTTACTGATTAAAATGTACCTGGAACAAAAAAAATCATCACAAAAATGAATGAATTACATGCCTGTGTATTTTAGATAATCTATAGTACAATACCCAAGGGCTTACTTGAGGTCATGGAATATCACTTGAACTCTGAAGAACTTGTCAGAATTATAGCCCTGAAAATGAAATCGGTGGTTGTTGTCCAGACGTTCCCTCAGCATCTCCATGACGGTGTCAATAATCACCTTTATCACATTGCCTTCTTCAATCAGCTGCCTGGCCTTAAAAGAGAGGAATCAAACAGGAGGAATATTCAGTATGTCCTAACTAATTGAATTTTTCCCCACTGTGGGACAAAAATAAAGGTATATCTTATCCCCCATATACATGTGCATGTGGCATGCATACCAATGCTCATGTTATAATTATAATGCATTTTTAATCACCAGAGTGGGAACTGTGAAGATTTGCACAGACAAGGCTGTAATGGAGATGTTCCTCTCGTGGTCATCTCTAATGAAATCCTCCTGTAACTGTTGGTAATGCTATAAATAAACACATGAAAACAAAAAGAAATTCCAGAGTTCTTTACACTGTATTTGCTCGTATTTTGATACTATATTAATGTAGGAATAGGACAAACCTCAGTGAATTTCATGGCAAACTGCCGCTTGTATTCTGTCTCCATCATCAGGCTACAGAATATCAACTCGTGAATGACCTTGCGAGCTCCTAATGAATATAAAAGACATGCAGATAAGGTCAATAAAATGAATGACACAAAACTTAAAGGGAAAACATCTAAATAACAGATTTTTGGCAGAAAGATGCACCATTTAAAAGAGCTAAATAAAAATATGTAACATTCTGCCGTTTGTTAGCTGAAAACATCCCTTATTGCGTACGTTATTCTTTTCCCTTATTGCGTATGTTATTCTTTTTCGTAGGTTTCCTTTTTTTCCATTAACTGTCCCAGTCATTGGAAGACAGCAATGTAGATAAAAACAAATATAAAATACAGAGAAACTTGCCTTTGTAAAGTCTGGCATCATGCAACATGAGTCTGCTGATCAAACAAGGTTTACTGCTGTCAGCGCTTGGCTCAAGTGCCACCTGGCAAAACACCTGCCTAAAGCCCACTGCGAGTGTGTGTGTGTGTGTGTAAGTAAGAGAGAGATAGGGAGAGAGAGATAGATAGAAAGAGAGAGAAAGGGGTGAGGGGTTGGGTAGAGGGAGAAAAAGAAAAACGTTATATACAAAAAAGGATAATTCAATAACCATTTTAAAATAGGACTAAATAAAAGGTAGAACGATATGTCTGGCGGTTTATAAAAATCTATGACGCTATAATTACCCTTCAGAAAAACCACTGTTGTCCAAGAGTTCCAATTTTGACAAATAAGTGAACTTTTTGCTTCGAAAATAAAGCCAAAAGTATTGTTTACCTGAGTAGCCTATGATCTGCTGTAACCAGGTACACAACCTAAGGGCAAAGGTCTGATGAGCCATGACAGCTGAATGCAAGAGCTCCACTCGCAACGGCTGCTGGGTAATGTGCTCCGAGCTGGACTGCAAATGCAATATTTAAAAGATACATTTTTTAAAAAAATATTCTATATCTATTTTATGTTCTGATGCTAAAACGTTTTGTGGGTTTTTTAAAAACCTTTATAAGCTGTTTGACTTGTTCACAAGATCGCAGGCTTCCTCTTTTGACTGCTCTGCGCCCCTGAATCGGGGATGAAACAAAAACAAGGTATAAGACAATCTTCTTGTGTGCATATGTAACCTTTTATAATGTTTTTAAAAAGCAGGATATTTGCATGTCAAAGTGAAGAATAGAGTACCTCCTTGTCAATAAGAGTAGTATGTGCATGAGCTTCAGATTGGTTACAGTTGATGGCTCTCTGAAGAGTGTAGATCACATGATCATATGAGTGGTGCTCATCATTGTAAAGCACACAGTAGTACATGTTATCCGTTGATCTAATGACAACAATAAATACAAGCATGTTCAGGCAAAATTCATTTTCCCTTTTGCTACATTTCTACAACGTCAGTGAACGGGCTGGTATTCGTGTACACTGCAACGCCATCACTGAAAAGATCAATAAAGAAGGAGCTGCTGAGGGTGGGCTGTTCAAACAATCCTGTTTTGCTCACCTAGGACCCAACTCCACTGGAAGTTCATTCCCTTCTTCCCAGACGATTAGATCGGTAACATACTGAAACAGAATCTGGAACAGCACCTGAGCACGTTCTTGTAGTGATGCCTCCAGCACACACTCATCCTGAAACATACACACAAAACACAACACCTTCTAAAACAGCTTCCAGAAGCCATAATATATAACGACGAATGACTTCATATCCATAGTGCTTCATGAACATCCTATCCCAGTTTTGTAAGTTATTCACATACAAGGGCATTTGTGAGGTCACAGATTAATATTTATTAAGGAGGCATGGGGTGTAGTCAGTGTTGCAGTTCTTCCAAAATATGCTCAACTCGGTTGGTCAGGGTTGCGCCGGCCACTTGAGGTCTGTGTACTGTGCCCAGTGGCACTGTCATACCGGATCAGGCTTGAAAATAGTTAGGTAGAGAATACCATTGCATTCTAGACAATGATGTGCTTTCAACTTGGTGGGAACAGTTTGCAGAAGACACCATGTGATTTTGTTCCCACAGACATTTGGGTAGCTAGTGTCTTATTTAAATCATTTCTCAGTCAGTAATATATAAAGCAAAAAAAAAAATCCTCCATTTACCCAAAATCGAAAATAATACATCAGAAAATTGAGGCCCGGAATATGCTGAAACTTCTTCTTATAACTACTTATACGCTCAGCTTAATAAGAAACTACATAAGCAGATGATATTTGAATGTAAGCCACTTCATATTCCTTCCAATATTAAAAGCCTACACCTTATTTGAAAACAGAGAAGGGGGAGTAAGACATACAAAGATAAACAGTCAGATTATGCCTGCTCTGGTTGTAAGGTAATTACAGAAAGAGGACGTTCAGCACTGCATAAACCTGCTCTTTTCCAGGCGTGTGTGACCATAATCTTATCATCAAGAGTCAGCTGAGTGACACGCACACTGATTAAATCCTTTGACCAAGACAAGGTCCCTAAGGAAACGCTCCGAACTATAAAGCTGAGGCAATCTACTGAAAACAAGAAACGTTTCCAAAATGTAAGATAAAAGCCTTTCCGTTCTTCAAACCATAATAATATTCTGATTATATGTATCGCAATCACACAAAAAAAAACACTAGAAAACCCGGTGAGATAACATTTTCCTCTGCATGCATGATCTGCTATACATCAGATATGACTCTTGTTAAGGATGCAGGCCTGCCCATGTGTGTCACGCAGTCTGCTGTTTTCCCAGGCCAGGAAAGGACAGTGTGTTCTGCAATCATCTTTTGACCTCGGGGGAGGACTTTAGCTCATACAAAGAAATGGATGGAAAATATCTGTCCCAAGAACCGCCTTAAAAAAAAATAAATAAAAAGGAGGCCTTACTGTTTCCATGGCTATGGTAGTGCTGGAATCATGTTGGGAGCAACAGGGGCCAGTCTTCCAGGCCTCCAAATCACCACAGTCACAGAAGCCTCCTCCTGATGATGCATGCATCTAAAGGAAAAAACAGATGGTTATAAATAAATAAGCAACAATCATTATGAGCATGTAAAGCAGGACATTAATCAGGTGTAGTAACTGACCTTGTAGCGGTGACTTTTGTGTACACTGTTCTGAAAGCAGTCCATACACAGCACACAGGTCGGGTCTATTGCACAGTCCCTGAATACACGTGAAAGGAAATTAATACATATGTGTTGCTGATTATATAGAACTTTTCTGGCATTGATTTGTTATTCCTCATTTTAAGATCTGATGTTTTTTGATCACAATAACGCAGTAAATAATTATACAGAAAGTCAATGAATGGTGTAGTGCTGTATTAAACAAAAAAAGATATTTATCACTGCTCTGATTCCTATTTCTAACGCTCAACGCAGAAACCATGAAGGTAAATTCGACGCAAATGTAAATCCAGCTCCAACCTGCAAGAGTAGACCGTCTCTCCCTCTTTAAAAACACGCCCACACAGCTGAGAGGTAGACCCGCCGCTACTTTGTTGAAGTTTCTCTAGGCCCACCCTGGGGTCCTCGCCAAACAGGAAGTAGCCCAGAGGCTGCAGGATGAGTTCCTGTACCCTTTCCTCCTCTTCCAGCGGCTGTGGTTCAGCCTGCAGGCAGTAAATACGGGGGACCTTCACCGCCACATACTGCAGTATTGCAGACCGCCGGTCTGATGCCTCCCACCATCTCTGAAAAGAGATATTTGTATAAATTAATCATCTTATTTTCTCTGACGCATCAAAACTAACATTTGTTTGAGGTATGCAGACAAGTGTAATACAAAAACTGCTTTTAATACAATACAAATAAAATATGACTTTAAAATCGTTTTATTATTTGGCAAAGACATGATTTCAACAGTCCAAACATAAGGTGTGAGAGCAGGAGAGTGCCATAGAAAACAAACTACACAATAAAGCGGATGCAGTTGATGAGAGACAGACTAAATCTGCAAAACAAACAGTCTGTCTCTCTGTGCTTGATATAATATCTGATAGTTGCAAAATCGGTAGCTTGTACATGAACTAATTTATATCCAACAGATATACAGAATTGTATTTTGATAACAACATACTTCTGTGTATATTTAGGTCTCTTACACATTACATAGACGGTTTTCCTGAAAAGTTTTTTTGTCTTTGTGTTCGATTCATAATAATTTTTGAATAACTGAATGAAAAAATAACGCTAGATAGAAGCCTGGCATAAATCCAAGTAATGCAAATGACCGTGTCCATGTAAAATCACATCGCCATTATTACAATAGCAGTCTTCCTGATAGTAAACCAGTCAACAATGCTCTGTTTATGTCTGTGGTGGCATTAGTAATTAGAAGACGTGTATGTACACACGGATTTTTAGCAGGGAATAAATTAATGAATACAGTAAACCATGTCCGAAAACTTCCTGAAAGAATACATCTGGGGAGGGGAAACCGAATGAGAGGATTGCAGTCTTTAATTGTAAAATCAATAAATACGCCAATATTTCGTGTATACTATAAATGTGTACAATATCAATTTGCGTGTCATTTTTCAGCCACTGAGCTTTTTTTGACGTTTGTGCTGACATTACACATTAGGCCTATCTGAGTTCCTGTGTGGGGTTATTTTATTTGGCCGGGAAGAAATCGATCATGAATACACGGAATTATCATAATCATCTTAAGGCTTCATTAGCAACACCCTTCCCCCTCCTCCTCCTCCTCCCCCACGACCAGCGGGATATAATGTCTATACAAGTCTTAATCATATACTCATGTATTAAATGCATATCGATGTCATTCATATACCCAGAAGAATAACACCACCACATAAATACCCAGTTCTGATCCGCTGCTCAAATTCTCAGTGCCAATGGTCTGTAGCTCGTGTATCTGATGACTAGCTTGCTAGCCTGCTAATGTTACAGATGTTGGAATCTGAGCCACATTCACTATAAAGTCCATTCTACAACACAATGCTCGGTAAACGCACCTAACCGAGCGTATTTGTATAACGTGACAAGCGATGGGTTAACGGGCTATAGCTATACATTCTCCCTGTACTACAGCAGGTTGACGTTAGCCGCCTGGACATCAGGCTAGTCGCTTACCGAAAGCAAAAGCACAAAAGCCACAACAAGGCTGCGAAGACAACTTTGTGTCGCACGAGTCAGCCTCGGAACACAAACAAACACCGCGCTGCTGTAAAAGGGATTCGCTGACAACGAATAGGCGGTGTGGGACTCGCTAAACAAGCCTGATTTCTTACCGAGCACAACTGGAGAGCGTTTACTGGCTCTTCGCCTTCCGCCATGTTGAGTCTGAGCGCTGCACCACGGCAACCGGCGCAGTCGCACCACGACAACCGGCGCAGCCAGCGCAGCCACAGCAGCCGCACCACGTAGCCAGAGCAGGAGCACCACTGCAATCCGGGCATCCGAACCACTGCAACCAGAGCAGCCACAGCATGCAACCAGAGTAATCATAGCATCCGCACCATGCAACCTGAAAAGGTGCACCAATTCAACCAGAGCAGCCACAACATGCAACCAGAGTAAACTCAACATGCAACCAGAGCATCCGCACCATGCAACCAAAGCATCCGCACCACTGCAAACAGAGCAGCCACAACGTGCAACCAGAGCATCCTCACCACATAACCAGAGCAGTCACAACATGCAACTACAGCATGTTGTGTTGCAGCCGCTCCGCTGAAAGAGCACCAGCACCATGCAACCAGAGCAGCTGAACCTTGCAACCAGAGCTGCCACAACATGCAACCAGAGCTGCACCACACCTGTAAATCTGCGTGGCCACACCTGTACAGCCAGAGCAGCTGTAACATGCAATCAACGCAAACGCACCACTGCAACCTCGGCAGTACGCAGCATGCAACCCGACGTTAAGTCATAAAGCATCTTTCCCACAAAATGTGTTCCCACAAAATGTGGCTTGTACGGTGCATGAAATGAGGGCACTTAAGCAACATGTATACCACAGGATTTTTAAGCAATATGACATCCCAGCTAGTAAGCACTTTGTGGGACCGTAATGTGTTTTCCAAGAGGATGATAACCCCAGTCCTGTATTTGATAACCTGTTATATCTAACCAACAAGCAAAACGTGGCTAATTAAACAACACTGGGTTTTAATGTACAGTATTAATGTACAATGTTGAGAAGAAAGAAAAAAAACTATTTTTTTTCTTCTTTTTTTTTATCTACTGGGGTATTCTCTACCACTAGAGGGCATCAGTTCGCAGTAAGGCTCGTATGCCGAAAATTCCAGAAACAACAGTGCAAATTTCAAAATAAATGAATGTCACTTCTGTTAAGCCAGAAGTGTTTGGCCCATGCTTGGTCTAAATGAATCTACATATGGATAGAGAGATATTCAACTAAAAATAATTAAATATGAAATCATTTTGAACACGTATTATATAAAAGGCAAAATTATATAAAGCATTGAAGAAAAGATAATATTAGACTCTCTAAAAAACTGAAAGCAAAGGGATTTTTTCATTCATTCATTCATTCATTCATTCATTCATCTTCTACCGCTATATCCGATCTTCCCTTGGATCATGGGGAACCTGTGCCTATCTCAGGCGTCTATGGGCATTAAGGCAGGATCTGAATGGAATGCCAACCCATCACAGGGCACACACACACACACACACAGTAGGGACAATTTTCCAAGGTGCCAATCAACCTACCATGCATGTTTTTGGACCGGGGGGAAACCTTGAGAACCCGGAGAAAAAACCCTGAGACACAGGGAGAACTCCACACACACATGGCCGAGACATGACTCGAACCCGAATTTGCTAACCACTAAGCCACCATGCCCCGCAAAGGGCAATTTGTTATGACAGATATGTATTATTATAAGTTAAAGTGAAACTGAACTGAAACTGGGAACTGAAGCAGCTCAGTACAGAGAGCCTCTCACTCCATAATATTGAAGACATGTTGGTAAATTACAGTATTTTAAAGGGACATTTGGACAGTTTATGAATGTTTTTTTCCATTTCTGAAGTGAACTGGATTCTACTGAATCTTCTAGATTGCATCAAAACACACAGCCACAGTTCTTTCCAACAATATCCTGTTATTGGGGGTTTTCATAGTCAGATACTTACTGATCCTTTAACTCTTTTTTTATATAATAATCACACCATATAATCTGTAAAAAAAAAAAAGAAGCAAATTTTACAGATTATTCTTTCATTTGTTTGTTTATTTGTTATATTTACTGGAAGGGTCAGGAAAGGGCTACATAAAACCAGGTGGCAAATCAAATGAAGGCGTGCATATGTAAACTTAGAATGAAATGATTATAGAGTATAATTGAATTGCGTGTGTGTGTGTGTGTGTGTGTGTGTGTGTGTGTGTGTGTGTGTGTGTGTGTGTGTGTGTGTGTGTGTGTGTGTGTGTGTGTGTAATGATGAGAAGGCGCGGTAAACGACTCTACTTTTGACAGTTGCGATAGCCGGAAGTGGATCGCGGTGTCTCCCAAAACCACTTTTCTGAATAACAGTTCGGAGCAGCTCTTTCAAACATGGTTAGTTATTGAGTTCTTCTTTCGAAACACGTCGTTTAATAGTGTAAAATTAATTTACACAGCAATGACAGATGAAAGCAAAAAAAAAAAAACCTCATTCACTGGTTGCTTGTCTTATATGTAGCGCGGCTAACCTGCTATGTTGTTGCTATAGTAATAGCATCAGTGTAAAGGAGACGCGGGGGTTTACTGAATGTGTTTACTGCAAGCTTTTCCAGGTCATGCAAAAGGAAAATAGTTTATTTCTTGATAAATGTTAGGATGATATATATATATATATATATATATATATATATATATATATATATATATATATATATATATATATATATACATATATATATGGGAAATGTATCTAGTATTCAGTCCAGTATTTCGAGTATTTCAGTCCACACTGAAATACATGTCCTTATTGAAACAAGGGTGAAAAATGCAAGTAATAATGGTAAGAATTTGCAGCTTAAAAAACAAACAAACAAACAAAACAAAAAACACACACAAAACACAAATGTATCTATGCCATGCAGAGTAACACTAGAGCTCCATCTTTGGGCTTGAGATCACAGCTGAATGATTTCAGGTTTGAAATGCTGTTGAGTCACACTAAAGTTAAAAATTAAATAAATGTAAGCGTTGCGAGAAGATCTTCTGGGTGGCATGTCAATCTGTAATGGGATGTGTAAGAAACACATCACTGTTCTGGTGAGGAGTCCACAAACCTATATCTCTGCGTAACCCAGAATTTAATACCTCATCACAAAATAAATCTTGTACTCAGGATGTTAAAGAGTGAGAATGGGCGTCAATATTAATGTGTGTTTTCATTGTGGTCTGTATTTTTAACATAAACCTAATGGCTTATTTTGCAGTCCCATACTATTCTACTTGTCCAGCCCACTAAGAGACCAGAAGGAAGAACATATGCTGACTATGAATCTGTTAATGAGTGCATGGAAGGTAAGATCATAGTTGTACGGAATAATTTTTATTTGTCATAAATATATAAATAAAATTGTGTCTTATCAGAAATGTTTTCTTTGGGCAGGAGTGTGTAAAATGTATGAAGAGCACTTGAAGAGAATGAATCCTAACAGCCCTTCCATCACTTATGACATTAGTCAGCTGTTTGATTTCATTGATGACCTGGCAGACCTCAGCTGCTTGGTGTAAGTTGGCTTTCGTTGCAACTCATCCTGTTAAAAAGTCAGAAGTCAGCATTAAGCTAGGACAAAATGCATTAAGTTTGACATGCAGCTCGATACAGATAAATTAACTGTAATCTTTACTTACTGTATTTATCCAGTCAAACAGCGGTATGTATGTGTATTTATGCTATTTTTGTTTGACACAAATACAGACAGAACAGTGATGTTAAAATCTGGTCGGAGTTGTACTTCTGTTTCCTTCGGAACATCTCAGATGACCGTGGTGTAGACAGTGACCGTAGCTGTACCATGGTTCTTGTACAGTTTGCTGACTTTGAGTGGTGTAATATAGCATATATAGAGGGTTGTCCAAAGAGATGTTGCCGCTTACATGGGATTGACTTTTATTTTAATAGCATAACAACACGCACTATTTACACAAGTCCAAATGAAGCTAGTGCACTTCTTCAACCTGTCCTCCTTGGTTCTTAATGCATGTGCAAAGTCTATTTTGTCATTTTATTTTTGTAAAATTATGTACTACCATATGAGTGGTAACATCTTTTTGACCCTGTGTGTGTATATGTATATGTATGTGTATATGTATATATATATAGCAGGTTGCCGTTTATTTGGCTGTTCAAATTTCTGGCTAGTCATATTAAATGTAGCCTTTTTTTTTTATTAATGTCTACCTAATGTTAACTAGGGCATTGATTACAGCATTCTGTATCAGCTCTGTGGATTAAAGTCAATAATCTTCTGTTTTCAAGCAGAATGTGGGAACATTATAGAAACATAAACATTACTATACATGGTATTTAATTTTTTGTTGTTTACGCTGACACAAATGCAGTTTAATTTATTAGATATTGAAGACTTGCATTTTTAGATTACGATGTGCTACGCCTCTTGGCACTGGACTTAAACTTAGGCTTCTAACATGGAATTGGTGATAAGTCTAATTTACCCAGGGTCTACTGCAAATTGTTTTCAAACTGAATCAAATGAAACTAAATTCAAACCCTGATTGGAACTGTATGACTGCTTTCTGTGTGCCTAAGCAGATCCCGCGTCTCTTCGGTGCTTTTTTTTTAGGACCGTGTATTATCACATCATATTAATTGCATAATTATAAAATAAACTACTAGTAATTTGTGTTACATATTTAAAGGTAAGTGACATAAGGGTAGCTAAGGCATTATAACAGGGCTATAATGTTATGCCTCTTTACATCTGTTTACACTGAGCGAATCTTCAAGGTCATATTCTCACTATATATTTCCTGAACTGTATTTTTATTCCTGATCTCCTGCCAAGCATAAACAGTTATCTCACTTTATATTTTCAAACTATGCAATCCCCGTCATTCTTTGGGAAAACCACTCTTTTGGGGGAAATGCGTACGATAAATAAATCTGTTGTGTAGACATGTCAGTGCAAAATAGATTGCTCACAAGCACTTTGTTTGTCCCGCAGGTACCGAGCTGACACACAGACATATCAACCCAACAACAAAGACTGGATCAAAGAGAAGATTTATATATTGCTGCGCCGCCAAGCTCAGCAGGCTGGGAAATAAAAATGCCCCAAATGTGCTTATAAGATAGGTTACTTTTCAGGAATTTGGCAGGGAAGTTAGTCACTTTAATGAAGAAAAACATTTTTTAAGGACATAAGGGATGATGGCCAGATAATTAGATAAATCATTCTCAGTTCTTGGTGACCACTATGAGTTCATTAAGGCCAGAAACTTACTACTGGAATTTAGTACCAACATGTCTCGTTTACAATACAGAAGATTGTTACCTAGCTGAACCATTCAGAGAGCATTCAGAGAGTTCAGGCTAAGTTCTACAAGCCAGATATATATATATACTGTAGACCGAATTGTGTTCTGTGATACATAATACTGGAATTGAGACTCAGTTGTCTATGGAAAATGTACTTTCATTTTATGTGTACCATTTTATTTTGTATCTTTTTCCCCCTCTTTTATAGGAAATGTCTCTTTACAGATTTTCCTCCACAATAAAATGGCTATGTACTTTAACTGAGTACTATATATATTTGTTATACAGTACATGCTGTAAATATTGGTATCGGCTTCTACCAGCAAAAAAACAACCCACATATATTGGGATATTGGAAAAGAAAAAGAAATATTTAATCAAATCAATTTGCGTATTTCTTTCAAATTTAAATTAATGCTTGCGTATAGAGAGATTTCATTCATTCATCGTTCATTCATCTTCTACCGCTATATCCGATCTTCCCTCGGGTCACGGGGAGCCTGTGCCTATCTCAGGCATCTATGGGCATCAAGACAGGATACACCCTGGATGGAATGCCAACCCATCGCAGGGCACACACACTCACATTCACACACACACATTCACACACTAGGGTCAATTTTCCAAGGTGCCAATCAACTTACCATGCCTGTTTTTGGACCGGGGGGGGAACCGGAGAACCCGGAAAAAAAAACCTGAGGCACTGAGAGAACATGCAAACTCCACACACATGGCCGAGACAGGAATCGAACCCGGACCGTGGCAGTGTGAGGCGAACGTGCTAACCACTAAACCACCGTACCCCATAGAGAGATTTGTGTATTTTTATTATTAACTACATTAGTTTTCTAGCCGTGTATATTTTGCTATTGTATTAATTATAATAATTCTTCCAGAAATTAATGATAAATAGATTGATAGATAGATAAATAGAACGAACGAACAAACCTGTATGGCATCTTGACAATGTGAGCAAAGTGAGTGCAATGAAGATTGAAGTTGTGGGTTGAAGTGGTAGCTCTTCAGTGGCCTTTGGGGTTATTTTGGATGATGATTATATTTACAGCATTTGGCAGATGCCTTTATCCAGAACGACTTAAAACTGAGCAATTGAGGCTTAAGGGCCTTGCTCAAGGGCCCACTAATGGCATCTTGGTAATGGTTGGATTTGAACCTTCAATCTTCTGGTCAAAAGGCTGAATGAATCTCCCCAAGCACACTCCAGCATCTAGTGGAACATCTTATACGAGTGGAGGTTATTATAACAGCAAATGTAGAATGGGATGTATTTTTCCCCCCTTTTTTAAAAAAGCGCATTCAAATCTTATGGTCACGTTTCCAAAAACTTTTTCCATATAGTGTAACTGTAGCACACACTTATGCTAATATATTTAATTGTGCTTTGTGCATGAGTCCAGGTCTATATTATGATTATAACATGATTAAATCTCTTCAGTATTTTAGTCATGCATTTAAAGAGTTTGTGTGGGGATTTTTTTTCCCTCTCCCTCTTTTCTGCCCGATGAGGATACACCAATCGGTCTCTTCTCAGTGCGTGTGCGTGTGTGTGTGTGTGTTTCTACCTTTGTGTTCAGATCGCCTCACACTCGTGTTTCTCACCCAGCCCAGTCTCCCCCATCTCCCCCCCTCACACTCCTCCCTCAGCCTCAGCATCTCAAAAGGCTACTGAGTGAGAATCGATGGCGCAGAGGCCCGCCTGACAGGACAATAAAACCCCACAAAGAAGCGGTGAGTTTTTTTCTTCTTCCTTCCTTCGCCTTTCAAGTTATATCACGAAATGACAGGCAGCGAGGCGAGATGCGCTCCGACGTGCGGCCGGAAAAAGAAGAAGAATAAAACCCCGGCTCGTGTTATTCCAGCTGCCTTTTTTTGTGTGTGTTGCTACGAGGCTGCCTCCCTGATACCCTTCCTCAAGAAACATCAGCGCTTATACCCCCTCATTAAGCCCTCACACGCTCTCTGGCTCCATTTTGAACCTACATTTGCGGTGCAGCGTTTTGTAATGCTTGGGCCAAAAAAAAGAAAGAAAGAAAGAAATATCCTCGCAGTTCACTTTTAACGTATAGACGTCTCGTGGCAGCGGGTTCGCCGGAGTGAGCGCTTATTGTGCGCTGCGCCACGCCGTAACGACTCTCAAATGCGGATTGCGGTGGTGCGTAAATAAAAAATGCGATGTTTGGAGGAGGACTGGCTTTTTGAAAGGACCTCCCCTGCAAAAAAAAAATAATAAATTAAGACACGACGTGCAGAAGCCCTGCGTCGGACGAACTGCGCGTTTTAATTGAAGCCAATCGTCCTGTCCTGGCGTGTCCTCGTTCCGCCAAAGCAAATGCCCACACTGTTTACATACCACCCTGAAGGCAAAATATCATTATTATCCCACTGAGAATGGCTTATTCTCGACGTCCCATTACAGCTATCCTAGGTTAGATTATTACAATATAACTATGGTTCTTTCCTCAGCCAGAAGTAACAGGCCTATAGCACATGATAAGAGATTTTTTTTTTTTAAAAAGGTGTGAATATTATCCTTATCATGGCATGTTTTGGGTAGTATAAGACTTATAAAGTGTATCCTCTTGAACTTGTCTCTGATTAATCTCGATGCCAACGTATACTATTGCAGAAGCCGGTTATGTACCTGGTATGGGAGTTCAGTCCACGGTGCCTGGCTTCCCAGGCCTGGTTTCAGTCCCCGATGTGTGGCCTTTGAAATGTCCACCATCCCTCGATCCCCCTGCTCTTAATGGAGCCCCCATCTTCTGAGGTGAGCGTGTGTTCTTGCTTAAGTTGTACTAGAATGTCAAAAGAAACGATGAAGCCCGGACGATTATATTCTACAACGGGTTTCTCAATGACCTTGATCTTTAAAAAAAAAAAGATATTCATGCTATGATTCTCAGATTTACATCCAAACACATCCGTTAGATTGACTTAACAACTCACCTCTAAGTTAGCCAGATGCTAAGATCAATGGTTTGCGTGTAATTAGATATAGACGTATTTATGCGAGATGTCAATATTACATAGGATCACTGTTTACATTCACGTTGAAGATTACTGAAATTGATGTCTTTTAGAAGTGTTTGGCTAATTGTCGTAGCTAAGAGACAAATAAGAGTGATTCTGTTCATATAAAAGGGTCTACCTTTTAGGATTAGTTTATTTGATCTTAATATCATGAAGAAATTACATTAAAGATTTTACCTCAGTTCAGGTCCTCCTTAGAGCAATTTTTAAAGTCCAACAATTACCCATCTAAAATCTTGTGGCCACTCTTATCGCTATTAAATGTGTGCAGGGATTTTTTTTGTTTTGCGTATGCTGCGGCATATAAACCAGATGCACAATGGAACCTTTATTACCTGTAACAGCACTTAATTTTGGATTTAATCTAATTTTAAATTGAAGCTCCTCACTTATCTCTTTCGCACGCCTCAGTTGAAATGGAGGATGAGGATGGCACATGTTTACTTGATGTGTTGTGGTAAGTTCTACCAGACTGTCACTGATTCAGAGATCATAAACATTGCAATCAAGCTTTTTGAGCATTGCTTCAGACCTGGTCGTGAAGCATATATAACGGATAAGTCATTTGCGTCATGTCTTGAATGATTCACGGATTTTTTTTTTTTTTACTAGTGACCCACAAGCCCTAAATGACTTTCTTCATGGGACAAAAGAGGTTCACCATATCTTTTTCTATACACTCACACTCACAAACTGTTACTTAACTATACGTGACATGAACATTCAAAGAGCTACACCATTTAACATGAATTTCATATGTAAAATGCATGACCATAATTGAATAGATTACAAAACCTTATTGACTGAATCGCATGTAATCATTGTAGACTGTTTGTAAACTGTTTGTATATGGGAGAGAAATTTGGGAGACTTGTGAAAGCCCTCCCTACAATTAGTCATCTTCTCCCCTATATGTTCAAGCAGCTGCTAAGTGGAGACCTGCTCATTAATTCTTCCTCTGGGGAGCCGTCCCTGTTCACAGACACACCGGTAAGTCTGGGCTCCTGTCCCCATTGACAAAATAATAAAAGATGGAGAAGATTTCACCTCTAGTTTAGATCACCATTACCTGCATGTGTCTCTTTTTCATTTAAATTTACCAGTTTTTAATATGGTCACTTGTGTTAATGACTTTAGACTAATGGTTTCAAGGGTCTGTTTTCTCTCACTGATAACATATTACAGCCATATTTCTCAACTCACCAATTGTTCTTTTTTTCCCCTGTCTCTAGAGCCCCGTCTCCTTGTTGGCAGATGAATCTGGCTCTCATGACACACCTATATCAGGCTGTGTGGATCTCTCCTTTCTGGATGAGGCTTTACTGGCCTCACCAGCAGGAGGAGAGGATTCCGAGGAGGGATGCGAACCTCCACAAGTTGAGGCCGAAGTGCCACAGCAACAGGAAGAGGAGGAGGAGACATGTGACATCCTTCAGCAAAGTCTACAGGAGGCCGACATCACTGAGCACACGCTGGCGTTAGAGGCAGGTCTTGCCCAGTCCAGTGAAGCGCTCTCACTCTACCCATCTGGTATAACCCCACCGCCATATATGTCTAAACCACTGAGTGTCTCTGGGGTCACAACGTTGCCCAGGGATACACAAGTTGCAGTGGAGCCTCCTCAACCATCTTTGTTAGCCGTGGGACCAGGTTGCCCGTCGCTCAAACCGGTGCCACCGCAATTAATGGGGCTGCTCCCTGGGAATGTATTTCCTGCACCTTCCACATCCGACACGTCCTTTTGCCTGAGTCGTGCGCAAGGTTCCAACATGATCATCCACAAAACTCTTCCTGGCCTTACTTTGAGTCCTGCTGTTAGGACAACAGCACCTCCAGAGATTATATTGCAAAGGACCCCTCTGCCTATCCAACCCAAGCTGCCAGTCAACATACAGCCGAGACTGGTGCAGATAAGCCCCAAACCATCAGAGCAGAAGTCATCCCCGGGACTTGCTTTCATTCCTCCCGCTGCATCACAAAATATTCTGTTGTCCTCTCCTGTGGGCCCCAGGCAGCCTTTGTCATCACAGTCTACAACAACAATCAACAAGCCCATGAGTCTGCAGCTGGTCAACCAGGGAGGCTCAATTGTTATTCAGCCCCAGAGTTTCTTCCAGGGCCAGAGCCACTTTATATTACCTAGTCAAGGCTCTGCAAACCAGTCTACAAGCATCTCTAGGCCACTGCTCAGCACGACTAACAATCAAATGCCAAGTGCAGCCCCTCTGACAGGACAGCTTGTTGATGGCTCACAGATTGTAGCAGTACGCCCCAGGCAACTGAATTTCAGCCCTGTGTTTACCACTCCAACTGGGCAGCTCACTCTCAGACAGGGAACTCTTCTGTCTGGACCCCTGCAGCTTCAGTCAGCGCCTCCTACCGTCTTCCATATGCCGGCGCAGCTAGCAGGGGCCTACTCTGCTCATGCACAGGGGCAGCACGGTGGTGTTGTGCACACACCTGCCTTAGGAAAGCAGATCACCTTGATCAACACTCCTGGGGTGCTTGCCCCCGATATGACTGCCATATCAATAGTGAATAGGCCGTCCATGGTGCAAAGCTTGCCCTTAGTGTCCCAGGCACAAAGGCCTATGGCAGGGGGCCATGAGGAGCAGCTAAGTCTTCCACAGACCCCAGTGCTTCTATTGCCTGAAAGGACTGACGCAGAAAAAAACGCAGCGAACGAGCAACTACAGAGTATCTTACACGTAAGTCCGATACGGTTTATCTTGCTTTTAGGTCATGTTTTGTTGTGGCAGCTCATAAAACACTGAGCATTCGTTTGACTCTTTATCTATCCTTTGTTTACCTGTTCTAGAAAGGCACGCTGTCTCCCCCAGCTTCAGTGCAAGTCGCCGTAGCCAAAATGCACACGCAACCTTCCCCAGTCATTACTCTTTTGCAGGCACCAACAGAGAGCACTAATTCCCCTGAGCCTGTTCCATTATTGTCCCAACACCTAATTACACACCCCGAGAAACAGCAAGCTGTTGAAGGAGGCCATTCACCACCAAATCAAGCATTTATTCATCATCACCCCCAACAGGTAAATCAAGCTGCTGGGCTATTGGGTTGTTAGAGCGATTACGTTTATAATCACGATTTGTATTTCAAACTGGTTTAATATTAGGAATCCATGTCCTTCCAGGAAGCACTTAACTCTTCAGCTTCTGCTGAGTCCATGGAGAGTCATGTCTCCCCTGCAGCTAGTGAGACAGAGTCTTCGCCCATGGTCCTGACTGTGTGTTCATCTTCGGAGGTTCTCTCCGTGTTATCAGAGTGTGGAGGAATACCCACTCCGGTGCATTCTGGGTCGGAGCATGGCGACATGTTAGCCTCGCCGCCCATTGCCCACTGCTCTGAAAGTACCCCCTCGACCATATTTCCAACCCCCCCTCTTTCAGACAGACAGCACTCGTCGGCGTTTGTAGTTCTCAGTGGCAAAACGCAGGGGCAAGAGGAATCGATGATGTGCGCGAGTCCCTCTTCGACCTCCGAAAAGATCGCGGCTCCTGAGCAACACCTTTTACCCATTTGTCTATCTACTGGCCTCAACGGAGTCCTGGAGTCTGGCCTTACTGAAGCCCAGCAGCACATGCAACAAAGCAGTAAGTGTGACTGATTTGTACGGCAAAACACCACTAGCCACTGCAGCCAGCGAGACGCTGATCATTATAACAGCTCCTCTTTTGGTTCACATCAGAACTCAGAGGTCCTGGTTTAGCAGACGACGAAGAAATGGTCTCGCTGGACCTGCAGGATAGCTTTGAGGGCTTGTCATCCCAGGACATCCATGGCCACGATGCACTTCAGGTGTAAAGCCTACATTTTTATACGGTTTATTATTCCCCGGGGGCATATCTGCGAGATTGAAATAGTAGCACTTGACATACTACAGTTCTAATTGCAGTCTGATTAATTCATCCATGTCCTGCTGATTTAGGCACCCTGTGTCGGTGTGAAGGCGAGAGAAAGACTCACTCCAGCAGTGCGGCAGCAGAGGTCAACAGATGTTCTTAGTAGCCTCAGTATTGAGAACACTAATAGGAAATTGTCCATATCTGAAGCTGCAGAGTGGTTGAATATATTCCCGTGTGTGTGTGTGTGTGTGTGTGTGTGTGTGTGTGTGTGTGTGTGTGCGCAATTCACAGGATCAAGCAGCATCTTTGTTCCGACTACGATGCTGTTCTTAATCCGAATACTTGCTCTCGGTTCACATCGCTCGAGGATGCTGTGAAACACCTGTTGCCCTACCACACCTGCTCCAGAGCCTTACCAAGCCAAGCTGATCTGCTCACAGGTGAGACCAAAGTCAAGTATGCGGCCAAGCGTACAAACAAAGTTCAAAACGAATTGAACAGAATCCATTTAATCCGGGGGTTTTGAAATTAATCTCACATGCCTCTTTTTTTTTTTTAAATCCATTTATGTATAGTGGATACGCAGTTTGAAAATGTATCAGGGTTGCTGCTGAAATGTACCACAGACATGCTGAACAAATACCGGCAGCTGCTACTGGCAGAGTCTCAGGTAAGGCGGAGCATCTCACGTCTGTCCCTTCTTCACGAAATTTCCAAACGTCCCATTTATGTGATTTTTTTTAATTTTTTTGTTGGGTGGTATTTAATCATTATAAGAATATATTTTTTTCATATTGTATGTCCACCAATCGGGCATAACAATATAATATTAGAACACTCACTATGTCCAGTGAGTGAATAACACTGTCAGTGGACGCGGTATGTTAAGCAACAAGTGAGTTGAGTTGAAATAGACAAGAATAAGCATTTGAGTGAGTGACATTTGTAATGTCTAAAAGTGTGTGTGTGTGTGTGGGGGGGGGGGGTGTGTGTGTGTGTGTGTGGGGGTGGGGGGGGGGGGGGGGGTGGGGGGGGGGGGGGGGGGGGGGGGGGGGGGGGGGGGGGGGGGGGGGGGGGGGGGTAGGGGGGGGGGGGGGTGGGGGGGGGGGGGGGGGGGGGGGGGGGGGGGGGGGGGGGGGGGGGGGGGGGGGGGGGGGGGGGGGGGGGGGGGGGGGGGGGGGGGGGGGGGGGGGGTTAACACAATATTAGGTAGGTCGCCATGTGATAGTGTAGATCCGGTTACAAAGAAAAATACACAGTTAAACATGTAGTAAATCCGGATCCGCAGCTTTTTACACTTTTGGGCCAAAAGTATACGGACAGGTGAGCGTCGCACCCATATTTATACGCCTTTGCCAAATTATTGCTGCAAAGTTTAAACTGTATAGTGTACTGCTGTGCAATTCTGTAGCTGTAAGAATTGAAACGCTGACACTTGTGCCAGGCCTCCTTACGCTATCTTACTATTGTGGCAAATTCCCATTCGAAAATCTAACCAAAGTCAGTGAGGAGGCTGTTCTCTTGACCAACTTGGTCAGGTGCCCACACAAGTTACACACATTAGCGTAATATAATCACGTCCATTAACAGTCAACGGCAGTTATTTTTAATAAGCGACAGCTTGTATATTGGAGTTAATTTGAACAAAGGGTTTTTAACATGTATTTGGGACAAACACTTTTTACTTACTTGATGGAGGCAGAAATAAGCAATGAAGGCATTTAGTCGTAAACGAGTGTAACAGCCCTGGTCATGATCCCGTACAGCAAGAAAGTCCTTCGGCAGAGATGGTGATGCTCGAGCGGTTATTCCTGCAGTCTGAGCGACTCTTACTTGGGGAGGAGAGACGCAGAGCAAGGGGTGATCCAGGTGAGAGCATCATTATCCAAGGAATATTACTGCTAAATATAAGGATCTAAATATTTTCTGTATGTAATTTTCAAACAAACAGTAAACATTATAGATTAATGTATAAGAATTATAAGGGCTATCCACAGACACCCCCTCCGTAACCACGTGCGCCTCCTTCAACAGAGTCCTTCCTGATGTCTCTGCGCAAAGCATCATGGCACCGCGGCATGCTGCCTTCACGCCACTCTGAAGCCTCAGCAAGTCCCCCGTCCCCCCCTGCATGGGCTCTACACTCAGACAGACCCCCAGGTCTTAAAACATATTGCTCCAGGAGCAGGGGGTCCCTGCGCCTTACCATCAAGCACGAGTCAGGATCGCGCAAAGTCATCCACAACTCGGCCTGCGATGAGCCGCGTGCACTAACCGGCCATAAACGCACATCAGAAGGGCAGCTATCAAACACAGACGGGAACGAGCAGGAGCGGCAGGAAGGCGTGGACCTCAGTCCCCCAGGACCGGTCGTGGAGCAAAACCTAGCGGACATGGACAGGACAGCTTGCAATCCGATCCCAAAATCAGAGCACAAAGCGGAAAGAGCAGAGGGGGCGTTTCCAGATGTTCACCCCACCGAGTTTAAAAGGAGCAAGCTGGAAGTTGCAGATGGGTTGGGCGACGAAGGTGGTCTGAGCGAGCACCTGCAGAGCGCTATAGACAGCATCCTGGAACTCCAGAGGCTTCAGGGACCGGCAGCTTGTCTCAAACCCAAACTGCAGCCCAGTGAGCTGGAGCAGAGCATCAGCTGTGTGCTGGAGGGAGAAATGTAATACATGGAGAGGGGGGGAAAAAAAAAAAAAGAAAACAAGTGCCGCTTCCATCCTACAGCTAAGTATAACTAACACTGTCTGACATCCACAACAGACGCTAAATTTCTAATTTGTTCATTCCCACTCTAAGAGGGGGGGGGCTTCGTATTGGCGCGAAAAAGGACTCGTTATAAAGCTGGTTAATTATATAAACGAGTAGATTGGGAGAGCTAATGTGAATAAATTAAGTGGAGCACCTGTGTTTTTTTTTCTTCAGATGCGCCACAGTAAATTTTTTTTTTTTTTAAATGTTGGATTTAGTGTTAAGTAAGGAAGCTTCCAATGTGCTTGATTTGTGCCAACATTGACAACGTTGTCAGTTGCATTTGCCGAGTGCCTGTGTGTATTGTTGTCTTTTTCTGAATGTATGTCCGTGTGTGTGTTTGTGTGAAAAAGTACGATAATTCACGTGTGAAGGGGGGAGAAAAAAAAAAGAAGAAAAAAAAAAAGGTTGCTTGGCTACATATATACTACAGTTTAAGAGTACACTACAAGTGTATAGTCTATGGATACTGATGTCCGTTTCAGCTTGTTTATCCCCAAAGAACACACAAATAGTTCATTCTGAAAATCACCAGCAAAAATGACTGCATTCAAGAGATTGTTTTCTTAAAAACTAAAAACGTCGTCTCCGAACGTCATATTCGCGACAGTAATTTCCCAAAGTTACAAATTAGCAGCCGTTATTTTCTTTCTTCTGCAGTAAACTGTGATGCATCTATACCGTTCGGCAAGGAGACAAAAAAATAAATAAAAATAGTAATAATAATAATAATAATAATAATGCTCCAAGAGATATTCTAAAAACAAGCAATAATGAGCAGTTGGTCTTGAATACATGGTTGTGCCTCAGTCCAACTTCTAGATGCTTTTGCTTTCTGTATCGTGATTCCCCCCCAGCCGTTCATTGCCTGTATTCTGGTATTAGGAAAATATTTTGTTAAACAAATAACAATAATAATAATAAAAAAACAGCAGCAGCAATAGTAATAGATCATTGGGTGAATCGACGCCAGTTCAATTTATTTGTCAGGATAAAAAAAAAAAAAAAAAAAAAAAAAAGTATTTTAATTTCATTTCATAAGTCACTTTTGAGTTAATGCCACATCCACAAGTACAAATGATTGTGTTTGACTTTTCTTGACAATCTGAAAATTGTGTTAGTGCTGTACGTCACAAAATGGAACAAAAAGAATATCATTAAGATGAAGCAGTAGGTCCTCGTCAGCAAACGTTTCAGAACGGATGGAATTATATACGGATGTGGAAATATGGATGCTTTGGTATTTGACAGTAACTACTAGGACTCAAGCCAGGTAGAATGAATGATTACGTTAATTCCCCACATCGCCACAGACTTTAATGACCACGTCTCATACGTTCTCACTTTTTAACGGTAATTTAGACAATTTACCCCCGACATGCTATGCACTGGTAAACATTTCAGAGTCACGAACACCAAGGTGACGCTATAATGCACTTAACCCTACGAACTGTGACGAGCCCTAAATGTGACAAGGTGCCATATTTTTTTTTCCTCCCCCGATAGATGATGTCATTCTTCTCCGGTCATTCTCCTGTTTCAGTTTATTAAATACTGTGAATAAGGTAGCATGTGTTGGACACTGCTTCAGACTACGACACATTTTACTGACAGATTGTTCTGATGCCAAAATCAAAGAGGCCTTAATTCTGCAGTACCAGATTGTAAAAAAATAAAAAATAAAATAAAAAAAAGGGGAAAAAAAAAAGGTCAATGTTAAATCCCAACTAATGACTCTTTTGACCCACTGTCATGTTAGTCATTCATTTGAAACATATAAAGAGAAAACCTTTTGTATACATTTTTACAAACTATTTATTTAACTGTGATTTTGTAAATAATAAAAAGTAAAATTGTGAATGGAATGCTGTGTGTAAAGGCGTGTATTTTAAACAGTGTGGGATTGTGGGACAAGCGCGACACGTTGCTAAAGGAAGCCAGCACCTCATCGAGACATAACATTAAATATAGATTTTTAATAACAATTTAAGGAAACAGAACAGCTTTTATTTAGTTACATCTGGACAAATGTAAATTAAAAGAGGGGGGAGAAAAGCTGTAGTTTCTTTAAGTCAAATTTGTCATGCTCAAACGTGGAAATCTCATGTGCAAAAGATGATGAGAACAATTACTCATTACTGCTAATGGGGCTGCGTCTCTGGCTGATGCCACTCAAATGTTCCAATCATCAGCTATACACCAAATCAATCCAGTCAGGGGGATAAGCACCACTACATGTGCACTTTGAGGTGTCCTGACTGACGTTTGGAAAAGTTGGAAACTGTAAGGAGGCAAAGCGTGACCACGTCCTCCCCCTCAAACATACGCTAATGTTCATGAATTAGAGTGGCTAAAAAGTTCACACAGAAATGGAGTTACTCGTTTTGAGGGCGGAAAGTTCAGAAACATGTCAAGTCCATCATAAAAGACCAACATATGATGATAACATGAGAAATAAGAGTCAAACTGTAAAAAATAAATTGAGTCGACAGCCCCATATCGCAAAACCCGAGATTTACAACACAATTATACAAAATATCTAATAGGACCACAAACCTGCAACAGATATTATTTCTACGGGTGTGTATGTAATTTTATATATATATATATATATATATATATATATATATATATATATATATATATATATATATATATATATATATAAACAAATCAAGAGAAGGTTTGTGCTGTTAAAAATATACAAGTTTCTTTTCATGGAAAGCTGAGAACTGTTCTCACTTGATGTCAGACATATCAGTTTACTTCCTGCAGCATTTTTTAGTTATTCATATTTTTCTTTTCTTTTTTTTTTTTTTTTAATTCTCATCATCCCTTTAGTCATCAGTGTAAACTCATCACAGTGAGCCCATATTCAAGAGCCTGTAGTGGGTTTCTCCCAATTCATGTCCAGGCTCACTTAAAATAGGAGTCAATATCAAATCCACCTCTTAGAGGAGTACCTTCACATTTTTTTAGATCGGGCAGTCTGGATCTTGCCCCAACTGCTTCTGCCTACCTCCATGTAGTGTGCGTGTGTGTACGGTCAGGTGAGATTAACGGTCAGGTTCTCTCCGTACTTGCGCAGGTATTTCTCATGGTTATGGTCGACGCACCACAGTGGAGGTAGGAATTTGGGCTGCATGCTGGACAGGAAGTGCTGACGCCAGCGCCGCTCCAGGTCAATCAGACCACGCAGTCCTTGTTCAGCGTATGCTTGTACCACCTTCAGCCCATGTGGCACATAACTTTCATTAAAGATCCTACACACACACACACACACACACACACACACACACACACACACACACACACACACACACACACACACACACACACACACACACACACACACACACACCACACACACACACACACACCTTATAATCCTTAAAAAAAAAGCAATTCGTATTCAATCAGAGGGACATTACCGATTTAATGGCAGTGCACTTAAAAGAAAAAATACAATAAATAATTAATTAATTAAAAAAAAAAAAAAAAAAAAAAAAAAATCAGTGAACTATACTGAAACCTCTACATGGTTTGGTTATTTTATATACAAATATATAGCTAAAAAAATCTATTGCATTTCCTTGCATAAGGGTCAATAATTGTTAATCATTAAGTGTTTAAATGTAGGTCAATCTACACTGTAGGTTTAAATGTAGGCCAGTCTAGTTTATTTTAAGGGTATTTGCTTGCAGATCAAGAGATCAGAGGTTATAAAGAGCAAAATTATACCCAAGCTTAAGATGCCAGGACCAGGTGTCATGTTACTACCTCCCTGTATTACTTATAATTAAGCATACAAAAAGTCTGCTTATAAATGCTGAGTTGCATCTGCGAACACTAAATATGAAGTCCTGTCACAGACAATAAAGCTTGTAAATCACCTCACAGACATAGTAAAATAAGCTTTTTCTAACCCTGCTTGCCTACGATAAAAAAAAAAAAAAAAAAAAAAAAAAAAAAAAAAAAAAAAAAAACCACTTCACAACGACTGACAAATATACCTATTAAGTTGACCAAAGCTAACAATCAAGACCTATGAACAGCTATGAAGTCCTTGTCACACTTACATCAAATTTGTTTATCAACATAAGCAAGACAAGATTTGTGCATGTGCATCTGACAAAGCCTGTATAACATCCTCTGGGTTAACTTAACAGAAGGATGGAAAGAGCGCAGTATGAATAAAGAGAATGAAGCCCAGGATCTGAAGAACACTACATCATCTTACAGAGTTGGCAAAAAACTAAATAAACGTGAGTAATTAATTAACAATGCGAGCTGTTTAGCATTCACTAACTTTCCAAACTTCATGAATATGATGTGGCATGGCTCCCTCACCTAATCTCCAAGTTGGCAACTGTGTGAAGCATCTCCTCCGTGACTTTCGTCTCCTCTCCTTCTTTGCAGAAGAATGCATGAACGACTGACAGGAGCTCTTCTCGCCTGGATGTGGGCATGCTGTTGTTAGGGCTGAGAAGGGCGCGGGCGGCGGATCGCACCCGCCGCCGATCCGAGTCCTCCAGCATCCTAACACCCTCCTCGCAGCCCTGTGGGGCAGAGAACTCGTCTGCCAGCTGCTGTTTTAGGAAGCCATCGTACACGTTAGACGCGGCGTGACAGGAAGTGCACAGCAGCAGGATGTCATGGGAGTTGTGGTCCTTCATCTCAGCGGGGAAGTGGCGCCTGTACTCGTGTGGAACAACGTTCTTTCTAACAGACAGAGGGCAAAAGATCTGACAATTAAAACTGTAGAAATGCCATCGGTGTTCATTCTAGAGCTAGAACAGAGTAATAACATTTTCTGTACAAACCTGATATAGGACTCGGCTTTCCCACACACCACACAGAGATTTTCTTTAGCTGTGAGGTAATAGTCTTTTTGAGAGTCGGGGCGACCAGAGGGTTCAAACAGCAATCGCACGATGAATGGTTCTTCACTGACCAGCTCTGAAGTACAGGATACATCATACGTCAGATATTAACAAACTTTAAAGCATCCCATAATAGAAGTACTAAGACAGTTTCGGTACTGTTTAAAATTTTTAAATTTATTTATATATATATATATATATATATATATATATATATATATATATATATATATATATAGATATATATATATATATATATATATATATATATATATATATATATATATAGATATACATATACATAACACCCACACACACACACACACACACACACATTATATATATATATATATATATATATATATATATATATATATATATATATATAGATATATATATATATACATTATATATACATATATATATATATATATATATATATATATATATATATATATATATATATATATATATATATATATATATATATAAAACTAATATATAAATGTATATTATAAGTAATATTACATTTAATTAAATATCACACACGCACACAATACATGAACATAAACAAGCTACAAAATAAAGTGAATATCAGTAATATTCTAATGTACCTCCTATTCCTTTGTCCAGGTACCATTTTGCCTTTTTCTTGTCACATGTGCAGAGTGGCTGACCATCAGGTGCATGAAGGAAGCAGTTGTCGTACAAGGGGGATTTCCTGAAAGTCATACGTACATAGCAGGCTTCAGTTACATTTATGTCTTTTACCAGACATTTATGTCTTTTAACTTATATTTATCTGATTCAAACAACCGGACAGCAATGGGGTTAAGGGCCTTGCTCAGGGGCCAATAAGTACTAGTTGGGATTTGAACACAACCTTTGTATCCAAAGTCAGATACAAAGCACAAATACCTTAAACATTAAGCTAGAAGCTCACCATTTAAATACAAATATATTCACAATTAGTTGACCATCTTTCAATGAGTAATGTCATACTTATTTTTATTAAAAGTATGACATTATATGTTCTCGATACAAGATGGATGTCACAAGATGTTGAATCAAAATCACAAAGGAATGTTTTAATGTATGAAATTTCAACAACAAGAAGTCAAGGTTCACTTTCACAAGTTCTACCACATCCCAAAGGTGCTGTTCTAGATTTAGAGCAAATTGGGATTTATGGCCATGAAGAAATGCGGATAGCTATGAACTGCTGACCCAAAGCAAGTTGGAAACAAGGATTCATGCTGTTTGGGGGGAAACACACAACACTGCCTGGTCTAATAAATCTCATTCTTCAGCTATACAGTTTCGATGAGCCCATGTCTAATGCAGCATTACTTTTTTTTGTCTCAGAACATAGAAGTAGAGCTTGACATGATGTGCTTTTGTATCTCATCCAACTCAAGGTTCGAGCTGTGCATGTCAAGATGCTCAACGCAATTGTAGAGAGTATTTGTCGGAGTTATTGTTGCCTTTTCGTCAGTTCAAACGAATCTGGATATTCTCTACTGACCTAATAACAAGAGTTTCGGTCCACAGAGCTGCACTTATCAAATATTTTCCATTCTTTCACCATTCTGGGTAAACTCTACAGATTATTACTTAAGATAACAATTATAAATAAATAAATAACAAACATAACAATAATAATAATAATAATAAGTTTGACATAACTTATCTGAAGCTACTGTTTCATCTGCACAATTCTGTATATTGTACTGCTCACAATTAACCGATAAAATGGTATACAAGTGTTTCTAATCGGGCGCAGTGACTTTAGTACAATATTTAACATTTGCAAGACGTGGTCGTACACAGAGGCAGATGAGAGATCTAAATAAATAAATAAATAAATAATAAAAGCACTACCTGGCTGAATATCCACCTCCAAGAGGTTTCCGCTTGTTCCTTCGTGGGTCGGGGACTTGCTGATCACCAGACTCTGGACTGTCCACGGTAGACCTGCGGCACCGGCGCCTGCGTTCTCCTTCTTCCCCTTCACCACGCCACCTGAAGGGCACATCCACCAGACCCTGACAGTGGCCAGCCAGCTTTGAGAAAGATATCTCCTCCTTGCTCAGCAGACACGGCTCAGAATAGAGTCCCAGCAGGTAAAGAAACAGAGAGACCGAAACCTGGGCATCACGTGCTGCATAGGACAGCTAAAGCATATGCAGGGAAAATGTAATGTCTGTGAGGAGGCGTTGTTCAACACATCATTACCAGCTCAAATGAGTCTTTATAATGAACAAGACTAATAGCCACACTGTCATACAGAAAGAAGATGAGAGGTACTCCACCTGCTCCTGACTCAGGTATTCAGCTTCCCAGTTACTACAGCGTAGCTCCAATGATTTATCAAGGGTGATATTGAGCAAGTCTGCAGCCAGGGACTTTAAACTAAGCCCATTGTTCAACACAGCATGTCTATCAATCCACAAAAAAAAAAAATCAATTGATTATAAAATGAAATTCAGTACCACATAAGTGACAAATATAAGGAATATAAAAGGTATGCAGTAACTTTAAAGGTCAGTTGACGATACACCCAGATTTTCTGAATAATTAGAAAAAAAAATAGCTGCGATCCTTAAGCTATGTGGCAATGAGCAACTGAGGGAGGAGCGACACCAAAACCAAAAACAAACAAAAAAACCCACAAAAAATCCAAAACAACTTATAACAAGCAAAAAGGGAAGGGACAAAAAGTAGCTTGAACTGCAAAAATTGTAATATCTGCTATGAAGTTTTATGCAACGCTGACAGTATGACAGCCAGATTTACCCTTAGTGTCAAAATATTTCAATCTTGGGGTGCTCCATTTGAATTTAAAGTATATGGATGCACCACTGCCCATATAAAACCTGAAAATCACCTTTTAATGTTCAAACTGTTTCTTGACAGGACTAGTACAGCCATAAACGCATAATGCGAAGATTTATTTTGAAAATTGCAAAGTTTGCATCTCCATTCTGGAATGGACTCCAGTAGACACAATGTAATCTAATCCATTTTGTTTACATTCAAACTGAACATGACAGAAAACATACAGATCTGGAGCCAACATGTAAGAGCTAATTAGATTACAAACAATTATCAGTTAGGAACTTGATATACTAGAACTTGGTATACTAACTGAGCAATTCGCAATTCTGAAAAAACTTGCATAAGGACACAAACCATTATAAGCAATTTTAAAACAAACATACTAGCAATCGGAGGAAATTTACATGACAGATAATGAAATGGCAGATCTCAAAGCGAATCGCACAGCAGCTGGCCAAATGCGGAACAAATAAGATCTTTTAATTTGTTAAAATCCCATCTCAGTCAATAAACTATGCAGGAAACAGCAATAACCTTAAATGAGTATTACAAAGCGAATAATCAGCTGTGCCAAGGGTCTAATCCTAAATAGGCAGTATCATCATGCTCCAATTTAAAATCTTAAATTGCTCCAATTATTTTATGACTAGATTAAAACGTGTACTTTAACATAGTTACCTTTGTCTAAGTGCCAAGTAACGCAAGTCCACAGTGCACATGAGGGCCAGGCCGTGATCACCGGCCAGGCGTTTGCCATCTTCATAGCAGCCGACGCCTACCTTCAGCACGTGGGAGTCTCTCAGCACCTCCAGTAGGCCTTTGGGAAGAGGTAGCTGGGCATCGCGGAACGCCAGGAGTCTGACCAGCATACAGCGGCCCGAGTACGTAGCCATTTGCAGCAAAGACACCGCACATGCTTTGCCTTTAATGGACACCTGAAGTGAAGATACGAACACGTTATGAACGAAGACTGTCTCGATCAACAAGGGATTTAAGCTACTGAAGATGACCCTCTTACACGCATGCTCTTTACCCATTCACAGTCCAAGCCCAGGACGGGGAAGACAAGCAGATCCCTCAGGAACATGGGCCAGTGTTCTTCAAACTCGTCGGATGAGCTCACCACCACCGCCGGCACCTCGAGTAACTTCTCAATAGACGGCAGAGAGAGAGATTTAGGGGTTTGTGCTATCGATGGTAGCGTGATCTCTTTTTGGGGATGATGAACAGCATTGTTGCTCAATTCCAGAGGCCCGAGTCGCTCCACGGGCAATAGAGGAGTGTCTTTTTGGACTTTAAGCGCTTTTTTCTTTTGTGTATATATACTACGCCACAGGAACAGTCCTCCAAGCGTGGCTCCTAACAATGTTGCTACTGCTGCAGTGAGTGTACTCTGTCTGGACATCTTGTAATGCGCAGCAGCTCCCTGGTAAGACATCAGTAAGTTTCAAATTACAGAGGAACAACATAAAACAAAAAGTATAAATAATACTTTAAACCCATGAAAACAAGTTTGAATAACTGGAGATGTACTTAGCTAAATAAAGTTATAGTATAGTCAGAAATAAGCAATTACAGTAGCTCTTTCTTTAGAACCAACTACAGACGATGAGGAGAATACAGGCAGAAGTATTCCAATACCATAACAAGATTGCATCAAAAAAGGAAGAACTATACAAGTTTATTTTTATTTATTGTATTTTTTGGTATTTTCCTTTGTGACGCTGCCACGTCTTTTCAATATTAAATACGTGACAAATTCACTGAACCATATAAGGAGACAAAAGCAGACGTAACAACAACAGAAAATCAGAAATGTATTGTTTTCTCTTCACAGTATTTGCTGTGAAAGCAAAAAGCACCGGAAACAAGAGGAAAATTTGCTGCAACAAGGTGACAATCATCAAAAGATTCAGCAGTCTACTGCACAAAAATTGAGGAGGGGGCGTGGGGGTGGGTTTTTTCCTGATTTGATTGCAAATCAAGAAAAACCCAAGCCTGATAAAATCAGTTCAGTATGATGCAGCTTGCCTCGGCGAGACAGTAAGCAGAAGCGGTCACATTCTTAGTCTTACACATTTAAGTTGGGGCACATATGTGCAAACTGGTCTGACTGCTTTATATGAATGTGTATGTGTGATATATATATATATATATATATATATATATATATATATATATATATATATATATATATATATATAGATATAGATAGATAGATATATATAGATATATAGATATATAGATAGATAGATAGATAGATAGATATTTTATTTCATTTCTAATGCACCCCAAACTATGGGAAAACAAGAGAAAGAGAGAAAGGAATGGCATAAATGAACGGGACAGAGAAAGATTGGTGAAGTAAATAAAAGGCACTCCCACATCTTACTTTTCTTGTCCACATACATGTATGCAGTCCTTTATCAAGTGCTTTGGCAAAGCAAATGAAGCATGCTTAAATGAGATTTTAGAAAAGAAAGGAATTGGGTGCATGAATTAGAAAGTGAGTGAATGAAAGGGTGTAATAGGGAGACTGATAATCTGCAGTGTGTGTGTGTGTGTGTGTGAGAGTGAGAGAAGTGAATGAATGAGCAGGATGGACAGCAAGTAAGAGATAACTAGGAAGACATGAATGTGTGAGAAACATTTCTTTTTGTATTTTAGAAATGGACAGTTTATGTAGTAGTTATATTAGAGTATATTACAGTTCATCCGAATTTAGAAGGGATTTACACTCTTACACTAGTGCGCTTTACCCATTCACAACCCAAGCCCAGGACAGGGAAGACAAACAGATCCTTCGGTAACATGGGCCAAGTGTTATAACAGACCGTTATGTGAATATGAATGCTCATATACTATGGATGGAAGGAAAGAGAGAGAGAGAGAGAGAGAGAGAGAGAGGGGGGGGGTTGTAGCGCTTCTACACCGGGGCTATTGAAGCGGTGTGATATTCCGCATATTGCTTATCATCATCTCCCGCTCTGAACTACAAGCGCAAATGTTTATGCTCGCTAGCCGCTAATGGGACACTTAGCTAGCCGCTAGTTTTGTCCCCTATGTCGGTGTAACAAACAAGCTAGTACAGTAGTGACTTACTGTCCAACACGTATTTATCACTAAAGTGCTTCCTACTATATTCATTACATAAACACACACCGCGTGTCTCTTCTTTATTTGTTTACTTGTTTATTTTTCTTACCTCGAGCTGTGAGCGTCCACTTCCAACACATGCACACGCTTACTCTGTTAGTAATAATGAACAGCTGCAACACGTCTTCTTCTGCCCCTATATCACAAACACATAACCCGCACTCCACACCGCCTCCACGGGTGGAGGACGCTCATTACATCATCACAGTTTCACGTTTTGGGTCAAAAGGATTACTCAGATGGAAGTGTAGATACTCATTCATCATTCATCTTCTACCGCTATATCCGATCTTCCCTCGGGTCACCGGGAGCCTGTGCCTCTCAGGCGTCTATGGGCATTAAGGCAGGATACACACTAGATGGAATGCCAACCCATCACACACACACACACACACTCGCACACATTCATACACTAGGGACAATTTTCCAATCAACCTACCGTGCATGTTTTTGGACCAGGAGGAAACAGGAGAACCCGGAGAAAAAAACCCTGAGGCACGGGGAGAACATGCAAACTCCACACACACATGGCCGAGACGGGAATCGAACCCAGACCCTCAAAGTATGAGGCGAACGTGCTAACCACTAAGCTACACAACTTTTATTCATTCATTCATCTTCTACCGCTATATCCGATCTTCCCTCGGGTCACGGGGAGCCTGTGCCTATCAGGTATCTATGGGCATTAAGGCAGGATACACCCTGGATGGAATGCCAACAAATCGTAGGGCACACACACACACTCACACACTCACATTCATACACTAGGGACAATTTTCCAAGGTGCTGATCAACCTACCGTGCATGTTTTTGGACCGGTGGAAACCGGAGAACCTGGAGAAAAAACCCCTGAGGCACTGGGAGAACACATGAAGGCGAACGTGCTAACCACTATGCTAAACAACTTTTATAAATAAAATACATATGAGAGCTGCTGATCATCTACTGTCACGGTGTGATTTGCAAGCAAAAAAAAGAACACTGTTGCATAACACAGGCGATAAAGCGTGTCCATTTCGAATTGAGGAAATGAGATTTACCTGAAAACAGCTATATTTATACCATAAGGAATGCTATGTAATTAATCACTGAGAAAATCGAACATATGGATTTTAGGATTATTATTAGAGCGTTTGACAATGGCAAGAAACTGCATTATGAAACTATGACCTCTACACAACTCCCAAAAGAAGTCTTTAATTCGGAAACCACCGCTAAAATCACGTGTTCAAAATGGTTTGTCATAAATTGTAGGGAACAGTTACAAGTTGACAGACAAGCGTGGTGCGTTAATGACAGGAATCTGATGATTTGGCTCAGGTTGACATTACTGGCTCATAAATATCTAATTGTCTTTTATTTTCTCTGTAAACATGCCTTGCACTGCACAAGTCTCATCATATTGCATGTTTCAAATGTCAATATTATGCCATGAGATCATTACGAGCAGTGAGTGAAGAACACCGATAGCAGGTAGCAGGGAAATTGGGTAAATATTAGTATTTGAATGAGTTGTGACATCCAACAAAAATCCTGCTTTGCAATGGTCAGTATAGATCAACATGATCCAAGGGAGAAACCAGTGACAGGGACATGGGTGACTAAATCTCCTTGATGCATGTGGTTTGATCCAACAGACAAGGCTACTATATGGCAGCAAAAAAGGGGGACCAACACAATATTTGGCAGGTGGTCATAATGTTATGCTGTGTAATAATCTAACCACATATGGCTATTTGAGCTATTGTATGAATAAGATTTTCCTAAAGACGGACTAACAGACACATGAATGGATTAATGCAGTGGGGATCGACAGGATTTATTCATTCTTCTGTGTTCTTTATTAATGGTCATTTATGAGTTCCTCTTTTCAAAAACAAAACCCATACACGCTGGAACAATTAGACCGTTTATGTAAATTATTTAAACGAGATCAGTCAGGCTACCCAACACAACTACGCTTTGATTTTCTCCATTTTTGAACTTTATACTTTATGGGGCTTGAAAATCCACATGACTCTAAAAGTGAGAAATGGCAGGGGGAAAAAAAAAGTTTGAGAACCATTCATTCATCTTCTACCGCTTTATCCGATCTTCCCTCGGGTCACGGGGAGCCTGTGCCTATCTCAGGTGTCTATGGGCATTAAGGCAGGATACACCCTGGATGGAATGCCAACCCACCACAGGGCACACACACACATTCACACACACATTCATACACTAGGGACAATTTTTTCAAGGTGTCCAATCAACCTACCGTGCATGTTTTTAGACCGGGAGGAAACCGGAGAAAAACCCCCTGAGGCACGGGGAGAACATGCAAACTCCACACACACATGGCCGAGACGGGAATCGAACCCGGACCCTGGCGGTGTGAGGCGAACGTGCTAACCACTAAACCACCGTACCCCTTAGTTTGAGAACCACTGGGACTTAATTCTTTAAGATTTAAAGGCTTTGAGTTCTTGAACGGTCTGATAAAAGGTTATTGAGGAAAATGATTTTAGACATTTGACTTATGATGCTATTTGACGTCAAAACCAGATTTGTGAAACGCACCCAAACAATCAGATTACGGGATGACTTGCGATGATTGATATGACAGAAATCCCTCAACATTCAAAAATGCATTCAAGATATCACACTAGCGATAATCTCAGACAGATGCACAAACAAGAAAAAGAACAAAACAGTATCCTTTAAAAAGGAACCATTATGATCTATGAGCACCTTGATGGTGGTTGGTATCACTCAGGAGCGAGTCATTGTGAATTCACAAACCCCATCGATCAAGTCATATCCCAGCTGACAGCCCCTTCTGATAGTGTTATTTTTATTTGTGTATTAAAGAGACGTATCTGTGAGAGGAAAGCACGATTCAATTCACATGTATGGATATTCTCTTCCTGATTATTTAGTTTTAAAAAAAAGTTAAAAAAAAAAAAAAAAAAAAAGCACACGATGCACATTTGTTTACTCTATGCAAGTTTAAAAAAATAAATAAATAAAGGAAAAGAAGTTGATTAAGTCATACCAATATAATGGCACAGGCGTCCTCTACCACCATCGTTTTATTCAATCTTTTAGATCTAATTCTTCAGACAGAAGTAAAATAAAATATGAAATACTTACAAAATGAGAAAAAAAATTAAAATAAAACAATGAACCAACCGTTTTTCACAGGTTTGATAAAAACCGAGCTGGGCAAAAAAAATATCAGACACGAGAAAAAAACAACAAAAAAAAAAAAAAACAACATCATCTCAACTACCTTTCACTGCAACCAGTATTTAAAATCACAGGTCAATTGAGGAAGATATTCACCAACTCTCAGGTTTCTGCAATGCATCTAATTGACCCATTTCACCCGAATAACCCAGTATTATTCACCCAGTATAGTGCTTGTGCAATATAAAAACAAACATCTTCATAAAAAAAAAAAAAAAAAAAAAACAAAACAAACAACAAAATAAAAACAAGTGGCTGACAATGATTTGTCGATAGTGTTAGAATTCATTGTAAAAGTCCCCCAAAGAACCTTCTTTAAGATACAGGCAGTGGGTTAAAAAGAAAAAAGAAGAGGAAGAAGAAAATAAAAGTACAGTACTGCAGTACAACTTAAAAAGACAGAGCAAGAGTGAAAGCAATGGCAAATCCCCCATCCCATCACTGAGGCCAAAATGATTGTAGCTGCAATGATTCCTTATTTACAGAGGAATACACGTCCCAAACAGGGTGCGATAAAATCTCGATAATAAAAAATAAAATCAAATATCAATCCCTTCTCTCTGTCTTTAAAGAACACGTAAAACTTATGGTTTGAGCTCAAATATGTATAATTAATATAGATTTCTTTTTTTTTCCATTTCTATAGATATATCTATATAATAAATGCCCGTTTGCCGTATACACACACACACGAAATCATTTCCACTGTTATCGAGCCGGAACCTTTGGCAAGATCACATACATCCTCCTCTGTTATATTCCAAAGCTATTTAAAATATACTTAATGCATAAAAAATAAAGATTTTGGCATTCTCTCGTTTCTTCATCTTCTGATTAGGAACGTTTAGGGAAACTTCCTGAATCTGGAAGCGTAGTCCTTCTGTCGCTGTGATGGGAGGAGTCCCTGTGGTTAGAGGAGACTGGGAGTAGGACGGTCGGAGCACAGAGACAGGACTGTGATAACAATGATGTATGATGAGGATACAAATGTCTGTCTGTTTAAAAAGCCCAGAGGCCCAGAGTTTTTTTTCTTTTTGCATTCTTTCTTTTTTTTTTTGCCTCTTAACCCAAATCCACCAGAAATATGGACACGACTGCACAAGAAACAAAGAAAAAACGGAAGCTGAACGACACCGATGGAATTTTCTTCACGGTTGCCTCCGAACTGCACCGAAGTAGTTCCATTTCATACTCCTTTTGTCCACTGCCCAGCTCACACTTAGCACTTACAGACATTCTGACAGACAGCAAGGGAACAAGACAGAGAGATAGATATGGGGCTAATGGGGTGTGCACGTCAAAATTGGCGCCCTCTCGTTCAATGTCCTCGCCACCCTTCACGAATCTCCTTCATTTGTTCATGCTAGTTTTGGTCTCTGTCCAACCCGATACGCAACGCGCTTTACAGCTGGATCTCGAAAGTCTTGTGTAGCTCGCTGGAAAACGGATTTGTAGGGGAAGGGTTGGTGCGTTGGCGCGAACGGCTCTCTAGCGCCGCCCACTGGGCCTCGAAAGCATCGGTGTGATGCTCGGCCGGCAGAGGGGGCACAGCCCAGCTATCGGTGCCGTTTAACGTGGCGTTTCCGTTGGGTGGATGGAACACTGCGGGATTTGCTGGTGGTGGCGCGGGTGGCTTCCCAAAAGGTCCGCTGACTGCTCTGGGATCCAACTGAGCCAATGGCGGTGTAGAAAACGGCGAAGGCTGCAGCTGCGTTTGAGGAATGGGAACGGGTACGGGCTGGGTCTGCGTAGCAGAACCAAAAACGTTGGCCACCATCTGAGAAGGTGTGATACCCACTACGGGTACGCTTGGCTGGGCATAGTGGAGCCCATTGGACATGGGATAAGAGGCTGGTGCCTGAGCATGGAAGGAAGGCTGGTGTGGGGGTAGGGTGGGCACTGCAGAGGGCATGGCAGGCATAAAGGCCACAGGGGCCACGGGGACGTGCATGGGTGTGGGAAAGGGCTGCTGGATAGGAGGAGTGGCGGTTCTGGCTACAGGTGGTGGCGCTCGTACAGACTTGGAAACCTCCTCTAACCAGCGGTCTGCTTCAGATGGCGTGCGCTTATGGGAGATGGCATTTGCTGTGTGTGGAGCGATCGCTGCAGGGGTTGGACTGGGCCAATCGCCACCTAGAAGTCAAGGAAAAGTCATCTTAAAAGTCATCTTAGAGGACTTGGGTAAAAGATCAGACTATGGAAATCCCTAAAGGCAAGAACAACTGATAAAGGTCAAAACACAAAAGCATATGGTAACAAAGAGAGATACTATATTTGTATCTAAATATGTCTGATGTTTAATCCCATCCCTATTCTGGTGATCATGTTCTGTACACACTTACCCGGGTGGGCTGGAGCCGGGGGCGCAGTAGGGACCTTGGCCCAAGGGTTGGTATCTCTGGCGGGCAAAGGCGGCGGCAGCGTGGGAGGGTTAACGGCAACAGCAACAGCAGTGACGGGGACGGGAGGAGCCGGGAAGGCAGGAGCGGAGCCGTTCACTACAGCAGCAAACATGAGAATGAACACACGTATACACAGATATACCTAAACAGTAAAAAGGGTACCGAATGCGACACGCTAAAGAGAAAGAGTACATGTAGGGCTGACCTTGTGCAGCAGGGGATTGTGGGGAGGAGGTAGGTTTGGGCATGGGAACCAAGGAGAATGGGTCTTCTGTGGGGCCACTGAATGCTGATGTGATCTGAGTGCACAGAGAGCTGATGCTATCTCCTTCGCCTTCTACCTCGGCAACTAACAGAACAGAAAAGGGCAAATTTTAAGTCCTCCTAAGAAATCCTGAAATTCTTGTCTTTATTGTCACCCCTTTTCCATATGAGAGCAGAGCTCTGCTTCAAATGGAATCCTATTAAGGGAATGAGAATGAGAATTCTATGTACTCAATCACACCAGATTACTGTATGGCCGCTTGACTGTTAGTGATGCTAACCTGTGTTTTTCATTGGGAAGTCAGATTTGCGCTGCATGGTGGAGGGTAGGTCGTTCATACGCAGCGACATCTGCCGTTTAAAAGGCGACGTCTTCTGGCTCAGAGCCGGGAAGCCGCGGAAGGAGCCTTGGCGCGCTAGCACGTCCACAGGGGCGTGACGGCGTGGGATCGCATGGGGATTGGCTTCCTGATTTGCCAGTGTGGCCACAGGCTGAGGAGGGGAGGACGAGGGAGAAGAGGCAGCAGCTGGATTGGTTGCACTGCCTGCACTGCCCCCGGAGGCAACCTCAGAGTCTGCAGGCACAGAGAGACACGACTTAAACGGAGTGTGTAAGGAGGTTGTTGCATATTTAATCGGAAATATGGCCTTCACGCCGGAACTTTTGAAACCTAAAAAGAATGACTACAAATAAAAGAAACATTAGAGAGTTATTTTGCATATTTAACATATTGCTCTTTTTAATCGCTTTTCAGGTTTCAGCCATTGATAATGGCTCTTTTCCCTTATAAGCTTATGGTTAGTTGTTTTCACACACATTCTCTTTATATCAATCTTGTCGCATGTACGTGCAATGCTAAAAGAAATACAATTCCTTTTATTACCTTCATTATGATTATAATTTTAATAACCTTTGATAATGCACGTGTCACCTTCGTATACTGCCAACAAGCCAAACTGATTATTCTAGGTCATGACCCCTAACTCACTTTAGTCATGATGTCTAAATTTTATCCTAATGACTTCATCTTTAGAGTTCTTGTTTATATTATAACTAAACAAATGTCAAAACAGGGACAGAGCTTTAAGAACATCGAACTCTGAACATTATCATTTATGTCCCTAATCAGGGGTTCCCATACTTGCAGTCATGATCTGGGTTTATTCTAAATGGGATGTGTTTAAAAAAAAAAAAAAAAAAAAAAAAAAAAGAATTTTGTTTTTGAACTTACTATTAGAAACTTTATTTGGAATACTATTTTGAATTGTTACTGAAAGTTACACTCAGAAAAGTCACACGTAAATGTAAATGCGATATACTGTGCTGGTAGCCGAAGACTAAATAAATAAAAATAATAGCAGTGTCATGTGTGTGTGGAGTTTGCATGTTCTCCCCGTGCCTCAGGGGGTTTTTCTCCGGGTTCTCCGGTTTCCCCCCAGTCCAAAAACATGCATGGTAGGTTGATTGGCACCTTGGAAAAATTGTCCCTAGTGTATGAATGTGTGTGTGTGTGTGTGTGTGAATGTGTGTGTGCGCCCTGCGATGGGTTGGCATTCCATCCAGGGTGTATCCTGCCTTAATGCCCATAGATGCCTGAGATAGGCACAGGCTCCCCGTAACCCGAGGGAAGATCGGATAAAGCGGTAGAAGATGAATGAATGAATGAATGAATGAATAGCAGTGTCTCAAATCACACACAAATGTCCTTTTCTGGACTATTAATGAGCGCTATGAGTTTTCCTAATGTTAAAAAGATTTTAAAAGTTCATTCCATTTCACTGCACAAAATCCACAAACTATTTTCCCAGTTTGCATATTTGTACCATTTTACCCATATGGAAACCGTAACAGTTCTCTGGTGTGGATTAGTGAAAGTCCAATGAATATTGCTTTGATTTCTATTTGGTGACTTTTGTTCGCTAGACATGTGTTATTCACATAACAAAATGTTTCAAATGTAACAGTACCCCTTATTATCATTCCAAAAATTTGGAGGAGAAAAAATACAAAACACTGGAAAATGGTTAGGTCTTGGATCATAATGAACAATTGTCTTCCAAGTAACGTAAAAAAAATTAAATGAATTAAAAATCTCCCTTTGATCAGACATTGGTCTCTCCGTCTACCTTTCTTGGCGTCTTGTAATTGCCGCATGACTTCTTCTCGCTCTGCCTGTTCTGTTGCTGTGGTAACGCGGAACGAGCCTTCCCGGGTAAACGTGGTGCGGTTGTCGTCGAAAGTGGCCGTGACCCCGCATTCCTTCTCTCGCTTCTGTTTCCGCTCCAGGCATGCTGCGAATGCACAGCCCACTGCGTGGCTCAGACGCTCCCCCTGAAACACGTGACGACAATGACACTCGGACCTGTTTTCACGCCTGATGAACTGAACTTTCGTTTGGAATAAAGGAAAACTTTGAGATCCTCATTGCAGGCCAAATGTAAGAAACTGCTTTTAACTTCAATCAATCACAGCAAAACTACCAAAGTGGCCCTTTCCTTCCATTTTTCCCCTCCAGAGGCAGACATTTACATTGCATTTACATTATTTGGCAGACGCCCATATCCACCACGACATACTGGTTCATTGAACGGTCGTGTACTAGAAGTGTTATAGTGCTGGGCTTTGAGAACCTTCCAATCAGAAGTCCAACATTCCCTGAACAAGCCAATATTTACATTTACATTTATGGCAATTGGCAGACGCCCTTATCCAGAGCGACTTACAACTGAGCAATTGAAGGTTAAGGGCCTTGCTCAAGGGTGCACTAGTGGTAGCTTGGTGGTTGTGGGGTTTGAACCTGTGATCTTCTGGTCCAGAGTCCAACACCTTACCACTAAGCCACCACCTCCCTATTACGTGTGAGCTGATCAATCTATTTTATCGTGAAGCTCTGATAAAGATCAGCTAAGAATAGAAAAGGTTAGACTAAGAATAAGCAAATGTATCCATATCAAAAACCAATACACTGGAGTACAACATATATAAAGGGGAAAGGTATGTGTTTGCGCACTTCTCCATTGCGACTTTTTTGGATTCAGGATTCTGCATTCTTTCTCACAAAGCAGCTTAAACATAAATGGTGATTTAGAATAAGTGAGAGGGAAAGATATAAACAGTGTCATTCCTGAGTTCATGTTTGTTAAGGAGCTGTGCTGAGATAAGGGCCGTACATTTCGAGTAGATCTGTTTACAGGAAAGTGCAGGAATAGGACTGTACTTGGAGCTGCTCGTGACAAGACACTGAAAGTCAAAAAGCTTGTGTGTTACAATATGCGACTTCCGGACTTGCTTGAATGTGTTTGCCATGTATTGAGAGTACTCACAGAATCTTTGACGGCCATAAAGCAGTGGCAGATCCAGCGGCGAGTAGTGCCATCTCTGCAGATGTAGGAAAACGCCCTTTCGAAGTTCCGGTCAGGAGCGCAAAATGAAACCTTCTCTATTGTCTGGTCAAGAATCAGGTCCTAGAAGGAAGACGCATTTTACCACAACAGAATCAGTGTTCACGTTGTTTAACCCTGTGATACTGACTCACTCCAAAACACACCACCAGGTGGCAGAATAGAACCACAGAACACGTCTGAACGATGGCTGATGGCTTAACGATGGCATAAATGGCTTAAAACGTGTCTGCTTGAATGGAGCGCAGCTTAAGGTGATTATTATCGAAACAGTCTTTTCTGTTTTTAATTTTATTCAGCCAAAGGATTTCACACAAAAAAAACCCATACATTTAAAAATGAACTATGATCCATTCATTCATTCACTCATTCATCTTCTACCGCTATATCCGATCTACCTCGGGTCACGGGGAGCCTGTGCCTATCTCAGGCGTCTAAGGGCATTAAGGCAGGATACACCCTGGATGGAATGCCAACCCATCGCAGGGCACACACACACTCACATTCACACACTAGGGACAATTTTCCACGCTGCCAATCAACCTACAGTGCATGTTTTTGGACCGGGGAGAAACCGGATAACCCGGAGAAACCCCTGAGGCACGGGGAGAACATGCAAACTCCACACACACATGGCCGAGACGGGAATTGAACCCGGACACTGGCGGTGTGAGGCGAACGTGCTAACCACTAAGCCACCGTGCCCCTTAACTATGATCATTAATGATAATCTTCCCTATGTAGCCTAATTAAATATACATACATCGTTTATGGACAAAAGTTTGTTGACACCTGATCAAAAGTGCTTTCTGAACATCCCATTCCACATGTAGTCCTCCATTCACAGTTATAATAACCTTCTCTCTTCTCGTGAGACCAGAATTTGAAATGCGGTTTCACCATAAGGGTGTTGGTAAAAACAGGGACTGGTGTACCTGAGAAGGCCTGGGGTGCATTATTTATATGGAGAGCTCGGGGCTCTATAAACTCTATAAACTATATGTTCATGGAGCTGGCTGTGTGCACAGAGATTGGCATTGTTCTGGAAGAGAGATTGGTATCCTAATTCAAGAGAAAGGAAAATGTAACGCTCATCCAAAGACCGTACAACGCCGTCCTTCCATCTTTGTGGTGGAAGTGCATACTGTCCGTAAATAGCAGGTGTCCCAATACTTTTGCCCACTGAGTGTATGATCCGAAAAGTATGAACAATACCTCTGTGTGCTATTATGCAGAAGTACGCAGGTGTGTACACAGTGTGGTGTGAAGAGCTCTTTTTGTGTGTTTCACTAAGGAAGTACCTTTGTCTTGTCATCAACGACCCTCAGGCCATCGGCAGATACCCACAGCACAGCCCTGACTGCTTTCTTCCCTGCCTACAAGCAGTGACAGAGGAAAAGAGGAGGAGCACATGGTACAAAATAAAAAATAAATAAATACATACTGTTAAATAGACGCATAAAGAAAACCAGTCGTTCCCCTCCCACTTGCCGAGTCCCTTCACATTTTGACAGAACACACAGAAACCGCCTCATCTATTAAAACCAAATCCTGCAATCAAGAAACATCAGAGCTGAGGTTTTAGGAGGAAAAAGAAAGTTGTGAGTCAGTGTGTACTATGAAGGAAGCAGGGGAGAGGGGAAAAAACGGTAAAGACAGCAAACACCGCAAACTCAATCACACAATACAGTCCCAGGTGTTTACTGGAGTGAGGAGAAAAGTGCCCTTAACCAATGCTCTGTGAGTAACACACACACAATAATCATTCTCTCTCTCTCTCTCTCTCTCACACACACACACACACACACACACACACACACACACACACACACACACACACACACACACACACACACACACTCTCCTTCACAGAGAAGAACACGGGTTCCACTTTTTCCTGTTTTGTTCCAGCAGTGATTAAAGTACGGATACAAATACAAGTAGAAGGCTGGAGGGGAGGAAAAAAAAGAAAGAGAAAAGCAAATACACATTCATAAGAAGACATCTCCTTTACACACACAACGAAACTTACTTTGGTAAAGAAGCCCTTGAAGAACTTTCTGTCCTGGAATTGAAGATTTGATAAAGGGAGTTGGGGGGATGGGGAGGACAAGGCAGGACAGTGTTACAGAAAGTCCTGTGTGTCCAGGTAACACAAGACTGTGCATATAGGGACATAGTGGAATGGGAAGGGATGGGGTGGGGGGTGAGGAATCAGAACAGTGAAGACGGGAGAGGGCTGAAAGACAACGAGGCAGCGGAGTACAGTGACGATCACAAACCTCTAAACTAGTGAGCACAGGCCATAATCACGACACCTACATCACTCAGGGTCGGACTTTACAAGTAGTTGATTCTGTGGAAGAGTTCACCTATGTATTAGTGTTAATAGTGTTATAGTTAGTGACCCAACAGTGAAAAACAATCACCGACAGGGGGGAAATATTGGGTTCTTTAATGCATCACGAGTTTGCTTGAATCCTGACGAGATCAAGAGCTTTTGTTACAGAGGTGTCGATTTAAGATCTGTGCATTTACACATCTGTCTCGTTGTCTAAAGGGAATGTGAGTGAAGAGAACTCTTCTTTGGTCTGAAACAAATTTTACTGCATGGGTCAATTTCTAGCACGATCATTTTAGTGAAATCCCAATATATAACAAACAAACAGGCATCGTCGAGGCGCCGATGAGGAAGAAAACAAATCGCGATGCATCAAGAAATCTGTTCTTTCAATCACATCACATCCCCATGAATCGATGTTGAATTGTGAGGTGTGTATTATTCCCAAAAGTAAGCACCTGAGCGACCAAACTGCAGGACAACAATCCTACACTTTAGCCCAGTGCTAGCAGACAGACCGGGAAGAGGGGCAGAGGCCGTTTACATTTTTAAATGTTATAAAGCCGCTGCACGGCCGGTGAAACTACACACTCTGTGTTTGTGAGCTTACATGCTTTTAACCAGTGCGCTAGCCATAATGTCAATTCGCCAAGACCTAATCTGGTATAAGCCGACATCAGGGCTGTGGTTAAGAGCATGGTATGTCTAATGGCGAGAGGGGATAACGGTTAGGTTAATAAGCCATTAGCCATACACACAGAGTGTGAGTGTGTGAGTCATGCAGCGAGTCTCACACCACACACGGCTGCAGGAGGAAAGCTCATCGTCATTGGGTTAAGGACATGAGGGATACGGTTAGGTTTAATAAGCCATTAGCCATACACACAGAGTGTGAGAGATTCTTGAGTCATGCATGAGTCTCATTGGGTTTGCTTACACCACACATATCATATGGGGGGGCTGACAGGAGGAAAGCTCATCGTCATTGGGTTAAGGACATGAGGGATATTTTTAAGAGACTGAGAGATTCTTTTGCATGTCATTGGGATCATAACCTGCTAAAAAAGAAATATAAGATTTGAAGTTTATATTACATTCATCACAAAACATATACAAATGGAGGGGGGGGGTGGACATGGCTATGAATGCTAATAACTGACTGCTGAGTCAGAGGGAGGAAGCTTGTAAAAGGTAGGACAGGATACATAGGAGGAGAAAAATAGAAGAGAGGAGGATTACTAAAATTAAACTGAGGGGTGGCGAGTTTCACAATCACACCATGAGGTATACCGGTACCGATACCGGCTCGGCGAGATGGGCTGGGTGGGATGTGGCAATCTACCAGATGCTAGAGGTGAGAATAGAATTCTGGGGTAGGAAGTGCAATGGCAATCGGCAGCATGGGGCAGGACAGGACGCATCAGCTGGCAGACTGCTTGCCTGTGATGTCACACCGATCACTCCGTATCCTTCCTTATAGTTGTGACTCAGAGGGCAAAGAACGCTCCAGTGCTTATTCACTCCTTCAGGTTTACACACGCTTCAGCCCTCATCTCTCACTCACACACACACACAGCGTGCGCACACACACACACACACAGTAAGTGAAAAGCAGTTTGAATTTCAAGATGCAAAATTGTTACGCAGGCTTACACAGATGCCAGTGCATGAAGGAGGACATCAGTGAACATTCAGCCTACAGCAAGACTTGAGGCAGCTGATTTTAAGGGGGTGGGAGGTGCTAAAAATAAACTCAAAATTAAAAATCAACCAAATTTGGAATGGAAACTTTTGGGCCTTTTGTGCTAAGGAGGATGTTTTTTGTTTGTTAAACAAACTGTTTCTGGAAAATAGTCAATTATTAGTAGAGATGCGGCAGATTTTCACAGAAAAACTTTGGCTGAAATTGGCATTTTCGATTTTTTTGGCTGAAATAAAATAATAAAATAAAAAAAGACGTAAAAATGCGAAACGAAAATATACCCTGTGTTTAGCGTTCAGAGTACACTTTTGCTGTGATTACTTTATTGGCTTGAAGTTTTTCCAATACAGATTTCACAAAATCAGAAAATCTAATTTTTTTTTTTTTTTTATATTTTAAAATATTAATTTAAAATAATACATTTCGGTTCAGAAATTTCATTACGGCGCAACTCGTTATTAAATCTCTGCCAAATACTCAAGTGTTTGAATCTATTGTATGTGACCTGTCGTCACATCCTGTTTCCTGTGTGATCTATATATAGAAACGTGTATTCATTTATTCTAACCATGAACTAAATATAAACATTGAAATATTCTCAGTTTCATTCCTCCCACTTTCCACCTCTGAACCTCAAACCTACAACCTGAGCACAACCTCGCCTCACCCACGCTGTCAGATCTTAATCTCGGGTTAAACCTAAACCCTTCCGGACATTTCATTCTGTCTCTCACGAGCAAATATGCCACGTTCTTGTTCAAGGTTCATTGGGCACGCTAGGAGAGGTTCGCACACCAGCACATTTATATATATATATATATATATATATATATATATATATATAAAAAAAAAAAAGCAGGATGACATCAATAAAAACAATTCTCTGTAAGGACTGATAGGTTTCCGGGAACCAGGCGACTTTGCTCCAGTAAGAGGAAATCTCATTATGGTTCACAGGGGTCAGACATTCCTTCTCCTCACTATGTCTTCGTTTTATGTTAGTGGAATAGCTATAAAGGCCATGTTACAGAGCGAGGGCAGATTGCATCATTACTTATACTGGTACATATAGTGAGAAGACACATAGAGCAATATGTATGCATTAAAAGGTAACCCCCGTATATGATTTGTTCCTGTGAAGTGAAACTAGCAGTATTCATTCAAAAGTATTCATTTTAAAAACTAGCAGTATTCATATGTGACAAATTACAAAACGAGAATTCTAAAGCAACAAACTTCATAAGCACAATTATGAGTTTTAGGAGCTTCCCATTCACGTGTGAGGATAGCTTTAAGAACGTAGGCTTCCAGAAAAACACAGAGCGAGAGAGAAAGGGAAGGAGAAGTGGGAGGAGGGGATGTGTCTTTCCTCCACTGCCAAAAATACTGACAAAGCTTTTTTTAATTAAAAGTGACAAAATCTATAGAATTCAGGATCATCTTAGCAGAAGTAAACACTGCTGCCTTGTGCAATTTGTAACATCCATGCTAATAAAGAAAAGAATTGAAAAAGGACAGAGAGAGAGAGAGAGAGAGAGAGGGGGGGGGGGGGTATAGAGATAATAGAAGGCTGGGCCTGAAGCCACACTGCCCATTAACCAGCGAAAAAGTGCAGGCGTAAGGCCTGCAAGACTATCACCATTAAAACATCCACACAAAAAAAAAGAGTAAGAAAAAAAGAAAAAAGAAAACAAATGAAAAAAATCTATGTATACATTTCCCCCATTTTGCTTCTTTCTTGGACATTCCAGGAAGGTAAGCAGTGATCAGTCTATATACATATGTGTATGTGTATGTATATATACATAAAATGTAGACTGTTCACTGTTTACCTTCATGGAACGTCCAAGAAAGAAGCAAAGTGGGGGGTGGGGGAGCAAGCTACGAACCTACCCAAACAACAAATCAATATTTGCCTTTCTTCCTAGCAGCTTCTGGACTCTGTTTTGGTGGTGTGCACTCTCTTGTCAACAGAAAATGGATAGAGACAGTGTGAGATATGGCACGTCTTTGCCTTTACATAATCCCTGTGGGCTGGGGGGAAAAACAGGAAACGCGAGAGGCCACATTACAGGAGGGCCGGGTGACAGGATGGACAGAGACGGATATCTCAGGGTAAGGTGGTCGCCTCGGCCGGGGGTGTGGGCGGTGCAGGTGATGCATAGCGTGACCTCCTGATCTAAGGAGCTGCAACAGGTTTGGGTCAACTGACCGAGCCTGATGGGGGTGGGGAAGGCGTGGGGCGGAGGAAGGAAAAACACAAGACAGTCTGGGAAAGGAACAGAGTGGTTGGATGTTGAGGAATCGGATGGTCACGTCCTGGCTCGTGGAGAAACAGGAAGAAGGAAGCGGAGCTCTGTGGAGTAGACACCTACCGTCTTCAGCCTCTTCACTGCATCTTCACAGATATGCATTCCCCGAGACTCCTCCACCTCCACATGGCCTAGATACTGAAAACAGACAGGGAGGGGGAAAAAAAATAGTTACATTTACATCCTGCTCATCAACCCTGTGCCATGCCACAGCTCCTTCACAAATCTCTCTCACGAGTCACTGTTTCTCACTCCAAAGTCTCTCGGGGCGACACATATCATGCAGGGAGTGCACACAGCCATTGTGTGCGGTACTAAGAGGAAGTCCTAACCCTTCCCTTGATGAACACAGAAAGCCTTGACCTCTTGCTCTCCACCCAGCTCAACACTTCTTACAGCTTGTCCCAAGACGCTGACATGCGCAGATGTATAAACAGCAAAAAATGGGCTGTAGAACATTTTGAAAGCAAAAAACTTTAGAAATCGCAGGTGTAAGAGCTGAAAGTAAATCGACAGTACCAAGAATGACAATGAAGCTTCTGTGTTAAAAGGTTTAGTGCAGGTGCACGTGATGAGACAGAGACTGATACGGATGTTGCTTACGGGAACAGAGAACACTCCTTTTCAGCTGCAAACTCCTTACAATGACGCAGGCGGAAAATGACCAGACCAATGTTCGATAATAAACAGTAAAGGCGAAGTCAACCTTATGAGGGAATTTAATATATATATATATATATATATATATATATATATATATATATATATATATATATATATATATATATATATATATATATATACATATACACACACATATATACACACACACACACACACATACATTTTTTAAATAAATAAAACATAAATTAATTCAGTAAGTATGACTATGGATGATTCATATGGAGCATGATGTGTAGTCGTAATGCTGTTGAACATGTACAAAGAAAGAGTGGGGGTGGAAAAAAAATCCTAAAAGAAATAAATATAAAATCATTAGAAAAAATTTTTTTAAAAAGTATAATCAAGTATAACAATGCTAGTGTTAATGGAGGCAGGTCAGAGGAGTGCGTCTAGCCCAAATAATTTATAAGTAGGAAAAAAACAATCAAGTTTTTCATGCTAAAATTAATGAATAAAGTCAAATTCTTATAGACACACTTGTATAACTGCTGGACCACTGTCCTGGAAGAGTGGAGGTTATTATGACAGCAAAGAAGACATACTGTATATGCGTACAGGAAACAGTCAAATGCTTAGTATCTGATGTTCTCCAATAAATCTTTTAAAAACACACATTTCCTATTGGTGCTGAACCGAGTTAAATATCAGCAGGGATCAACTAATTCTCTAAAGAAAAAAAAATATCACATTAATATCACGCTTTGATATAAAATGTACTCAATTTTATTTAGTAAAGGTGTAGAGTTTTTATCAGAAACGTTATTTTCTAATAAAACCATCCGTCATCTAACCTAGATGCTTACAAAATAGAGAAATAAATCATTAAAATGAATTAACATAAACATAAATAGACTGCACCGTCATTGCAGTAACGTGACGAAAATGAGTTTGGACCAAAGTGCTAAAGATACTGCTCATGCCATTTCTGCTTCACACTTCGCGCTCTCGCAGTAAGTGACTGGTTGCTGAGAAATGCGGCAAATTTGGTCGTGATGCTTAGCCTCGTTCGAAAAACAGAAGCCACCCATCTGTCATTGCTATTTATACCTGGCTCTGAACCAGTTACTGAGCATGAGCAATAAAACCAGCTGTCCATAGCCACATAAACGGTCATTTTCCACGCACTCTAAACAGGGAAGAATTATGAGTGACCACATCGAAAAATAGAGACGTCGGTTGCCTTTCCAGCTGCTTGGATCTAAAGGAGACATTTGTTCTTCTTTTGACATAAGAGTGTACAGGGTGGGTGGAGGGGACATGCAAGGGGTCACACACTTCGTTTTGTCCACTTACACTAGACCGGTTCCATTAAGGATTAAAATTTCTCACTCTCACACCCAAGTCTGAGTGCCTTGTGGAGAGATAAACTGCAGCCCAGCGGGAGCACTCGACTCGACCGCTGTAATAAGACTGGAATTGGGCTTTTCATCTCCGCTTGCTTAGCAGTGAAAATCTTTATGAGGGAGGATGGCCGACAAATGACTGCACCATGCAGTTTCATCATCTAACTTCTTTCCCTCACTCTGTTTTTACAGTTGCAACCCTGACTCCCGTGTTGAAAGGTGTAATCGGGAATCTTATGGTTGACTAATTCATTCCACACAGTTCTTTGAAAAATGAGGGAGAAACACACTAGTGAGAAAGGAGGAGAGGGAAAGGGGAGGGGAAACTAAAGTACACGACAAGCAAGTTAGGCTGCATTGGCGGAGAGAATGAGAGAGGGAGGGAGGGAGGGAGAAACAGTGACAGGAGGAAAAGGGAGAGGCCTGAGGTGCTTTGCTGTTCCAGAAACAGCATTTGACTTTTCCTGTCTAATAAAGGCAAAGTAACCTTCTAAGCAGGCCAACACACCTCTTCCTCATTCAACACAGAAACCCAGAACTAAGGTTCTAACTTGCAGACAGCGAGCGTGAAGATTTCCGATCTGGGCGATAAGAGCTTGAGGAAGCGCTCACAGCACTACAGCCAGCACAGGAATCTGGGCCATGGCAAAAGCGTACACACACTAATATCATTCGCCTTGCTATTACCTCTACATTGGTCTTATATTAAAGGCGGTACACAATCAGTTCGACGCAACACATTGGTTCAGCGCGATTTCTCAATACATATAAAGCAACTTCTGTGTAACACACCCAAGTGTGACGCAAAGGCTCAGATTTTACGAGTAGAAATTTGGGTTTGGCAACGTGCCAAGAAATATTACGCTCGTCTTCGCAGTGGAGCAATAGATAAAGTGTTTCGTCTTTATGATGCAACAGCGATTTGAGAGCTCGGAATTCGAGCGAGCAAAACTGCTCATGAGCTCTAGTCGGAAGACATCGCAAAATTGTGGCACAGAAGGAAAAAAGAAAAAAAAAAGAACTTTCTGACCATGGTGTTGCAGCAGGAACAACGGCCTGGAAATGAATAGAGGTTACAAACATGATATCTACAATCTGTATTCCAAAAACATAAATGATCATTTGATCAGTCTGTATGTAAAATAGAAAAATTGCTGATCGCTTAGGATTTTCCGCACACACACACACACACACACACCACAGTCTACACAGACCTTCCGTGATAATGGTATGAAAATAAAAAAACAAACAAACAGGTTTTGCAGATTGAAACACGTTGTTGGGAGACGTCCGAGAAATATGAACCAGACAGGCTTAAGCAGGAACAGCACGTCACTTTAATGCAGATTAACAGCAGACCGCCACAGCTAGATCCACTTTTTAGTATTCCATACTGTTCGTCACTATCACTTGAAATAGAGAAGAGGTCCTTGAGTCCTCCACCTCCTGAGACCTCGTGAGTCCTCCACAGTAGGGCTGGGAATCGATTCGGATTCACGAAACTTAAAATCTGGATTCCTCTTAGCGATTCCTGGGTGCATTTATTTCACCTGGCAACCTGCCAGGACCTTCCGCACGCCCGATCTGCCAGGACCTAATGTGGTAATGTGTGGGAAGCGCTCAAAAGTGTGGCTAAACTTTGTAAAAATCGAAGACAAAGCTTAGTGTAATTATTAGCTTGCTGTGGCAAACCAAGGTAAAAATCGATTTCTCCCCCCCCCCCCCAACATACCCATAAACCATAAAGTCGAATTAATCGATAATAACGATTTATTGCCCAGCTCTAACGCAATGTCAAAACGGTTTCTCAAAAACAACATACAAATCTTAAAACTGTATATAGTGCATATAGTTTTAATCATTCTAAGAGCAAATCCACATAACAATGGAGGAGACGCTTGCAAAAGTGTGTCATGTTATTACAGAGTCTTAATAAGGCACTGCATTGCCAGACATATCAGAGGCCTATGATCTGATACCATGAGTGGTATCTCTACAGACATCAAGGTGCACTGCAGTTCTTCAGCGAAAAAGACAGTGGAAAAGATTGAAATGTAAGCAAGTAACGATTCAGGCACATTACTGAATAATGCAACCACAAATACTACTGACTACCATTCAGAAAGTGTAGTGTTTTCTAGGAATATCGCTGCAGACATCTTGTTCACTTACTCTCCATGCACAGTACTAGAACATCAAATTTATTTTATTTTTGCCAAGCGTTGTGTGGGATGTTGATCCACACACAGTCATGTCACAAGCAGATGATACAATACCAGATGTCAAGCCACACAGGAAAATACGATCTACTGTATACCTGCTACTTTTATCCCAGGGAAAAATACAAACATTTTTCCACGGTGAAGCCCTGCTGTTTGTATTGCTTACTCGTAACTCTCTGGACTCCCCCCAAACCTGAACATGTGGGCTTAATAGAACTACTACTAGAACTCTATTTTGCACGTCATTTCATCTCTTATATCTTTAAACCAGCTGTCGCCTTTGACACGTGCTCGTTCTGGTCGTGTAAAGTACTTTGCTGGGCTTTTCAAGAACATGTACCGGTCACACGATAACGGTTACAGGTCAACATGTGCCATACACTATATGGACAAAAGTACCTGTGTAGGGTTGGGAATCGAAAGTTGATTCGGAGTCTTGAATCGGATACTAAAGATTAAGAATTGGATCCGCTACCTTTTGTTGATACCCTGATGGAAATTCCGGGTTCACGGAGCGCACTTCCCGTACGGGAGCCATGGTACGGTGTTTTCCCACACCACTAGGTATTTAAAAGGGATTTGCGGTGCCGGATGATTCTTGTATCTCAGGGATTTTTTTTGCCTTCTGCTTGACTGAGATGATTATTCTTATTAAAGCACTTTTTGTTTTTGCACCTTGTGCGAAGATGTGCGTGTCGCTGCGAGCTAAACACGACAGCGGCAAAACACAGGCTAAAAACAGGAACAAATAGCGGACACAGTTTCCCTCTGTATCCCAAAAATAAATAAATAAATCTCTGAGGGGCAGGTTTCCACAAAGATTTGTCTATATAGTGTATTCTTTCTGTTTAAAAGGCTTAGTGATAAAGCAAGAAGATATTTAATGCACAATTCTCTCCAAGGTCCTGGTTGCTCGCTTTTCATTTGTAGCTATTTATTTTGTTAAGGACCACAGGTTTTCACTGAGGTTTCATGTCAAACGCAAATCCCTGAAATGATTGGCTCATCCCTGTGTGCATTTTGACACATGTTTTGGATCATTATCTTGCTGAAAGAGCTCCACATGACCCAGGTATAAATTCTTGCAGACAATTCTTTTCTGTATGACCGTGCTTCGTTTTAGGCAACGCCCACTCGTAAGCCCACCTCAGTCCCAGTCATAGTTCTATTAATACCCAGCCCAACACTTGTGCTTAGATAAAGCACGAATTAAAAGAAGCTTTTTCATTTCCACAAGTCGATACTATCTTCTGGAACGCTTCCCAAATTGTTTATTGGCACAGGGATTTTAAAAACCTGATTAATTACGGCTTAAACATTGGATATCGGCTTTCTTTCTAGCTTATCTTCTATCCTTATTTTAGGCATGGTGCTGTGTGTTTTTTTATTAAAATAGCCTGATTTGTGAAGGTCATCAGGCCTGTCTCGTGTTGATGAATGACTAGAGGAATTTGGACTCTCTCGTCTCATATTTATACATCAGCGAGTCAGGATTAATGCAAATGAAGTTTTAAAGATGATTTTTTTTGTTTGATCCGACAATTATTTTTCACAGATTTTATTTAAATGCAGGTTTTTTAAAAAAAAGCATTCCTGGTCTTACTGGATGCGTTCACATACGGTTTCGGAATTTCACCTTGACTGGGAAACTGCACTTGCCGCTGCGCACTGCCTCCTCGTCAGTCTGCCACTGGTGTGGTCTGCTGGACTCGGGCACGTATACGTCTTTCTTGCGGCGGAAGCTCTGCCGTAGCTTATTCATGACTCAGCCTCCTCCTGAAATTGACAAAAGAGAAGAGGAAGTGAGTTTGGCAGGTGGGAAGGGTTTTGGCACGTAACGGACACCCTGCTGGGACACACAGCTTTTCATTTCCACCAGGCCCGTTGCGTGCGACAGTAACGCGGTCAACACCCACAGACTGTGCTGGAGAACTGAGGGCTTTTCATTTTGACCTCAGCACAGTTCAAAGCACGTCGCAGGCTTCGGACTCTCTGAAAATCACTGGCAATTAATTCACGCCGAAATAAAGCGCAATTCACTCGCGCGCTCCAAACGAAATTACACAAGCATTATCGAGGCATGCCTAGCCACAAACAATTTGTACACAGAGACAAGCACGTGGAGCCGAGCACATGTAGCAGAGAGACGGAAGTGTTACAGAGACAAGGGAAGTGTGTAGAGGCAGTCACTTTAAAGCAGACACTCTGTCTCACTGATAAGCACTCCGATTGGGACAGTCCCTACTAATGCAGGCATTCCACCAATCTCCACCAGCACTAGCTCCGGAATCATATTCACTTCCACAACGTAGAAACGTTGATATGGGTCACATATGGGTAACGTTGATACGACCACTACACCTTATTACATAGTATGTGTTCTAAGCATCAATTTTAGATCACTGTTGAAAGCATAGAACAAATACATTTTCTGAATTTGTAATTCCAATGACATGCTTTAAAAGCTGCAGTACTTACACTACGATTGTAAAACGAATCACAAATTTGGAACCTATAATCGTCTACTGAACAATATACCGTAAAGCATTTTTGATCAAATGAAACAGTGCAAGTTATCATTCATATATTATTACATCACAGTACTTTGGAGGGAGTATTCATGTCTGTTTATGAGTAGCAAAAAAAATGATAATGTGACTGGTAGAATATAGGGTTACAATGAAAATGAGACACCCAACGGAAACTAACCAACTAAATAACTAAATAATTAATTAAAAATAATAATAAAAGTCAAAAGGAGGCGGAGTCTTATCTGTGATAATACTGAACCCCGCAGGTATTTGTTTTTGTCTTGGTCTACACCGCCTATCATCTTTTATTATAGCATTATGGAAACTACATGATTGACGTAAAATGCACCAAACGAGTGCAGGATTCTAGCATTATTTTTCACTACCCATGTGTCAGAGCTCTTCATTTTATTACTCTTTAAAAGCTCTTAGTGGCCAAAAAGCGGTAGGTAGGCTTCGTCTTGGGCAACACCCACTCGTAAGCTCACCTCAGTTCCAGTCAAAAAGGTTTTATGGGAGATTATACCAAGCAGAGATCAGGAAAATATTGTAGTTTACACTTTTATAGTTTTATACAATTTGTTTTCATGAGAGAAATGTTTTAATTTTGTGTGTGTGTGAAATATGAATGATTATAAAACAAAAGCTTTTCTGGTTCCCTGGTGGTATGAATCAGTACCAGTATGACTCACCAAAGCTCTAACTATTGATCAGAAATTTAATATGAAGGAGTCTGCATGAACAACCATTGGGGAGATCAATAGGTGGTATTGGTCAGAAATTCCAATAGTTATCTTCAATCCTCAAAAGCATTTTGTAAAAATCATTTTCGTTATATCTTCAAAAGATTTCAAATATAAATGCATGAGACTATATATGAGACTATACTATGTATGAGAATATAAAAAAATACTTTTCTGGATTGCTTAACGGCTGATTTCGCGTATTTATATGTGGAGCAAAAATTTTATGGAAATTTTTTTATTCAAGGAATAATGTCCATACCATTATTGTTTTGATTTATGTCAGCTCTGGATGGTGGACAGTAAAAGCCCAAAAATGTCTTCTTTCCAAAAGATACCTAAATGGTTTATTTGTTGTCAGGAGTTTTACATCATTTACATTCACCATGGTCATTTTTCAGCTGCAAGTCCCAAAAGCAGGGGTGAGTGCTAACAGGTGAAGAATTAATTTAATGCTAGCGCATCCGACGGCGTAGTACACAATTTACATTCCTCCGACTTTTGCAGCGACAGTCAGGGAAAGACCGGGTGTCCCAATACTTCTGCCATGCTAATTAGAATCTCAGAAGGAATCATTACGTTTGCAGCCAATTAAATACTACTTAGTTGCCAATTCACTACATAGTTGCTGCATAGCGACTTTCACAATACAGAAGATGAAAAGAAGTCGTCTTTCACTCTCCATAACCTTCAGCGCAGGCAGTGTGTGATGGAAATAGGATATTGTTAAAATCTGTTTGTTCATAATCATCAGGTACATATGCATTTGCCTACATTACTTCAGAAATGCAGTCAACCGACTCCTGCTGCTATAATGAGATGGAGAAAGCTCATTACACACACACACACACACACACGCCCTTAAAAAGGTTTTTAAGGACGTACACCATCACGCATTAGCTTGTAAATTATTAGCTCGATTAGATGCCGACAGAACAGTCCTTCGGTTTTAATATTCATTCATTCATTCATTCATCTTCTACCGCTTTATCCGATCTTCCCTCGGGTCACGGGGAGCCTGTGCCTATTTCAGACGTCTTATGGGCATTAAGGCAGGATACACACTGGATGGAATGCCAACCCATCGCAGGGCACACACACTCACACACACACACACACACACACGGGACAATTTTTTCCAAGGTGCCAATCAACATAACGTGCATGTTTTTGGACCGGGAGGAAACCGGAGAAAAAACCCCTGAGGCACGGGAAGAACATGCAAACTCCACACACACATGGCCGAGACGGGAATCGAACCCGGATCCTGGAGGTGTGAAGCAAACGTGCTAACCAGTAAACCACCGTGTCCCCGGCTTATATTCAAAATGTGCAAAATTAATTGTATAGTACAAAAGTCCGACAAGACGTTTTCTACATTTGTTCGGCCCCGAGTTTTGCAGGACAAATTGCCTGCATCATTTGCCGCTCGGCTCGCGTTTGGTCTTCTGACTTAATATCGACTAATGAAGAACAATTGTTTTGTCGCATGGAATTAGAACAGTTTTATTTAGAGTTCACTAGCAGGTGTGTAAATATTAGTATTAGCCAGACATATTGCGTTGCATACCCGACGTGCAACAGAGGTTTCCTACACCGACGAGATTGGCTGAAGTTAATCCATGTCTATATATCATACCATTGTACAGCTTTGTATAGCATTGAATGGACATGATATCCAGAGTTCTAGCATGCAATTATAATGGAACCATGGGCAATAAACTGAACTTTTTAGAACAGAACAGCCTTTATTTGTCAAAGTGAAGTGGAATTGTTTATTCACAAATCCCAGCTTGTTTAGAAGCTGGTGTCAGAGTGTAGGGTCAGCCATCATACAGCGCCCCTGGAGCACAGACATTTAAGGGCCTTGCTCAAGGACCCATGAGATGGGACACCGGGGCTCGAACCCCCCACCTTCCCGATTAGTAGCCCAGTACCACTATGCAGCTTCTTCCTCTCCACAGCTTTATAACAGGAGAAATTGGTTTCTGTCCATACAGGTCACTCCAGTACTTATTTAGTCGTTTGTCATCACTAGACTAGACTACTGTGTACTGGCAGGTCTGAGACTAAAAAAAGACACTGGACCTCTGCACCCGATGCAGAATGCAGCAGAATAACTTGTTCTTAGGTTCTCCCACGTCAAGCCACCGCTACGCTCCATGCACTGGCTTCCTGACACTGCCCAAGTCAAATGTAACACACAGATGCTTGTCTGCGAATTGGAAAATGGACCCCACAGTGTACCGTATTATCTCCAGTCCTCAACCACTGCTCGACTGGACCCACTATCTCTCCAGGCACACGTTGAACATCCTCCAAAACTCTTCTCAGTAAATCCAAAAGGCTCCAAAAAACCCGCCTGTCTAATAATTTTCTCTCCTAAAAGAAGATGATGTATTTATTTTTTTTGTTTACATGCTTGCTTGATCCCGTGAGGGAAATTCTTTTCTTTATACATCCCAGCTTGTTTGGAAGCTGGGGTCAGAGTGCAGGGTCAGCCATGATATGGCCCTCCTGGAGCACAGAGGGCCTTGCTCAAGCACCTTGGCGATACCGGGACTTGATCTTCTGATCAGTAACCCAGCGCTTAAAACCATTGCACTACACCCCCTCCATAGTTAAACTGATGGTATTCGTAGTCTGTGTTCTATAAGTGCTTAGAGTGCAGTTATTTATAGACACGTCAAAAAGCGCAAAGCACCGGAATTGTAAATTGGCCAGAAAAGCACCACAATATAAAAATAACCATTCTGATTATTCATATTTACTGCACACTGGTTGCCACTTAATTTGTGCCATGCATGCATGCATGCAAACAGGTTTGCAAGCATCTGTTTCCTATATCAGAAACCGCAACCACACAATACAAGCACTCGAAAGACCTGATTAAACAGCCACTGCTTTTTTGATATAATGAAAGAATACTGTTGCTTTCCACCGACGCCAGAAGCGCGTTCTGAATACGCTGCTCAAGTCAGAGAGCCGCGGCGTCTTCATAATAGCAAGAAACCCGTATGTGTGCCTGATCTGTGCAACCAGGAAAGAGGCAGAATCGCATCCCATTAAGAATTCCTTCCTTATCTCCCGCTCGCAGGCGTGACCTCTAGATGCTCCACTTGCACACTGCTGAACCAATGTAACATGAGAGAATTGAGGTTTTACACCGACACACACTCCCAGCATGAATACGGACACTTCAACCTTTATTGGATAAAAGAAAATGTGTCATTTGGAGGTAAAATATAATAATAGTATATAATAAGTATAATAATAATAATAATAAGCATAAAATATATTTTATTAATTATTAAAAAATTATAAAAAATAATAATATAAATAATATTTACATGATTTAAGACCATAATGACCATCCAAATATTGCAATAATCCGATATTCAGATATAAACCACTATTTTAATATTATTTTTTACTCCTTTCTTGTTTAGGATTTTTGAGAAAAAAAGAGAGGTTAAAGTAAAAAAAAAAAATAGAAGTGTGTGTGTGTGTGTGTGTGAGTACAAAAGCAAAAAGAACACCTGTTAAAATACAAGTCTGCAGAGACGCAGGTTGGATCTCGCTCTGCTCATCCAGAACAAAAAAGCAACTATTAATGTCAGGCCATGTTCTCCCTCTCTCTTTTATTTAGGTCATATCATATCTGTGCTCAGTGCCTATGCCAGGCCTCTCGCTTTGTTTCCACAGCAATGCTGACAAGTGTGCATACGAGAGAGCAAGTGTGTGTGTGTGTGTGTGTGTGTGTGTGTGTGTGTGTGTGTGTGTGTGTATACACTCTTCTCTTTTCCTCTCAGGATCTCTGCCACCACTAATTCACTTTATTTGCCCCTCTGCTCCCTTAAGCCTATCAGCCATACCCTCCTCTTTCCTCACTCGTTTTCCTCCATGACCCTTTTAATCTTTTTTTCCCCTCGCTTTAAAGCTTTGGTCTCCACGTCCTCTTTATAGCAGTTCGCACAACAGACTCCCCAAGACCTCTGTGTGTTTCTGTCTCTCATTTGCTCCTCGTGAAAGTTTAAAAAAAAAAAAAAAAAAAAAAAAAAAAAAAAGGTGGGGGGTGGTGAGTATAAAGGAGCAAGCTCATGCAGTAGTGGCTGTGAAAGAAAAAAATGGGAGGGGTGGACCAGAAGGGAAGAGAGAGAGAGACAGAGTACAAAAAAAAGAGTGATAGAGAGAGAGATGGAAAGACTGGGAACAGGAGACACCCGGCCCGGAGTAGGCCATGTCATGTGAAGGGGCTTTATGGCGAGTTGGAGGGAGTGAGAGGGGTCTGGCTGTGGAAGGGACTCGGACACAGCAGTGCTACCGGATTAGGCAGGAATCGGTCCAGGAATGAGGAGTGGTCACAGACTCTGCTCCAAACAATATAAACAAAAATCTACCTACCTATTTCGTTCTATTCATCTTTAATATAACTGCACGATGAAAAGCCCTCTGGATATTAGTACAGTCAAAGTCTTCGTTTGCAGTTACATAATGCTCTCATAAAGCACATTACTCAAAATCAACATCTTTAAACACAACAAGAACTTATACGATAAGATAAACAACAACTGCAATTAAGCAGCGTCGAGAATCAGAATTGTGCACACGGAAACAGATTAAAACAGATAATGTGTACAGATAATACAGATCGGTATGTGGACACGTGCACCTCCATCATCGTGATTAATCTTTTTTGAGTAATTGGTGAATAGGAGTTCAAGGCGCACCACAATGCGCCAACATGGAACAGATTTTTGGAGCTATAATAACAGATTTGGATTATTTTGGTGGTCTAATTATTTGTGTGGCCGACAGGGAAATGCTGACACGGTGCTGGCAAACTAGAAAAAAAGAAAAAAGAAAGAAAGAAACTGATAGAAAGAGCAGAGAGCTACATCAGTATATGTGTGTGTGAGTGTGTGTGAATGAATGATGTGTGTGATATATATATATATATATATATATATATATATATATATATATATATATATATATATATATATTCATCTTCTACCGCTTTATCCGATCTTCCCTTCGGGTCACGGGGAGCCTGTGCCTATCTCAGGCGTCTATGGGCATTAAGGCAGGAGGATACACCCTGGATGGAATGCCAACCCATCGCAGGGCACACACACACACACACACACATTCACATTCACACACACATTCATACACTAGGGACAATTTTCCAAGGTGCCAATCAACCTATCATGCATGTTTTTTTTTGGACCGGGGAGGAAACCGGAGAGAACAAAAAACCCGGAGAAAAACCCCCTGAGGCACGGGGAGAACATGCAAACTCCACACACACACATGTGGCCGAGACGGGAATCGAACCCGGATCCTGGCGGTGTGAGGCGAAACGTGCTAACCACTACGCCACCGTGCCCCACTATTATATACTATATATATATATATATATATATATATATATATATATATATATATATATATATATATATATATATATATATAGAGAGAGATATAGAGAGAGTTTATCTTAGAGAGATAGAGAGAGAGAGAGAGAGAGAGAGAGAGAGAGAGAGAGAGAGAGAGAGAGAGAGAGAGAGGTGTTACAAAAATTGAGTAAAGCTCAAAATCCTTATAATAACTGTAAATACATGCAAATGCATACATATGGAAATATTTATCAAATTTGTTATATTAGGATATGAATATTAGGATGTTCAAAAAAAAATAGCAGTGCCTGCTTGTTCATTTACAAAGTCAAACATTTACTGTATAAACTGAAACAATCTTGAAGCTTTAGCTTTCTTGTAAATCACTGAACTATCATTTAGTTGTACGACCACAATTTCTAAGATCTGCTTTACATCTGCATTGCGTGGAGTCGACCAACCTCTGGCACCTGTGAACAGGTATTCCAGCCCAGAAACGGCATTTTTGGGCTCTACACTCCATAATGTTAATCTTGGTTTGGAATCAAGGTGCTGTTTGCTCACTGGTGTGTTTGGGGTTGTTGTCTTGTTAAAACACCCATTTCAAGGGCATTCCGTCTTCGGCATAAGGAACATGCCCTCTTTAAGTATTTAAATGTACTCACACTGAACTATGAACCCTGGAATGCAATAAATAGGCCCAGACCAAAGTTTGAGAAGGATCCCCATATCATGATGCTTGAGTCATTGGTTTCACAGTGTACTGTGGCATAAATTCAGTGTTTGGAGGTCGTCCGGAAAACTGTCTGCAGTCCCTATACCCAAAAAGAACAATATTGCTTTCATCAGTCCACAAAATATTGTACCGTGAAGACAGTGACGCAAGCATCATGATATGGGGATAAAAACTAATAAAGAAATTAAATAAATAAAGGGGGAAGAATTGGGTGTCTCATTGTCCTCTTTCGATATCAAACTCGCATGTCTTCCGTCTATAACAAATTAAAGAAATCGAGCTGTTTGTTCTGATACTTTTTGAAGGCACGTTGTTTACACACGGAATTCCGCTAAATTGGACTCGATCTAGTCCTGAGTGCCAGATACACTTCTTTCTTCATCACATTATATCAATATGGCACTTTGCTAAAGTATAATTTATGCGGTAAAGTACTACCACCATGTGCCAAATCTAAATGCACAAAAACTGACCGAGAACCGTAAAGCTTGCTCTCTGCAACCACTAAACCCAGCGGGAATAGAGCCGTGTACCTGCCACCCACCCCCACGCAATCACCCATCTACTCTCTCATCCATCACTCAGTCAAACCATAAAGTGTGTAGGTCAGAAATAAAGAAAGCAGAAGTGTGTATAAAAAGTAAAAGCGATGGGGCAGGACAGCGAATGAGCAGCACTGTTTAGCAGGGAGATTGGGATAATCTGTCCAGGAATGGAATTCCTGGACAAGAGCACAAAAAGCCTTTGAGAAAAGGGGAGTGGTTTGGAGGAAATGGATGGTGAGAACGCTTCTATTCCCCCCCCCCTTTTCCTCAAAATATAAGAATACAAGACCTTCTTCAGTCTCCTCACACTTACACACACACACACACGGCAAGGTAATGACGGCTCGTTTGCATCGTTGTCTCGTGCTACAAAACGAATTAAAAAATTGAGCGGGGAAACGGCGTTATTGTAAACGGGCCCGTTTTTTCCCCTCAGAATGCAGGCTGCGTGACTTAACCGCGGTAATGCAGAAGCACTGATCACACAGAACTGCACAAAAACAGACGCACAAGAGCCAGGCGGCACGCAAGTCCAATTAAAATCTAGAAAACGCCTCGTCAGCGGGTGACAGGTTCCATTACAACTTCAATACACGTGTGCGATTACTTTGACCACTGGCAGATACAGATGCAATACGAACGTCAATTTGAAACCCAAAAGTGCTGAATGAGTTTCGGGGGGAATTACATAATAAGCATGAATTTTTAGTGTAGTTAAAGTAACAATAAACAGGATGGAACACTGCAGAGGAGACCGTAAACAAATTACTAGAAGGAGAGAATTGATTATATTGCGGATGTTCTTAGTAAAACATCTACTTTTAAACAAACAATTTGAAACAAACAAATGAAAAATGTATGGCTAAAAAAAACATACATATGCACATATATTAAAATATTTTAATCTGGATTGGATTAGTGTAATCTGTAGTGGCAACTTTTCTACCCGCCCTCGTTCCTTGGAATTCGCACAATTACCATGAGAACATTTGTCTGTTTTCAATGTACCATAAATGTATACTTTTCAACTTTTCATGTTTAATACACTAACACATTTTAACAGATGCTAGAAGTATATATATATTCATTCAAAATCTGTCCCATTAAAAAAATATTTAATATTTATTTCAAACATTTCAATGTTTAAATGCACACACAATTTTTTTTGTGCGTGTGTGAGAGAAACAAAAACAAATAAAAGAAATGCATTAACTTACTCAGAATGAATATGCAAGTTTTACAAACAACAACAAAACGCAATCAACTCACATTTCCGTTCTCGACACCATGAGAGCGAGAGCTAAGTGGCAAAGAGGTTCGAGTGCTTTAACCAAGAGGATACTCAGAGAGGGGCCGTCATCCTTACCACTCCTTGCCTTAATTGCAGTTAATTGCATCAAGTGTCCCCAAGATCTAAATTCAGGCTGCAATTAGGAACGGGCAAACCTGACGCTGTCAAAATCGCACAACAAGCGGTACGCGTCTGCTACTTCCCGAGATGGCGGAGAAGAATTGCGCCAAATCAAATGATGGAATCGGCTGCCAAAATAACGGTCGAGACACTCGATCACTACGTGTCAAAGAAATTCTGCTTTTCCCATTTCCGCTGCAAGTCAGAGGCACAAATGAAAGTGAACGAGTCATGGGAGTGCAATTTTCAAGAAGAAGAAAAAGTGTCACACATTTAGCGTTTCATCTCATTTTGAAATGTCTTTGATTTGTGGCGTCCCACAGCTATATATGATACGATATATGATATGATATGGACTTACAACTCACTTTCAAAGCACAGGGTAATCTGTATCTCATCTTCCCTTGGTCTCTTCCATCCTCCCTCCTGATTACGGCAGACAGTGAGAGACGGACTCAATTGTCCATGGCTTCAGTGGAAGATCTACACATGAGCACCCAGCTTTACACCGCTTTCTACAATGCCTGCATGTTCAGTTGCCTCGAAAAATGCCCTTGAACGCATTTGTCTCCATGACAGTCTTGAGAATGATTTCTGTTACTATAGGGAAAACATCATGAAGGAACAGAGTTTGCACCACAGGATGCACCTGGTCCTATAAAACGGCCTCATGGTCCCTGTAAAATGAGCACACAGAGAAATCACTGCATCTAATGACTCCTAGGAGATGGCCGCCCGTGCCATTACGGATTCACCACCGGGCTGGCAGCAGACATGACTGCAAGCTTTCTTCAGCCTGAATCCAAACCTAAGTATGTCCAGATGGAGGGAAAATTCGACTCGTGAAAACTTTTTTTTTTTTGTTGAGCAGAGGTTTCCGGCTTGGTCAATCAGATACATGCACTCTCAGAACTGTGGTCATTTTGTACAAGGCAGAAAACACTGATGCACTGAGGATGCAGCAACCGTTCCTTTAACAGAGACAGACATCTATTTTTCCCCTGCGCTTTACTGATCTGCCATCGCTTTCCTTCCAAAAGGGTTCGCTTTCCTTCTCCTGCAATAAGAACGGCCGAGCCGAAGTCTGGCGTTTGCAGCTTTGTGTTGCGCTTCTAAACGAAAACAGTCCTAGCTCAGCTCGGATAGCTTTCCCATGAATGAAGAGCAGAGGAAATTATGGGTTGGAGCGATCAGGTGGAAGGAACGCAATTATAAATTGTTGTAATGCGCAGGGGAAGGCGCATAGTACAGTGTATAGTCAGCATTTTTTTTTTTTTTTGCTGCAGAGTACATTAATTGACTATACCGGTGTTGCTATGGCTCAGATGCAGTGTAACTTTCCAGCTTTTCATCCTAAAAAACGGTTTGTGCTTCATAGGGCGAATGGTTGGCAAGGATTTTAAACAAACAAACACGTCCATCACATCGGCAATCTTATTTTAATTACTACTGTTATTTACTGTTAACGCCCGATGAATTAAACTATCAGGAATGGTTGTCTAGTGTTAAACATCTTCAACAAAAATGGAACAGAAAAACGGTGATTAACCAGATAGTGTCCGTGTCAGTCTAGATGATGTCGAAGCAATCTGTAGTCGGTAGCGAAAGAGAGCAAAATTGGCCGTGGCATACTCTGTGAATAAGCACCTCACACCTTTATCTATTACAGCAATGCAAACATCGCTAGAAGCTGTGAATGTGGGAAAATAATTTGCATTCCATTGCAAACAAACAGAAAGAAAAAAAATTTTCTTTATTCAATTATTGTTAATTAAAATGTAGATTGTTTTTTTACTGGGTAGTTGTGTGGGGGCTACAGGGCAATATTTGCTTATTTATGCCCTCCTATAAATAACTAAATCTATAAACAAACAATAATGCTTCACACACATTTCAAATGCACACTGAAAAGGCATCACATAACATGTGCTTGACCAAAAACACAACTGTGATCTCGGTTTAGAGACCATCCAAAACATTCATAAAGCGCAATCAAAACCCCATTCCTATATCCTACGTTCCAGTTAAATACATTTATTTCAATTAATCCAAAAGATAAAAAGTTAGTATAAGGATTATTCTGGATATAACCTTTGTACATCCTCTACTACTGATTCAGTTCTAGACAAATAACCTTCCCAATCTAGTGTATTCACTTTTAATGCATACTCCATCATTTTGTAGGATATTTGAGTTGAATTGTATAGATTAGACTGCACTATTAAAAAACTAAAATAAACAAATAAATAAATATTTTAAAAAAAGATAATGCTCAATGAATGTAAGCATTCACAGGCCTCGCAATGTTAAAGAGGATTAAAGCATATTAGTGGCAACCCTGTGCAGGCCCCGGCCCTCTGACATGCACTGCTAATGTGTGATTTATTAACGGCTCAACAGCAAGGTCACCTATGGTGTGTCTGTAGTCCATTATCTTGCAAAAACTCATGGCTGAATCCGGGTGAAACCTGACAATATTCTACTGCACCGTTTACCTGATCAATTGCCTTTGATATAACAGTGATTTTATATACATATATACTTTTTTTTTTTTTAAGATATCCTTGTCCATTAAAATTTTTTCATCCCACCTCCCATTTGGTGCTCATGCACCCACAAAGGAGGAGCGAGAGTGGTGCGAGAAAAGCGAGTGGAAACGAGTTCTCAATCGTATGCAAATAGGAATGCGCTCACACCGTCAGTTCGCGCCCGTAATCCCACCCTGAGAATGAACACACTACAGTTTTGTTGAAACTTGGTGGTGGGAGATCTATTGGTATTAAAGTAGATAGAAGTTTGACACATTGTCAGGGTTATCAGCATAAGCCTCAAAAACAGGAAATCACAAAAAAAGACCCTTTTTACGACCCAGAAAACGTGTGCATGTGCGGATACTGATACCCATTCGACATTTTATTTTTTAGATGAAAAAACTAGGGGGCTGTCAAAGTTAACATGTTAATAACAATGCATTAAAGGAAAATTCACTTTAACAGCACTAATTGTATTAATGCGGGATTAACGCAGCACGCAATACTATGATCTGCTCGTTCACTCGTGTTGGTGAAAGAATGAGAGTCGGACAACAAAGACTTCCCTGGGCATTTTTCATCCTGGACAAATGAAAAGAAACTCAAATGAATGAAGAACTTCAGTCCGTGGCCTTCCATGTTAATTTCAGAATTGACCTTTCCTCAGCCGTTAGAATGGAATATAAAAGAAGGCGATTGATGCGTTTTATTAACGAAAAACACACAGCTGTGTGTATCCACTCATGCGTCTTAAATTTCCCCGAATTACGCCTACTAGCTGCGCATTTCACAACAGGTATGAGCTACTCACTATAGTACCGTATGGAACCTAAACGTTTCACCAGTTTATATGGAAAGCAACCAAAACCGGAACAGAATTCTTAAAGGAGCCACGCACCGTATTTAACAATTAAAACAACCGCTAAAAAATTACATAGAAATGAATCAATTAACAAGAATATGAATATTACAGGACTAATTTACAGAGTGAAGAAAAAATTTAAAACAAATAATGAAATATAAAAGCACACTATACAGAGAAGGTTGAACTTGGTGAACTTTATACAGACTGGCTGTTAAACAGTATTCTATTTAATCGAAAGAGTGTTAAATCGATGAACGCGCTTCAGTGATTTTATACGTTTGTGACTGAGGACTGACTGACTGCTCCTGTAAGGTCCTGTGAAGGACATTTGCCACACCTCTCTGTGTTCCTTCAGCGGCACGTTTCCTCAGAAAGTTGCACAGCCATTAGCACATCTACGTAAGCTCGCATACCAAAGCAATGTGGTCATGCTGCCTCGATAAAAAGCTGACATCTGTCCAGAAACCCGGCCAGTCAGCTGTGTGCGCGCGTGTGTTTGAAACATGCCAAAATAGCTTAAGAGCTGCAAGTAGAATTCCATCAAAGACTCTGATTCAGCGAAATGCACAAATTCACAGCTAGTAGTGCAATCTAGTGTCATTGCTTACCCCTAGACATCCCCTCTGAGAATCAAGCTCCAGGGCGAAGTACTAAAAGGGATCGCAATCTGATGGACAAATGGACTGTGACTAACAATATAGATTATCAAGCAAACAAAAATTAAAAATTCCTGACAGACAGGTTGTACAATGTGTTCTCACTGTAAAAAAAAAACAAAAACAAAAAACAGCATATCCGCTTATATTTACAAACAAAACCTACATCTACATACAGTCTGTACATTCTAAAAAAAAAATTTACAATCTGCAGTTAAGAAAGATTTCACTCCAAAACTTTCCACCAGAAATAAAAGAAAATACCTTAAAAACAGGCGGAAAAAAAGTGAGAGCGGGAGAGAGAGAGAGAGAGAGAGAGAGAGAGAGAGCATATTTTGTACAAACTGATGTTGATGAGCCCAGTTCCAACAGGATAATATGTCCAAGAACTTATAATGAACTTTGATGATGATGGATGATGAATTCCTTCATTGGACCAAAATTAAAGTGTCTCTGAGTCTGACTTTTCAGCACTAATAGAGACGATCTGTCTTAGATGATGAGTGAGGGAAGGCCAATAGAGTGACTCAGAAATGTCGGCACATCACGTTCCATGTACGACGGTTAAGTATGAAATAGTGCTCGTGTTGCATTTTTTTTTTAGCTTTACCACGAAAAGACGTGCGAGTTAAATTCTACTAACTCCACTTAAAATGTGCTTGTGACGCCTGTTGATGCACATAGTAACCGGAGATTAGAATACATAAACTATATCCCAAAGCCTAGCAACGCAACGAGCATGTAGCGTGAGAAATACGCACAAATAATTAGCACTTGTTACTGCAAGGGATCGACATCTTGGCAGCACACGCACAAAAAAAGGAAAGAAAAAAGAAAGAAAAGAAGAAGGGGGGGGGGGGGGGGGGGGGGGGGGGGGGGGGGGGGACACATACCCAATATAAAATTTTACACATAAGGCAGAGGTGACTGCATGTCTATAAAGAAGATAAGTAGCAATTAGCAAAACAGATTAGCAAACCTGGCATAAGATAACATCACTACTAACGTCAGACTTCTATCAGGTTCCAGGGTGAGTGAGAGCGCTGGGCTGCAGTGTTTTGCAGGGACCGGGTCGGTGTAGTGGTGAAACCGGAGCCTGCTGGGAAGTCTCGGCTCATGCTTTATTCAGGGGTTGTGGGTCATTTCCTTCAACGCCGCGAACAGATCGAAAGGCTAAAGTCGGGCTCATGACACAATTATGGTGAACCGTCTACAAAACCCGGTGAAGATGCGCAAATTACACGTTTCCTTGCTCATTTTTTAATTACAAATTTCTACTTACTGCCACGTAGCTATTTATGGGTTCGTTCACGGCTATGGAGACAAAAGTTAGTACACACCCGACTATAAGATTCTTATTTTTGCTTCGAACAACCCAAATACAATAACTTCCACTATTCTAGGAAGATGATTCACTAGATTTTGAAGTGTGCTTGTGGAGATATCAGCTTATCAAGGGCATAGTAAAGTCAGGTACCGAGTTCATTGCAAAAGGGTTCAATTTGTGATATGGTAAATGCACATATAATCACAATTATGTTACTGAATGTTAAATCACATAACACTTTCCTTTACAACAAACTTTGTGAACAGCAAACCATACTCAGCCGTTACAATATTTTAGGAAAAATTCTTATCGTACCCGTCTTTGCGATTAATGGGTTAGTCTGGAACACCCAGTGCTTAAAACCTTGAAAATCCTTTTCCATGAGTCACTCATTATAGTCTCACCCCTTCGAAAAATTTGGTCACATGTTCAACATTATCACAAGAAGAAGTATATATTCATTTATTCACATTCGTTTTATGATTTAAATGATAATTTCAACTCATAAAAAAAGTAGAACTAGGGCTAGGGATCAAAAATCAATTCTGATTCTGGAATCAGATGCTTGGTATAACATTTCAATTTCAATTCCTCTTATCGATTCCTGATTTTTTTTTCATCTGCCAGGACCTAATGTGGTAATCTAAACATCAATTTTAAGGACCTGTTAGGATCCTCGGGTCTCGAGGCACCAACTTATGGTTTCAGGACACACACTTCTGCGTTCACGGAGGATTCAGCGGCCAAATCCGATGGCTTTGTGTTATCCAATGGAAAACTTTAAAGTATAGAATTTTTTGGCTTTTGGCTCTGTGTAATTTTCTCTTACTATCTCTTTTTCACATGGCAATCTGCAAGGACCTTCCGCAAGTCAAATCCAATCTGACAGGACCTTACGTGGTAATCTGAACATCACTTTACAAGATGGACCGCGGGAAGTGCTCAAAAGTGTGCTACACATTGTAAAAAGCAAAGACAAAGCTGTGATTACTGTAATAAACTAATACGTTGCATGCAAGGTGTCACAACCAACATGACTAAGCATCTGTGGTTGGTTTCATAGCTTTTTGAATTGAAACTGGCCATTTCTACTATACTCCATATTAAAAAAAAGGATCGGGACTTTTTCGGCTTTAAACTTTGTTACCAGGTTGAAGGCTCACAATAAGATCACCAAAACAAAGAAAAGCCAAACCTGTTCCGGCATGACAATGTCACTGTGCACAAAGCCTGTTCCCTGAAGATGTTTACAAGGGTTTGGAGTGGAAGATCTTGAGTGACCTGCTCCAGAGCTTTGACCTTTACACTATTAAACACCCCTGGGGTGAATTGGAACGTTGACTGTCTTTAAACAACACTCAAACGAAAACCCAGAGGAACATCTCAGAAAAGAGGATGCTATTATAACATGTTATTGGTAGTGCGCAAGTTTCTGAAAGCCTGCCAAGTTACCGAAGCACCCTTTTTATAAGATTTTTATTGAGTGTGAGGATGTGTATATATTTAAACTCTACGGTATTTGTCCACGTGTATGTAGGGAAGTGCACTCGAGGGTAAACTGATTACGTAGTTTAATCTCACTTAATCAGGTAAGCGGAATTGGCATGCCCTCCGAACAAGGGGGCAAACTAAATGCAAAGAGACACATATGATATAAAAGGCACATCTGAAGACTGACTGGGAGTGACGCAGACGAGAGATGAGCTTGTTGTGCTTGGGGGCTTGGCACACAGAGCTTTGTGCAGTGTCTTTTTTTTTTTAAAGGACTGCAAAAACGTCTTTGCTGACAATGATGAATGGCTCATCGGTCGATCTCGGTTGGCCAGTGCAATTTTAGGTGATCTCTAACAGCAACACGCCCGACTTCTGAGGAAAACAAAGAATGCCTTGCTCACAATTCACTGTATTACAGTTGCAAATATGGCAGTGGAAAAGATAATGATAACGAGGGATTTTTAGGCCATCGCAGGTTTCCCATGAAGTAATGGGGATAAAAAAAAAGAAGTAAAACATTATAAAATAAACATTTTAAGGAGTTTAAGCATATGAAATTAATTTCCCAAGTGTCTGAGCAGTGCTGCTGAAAATAGCTTGCTTAATGTATTTCTAGGACCAACAACTTATAAAAACAGACAGATTTTTTTTCTTGGTGACAATGTGTCTCTACTGAAGTGTCTGTGAAGCAGAGATATGTGCCATGTTGTGCATATCAAGCAGGAAGCCGTTTCCCATATACGGCAATGTAGGGGCGTTTCTTGACTTCATCAGTGCGGCTGTGCATGAGCAGGGCAGTTTAGTATGTGTAGGATTTATTAGTGTCTAGCGCACAGAGCTGTGCGTATGCATGCGGGATGACTCGCTCTAGTCGCCCTTCCGTAGACGAGGCTATAATAAATTGTCCAAAAAAAACGAACAGAAAATTGGTACCTAAAGCCCCTCCCATCAAAAGGAAAAGTGATCGCCTGCAGGAATCCGCTTTCCTTTGTCAAGGAACACAGAGTCAACAGGTAATAAGAATTCATGTGACTTAAGCCAAGAGTACGGATTTCATCAAACCCTATCAGGCCAGTCTTACCACTCATTGAAGCCCAACAAAACCCGAATCAATTAACACTCTGTCCTAGGGTTAGTAATCAAAAATCGATTCTGATTCTAAGAATCGGATACTCGTTATAAAATTTTGATTCCTTTTATCGATTCCTGGGTGCATTTTTTTTTTCACCTGGCAATCTAACAGGACCTTCCACACAGCCAATCTTCCAGGACCTTATGTGATAATCTAAAAATCTGTTTAAATATACGGGTTTAGTATGTGGAAAATTTAAAGCTTTTATCGAGACAAGAATACCACATCTGAATACTGATAGTGATAATGGTCATGAGATTGAGTTCCCCATAATCCAAGGATGTTTAATATGGTAATTAAATTAACTACTCGTTTCGTTTTCACAGGTATTCTTGGATGCAAATTCAGCATTAAAAATGTAAATTGTTCTAAAAAGAAAAACAAACAACTATTATCATTATATATTTTTCTAATAAAGAAAAACTAACTTTTTATCTGATTAATTGATGGAATGCTCAAGTACTAAAATAATCAATAGCAACATCCCTAATACAATGTAATGTCAGTAAGAGCATTGTTCCTTACTCAAATCGAGCATCAACTTCACAAGGCCAATTCCAGCTTGCAGTCATGAAAATAGGAACAGTCACACACTTGCTCCTCTGACCTGAATGACCTTGTGGCCCCAATACATTTCTGACACAAACCAGTAGAAGAACCCATGTTCTCCCACTTCTGCTTCCTCCCTGAGAGTAGACGCGCCTGCATTTTTCACACATGACTTGCAGTAACTGCATGTGAGGGAGTGCGAATTGATGAGGTGGTAGTTACACCTCACTGCCCTGGTTAGGATCTTCAGTGAAGTGTCGGAAACATCTGGATAGCTTATGAACTGTCTTCACCTGAACAGGGCAGAGGTGATTATTATTCAGAAATCCATAATCCATAAAGAGTAAGCATACACAGTATACACATGAAGGTGTTCGGTAGGGTTGAGGTCCATCAGCAGGCCACAGAAGACCTTTCACACAAGACCTTCCAAAGCCATGGAGCTCAATTTGTGCATGGCGGGGGGTGGGGGGGGGGGGGGGGGTATTGTCATGCTGGACATTATTGTGTGGCTTCAGCTTTGTGAAGAACCACACATGGCTGTAACATTTGTGTCAATACATTTTGTCAAAATAGTGTATGATTAGGTAATGATCGTCTTCTTTTGCTGAATATGACCAGTTGGATATGAGTGGGTAGGAAGGAAGCTTGAAATCACCACGGGTTTAACAAGCTTTATATATAATCTGCATGTTTATAACGATCACAGCGTCAGCAGCGATATTTCCATATTGTATTTACCAAACTGTTGAATGAAAACACAGAAAGAATGCTCCAAGCTCGAAGCGTGGCTTCTGGTGCAAAAAACGAGCCCAAGCCATTTTCTTCTTTCATATCTGCCCACATGCATTTATGTTTCTCAAGTACACCGTGACAGCGCTCCTCTTGGCCTTGAAACAGACGCTGCTTTTCTTTTCCATATTATCCCACTGACATCATGGAGACACAGAGCATTACGAATATCTGAGGAGTGATTTCAGGATTCCTAACATCAGTACCTCACAAACAATTAACCGGGTACTCGAATGTCCAAACAGCCTGCCATTTAAACTAGAGAAACTTATTTTAGGATGATTTTCATTTGAATAAAAACCTTGGCACAAAGGTAACTTTCCATTCGCAACGCAATCTGAATTACACTATATAGACAAAAGACTGTGCGCCTGTCTATGATTCATGTGTGCTTTTTGAACATCTTTTTCTACAATTATTCATGTCGGCTGCAATTCAGCGCTCCATCATTTCAAAGGTGTTTAAAAGGGTTTAAAAAGAACAGAGCCCTATAGCACTCAAGATCCTCACCAAACCAAATGTAAGCGATATCTTCCTGGAGCTCATTTCCTTCACGTGGGCATTGCCAATATGAGACAGGTTTGGGATTCCTAGTGCAAGTGAAGTGGAACTTTCCATTTACCCCATTCAATGACATCTTAAACAATCGCAGGCCACCTATTTTGGAGTACAGTGTTATAAAAGAACCACATAAAGCAAGGAAATGTCGGGTTTCACATTCACGCATGTCACGCATTTAAAATAAAAGTATCCAGAAATGCAGTCTTATCTTCATATGTGAGCCACTAAACCACTTTAGTTTGAAAGATGAAATATGGCAGCCTATAAACTAACTTTCTCATGAGTGTCTAATAACATGATTAGGCAAGCAGATTTGAGTACATTACTCACTGTTAGCTGATGCCAGGTGAATAGAAATAGTGCAAATGAGGTTCGCTCTTCTTCAAAAACGCTTCTTGCCTACCTCTTGATTACAATGCAATACAATCAAACACAGCACTTGGTACTAATTTTAAAAGTTCAATACTAATTGTAAGTAAAAAGTAAAAATCAATGCTTATATCTAACAATCCAATTAGCTGTGAATCGACAAACAACTGCAATGCTCTGTTGGACCTTAATAACCTTTATAAGCCAGTAAACCTTAATCGAATTCACAAAATTACTATATGAACAAAAGTATTGGGACACCTGACTTTTCCATTCATATGCGCTTCTGTTAAGATAAAGGTACACAGGCACATTTGTACGGTACATAACTGAATGTGGTCAATGTTCCTTTCGCTGGGACTAGAAGACCCAAACCTGTTCCAGCATGACAATGCCCCTGTACACAATGCCTGGTGCCTGAATGAACACAAATCTAGACAAATCTACTAAAAGATCTTCCCAGAAGGGCAGAGTATATTATAAAAGCAGATGGAAACTAAATGTGGAATAGGATGTTTAAAAAGCACACACACATATTTATGGGCTGGTGTAACACAATTTAAGATTATAAGTTACAGGACGTAACAAACATCTATGACTTCAAGTAGACAAGATACAACAATTCATTATCTATTTTACATATAAGAGTTTCAAAATGACTTGCGCTTATAATCACATGGTCCAACATTACTGGAATACCTACCGGCAATTATGTTCCCATTTACTGTCTTACCGGCAAGGCAACAATGCTTTCCCTTCATAGCCATCAACACGTTTATTACTCCAGCTTTCGCTTTTGGAATAGATTACCATCCTAACTTTGCAGTTTGCAGCTTTTAATCGCTGTTGCCAAATAAAGGAAATACAACCTGATGCAGTGCGTGGGTTTATTAGCAGATGGCATGCAAATGATTCCAAGTGTCTTCCTTCCTAAGTTTACAAATGAACTGATAAATGCTAGGAAGGCGAGTGACGAAAGGAAAAACATTCAGCAAGCTCTGAATATAACCGTGCTAATATACAAACAACAATCATGCTTCTATATTAGGACAATGACGAGTGCTCGTTTCCCAAATACCGAACCCAGAAAAGCAGCAGATCGCAGTGGTAAGTAAACAGACATGGTAGAGCAAGCATTAGGAAACAGGAAATGTTACAATGCTCAAGCAAAATCAGGATGCAGAAGAAAGCTGCAGAATCTCACACATCTTATGCATGTGGACATGTTTGAAAATGTCATCATCGATTGTTTGAGGAAGTGCAGACATCAGGAATGCAGGCTGGCCGCTTCAGAGCAAGCGTCCCCCACAGGCGAATACAGTCGTCTCTAAGCCAGGGTCAAAGTGACTTGCTCACAGATCAACAGACTTACACAAAGATGGCTTTCATAATGCCTTAACATTTCAAGAGCTACTGCAATTTATTGGAAATAATAATATAACGGCATTGAATATTTCTATCGTCTTTTTTTTATATCGTATGCATGTGCTGCATGCTTATAGATATTACAAAAAGAGACGCAAAATGCAAAACACCACACTGTTCAGTTACAAATCACTATTTCCTTATCTACGTGAATAGACCAGATTTGATGGCCTGAGCAAGCCATGACTCAGCAAAAAGAACAGATTTCAAGACAGCAAGGGGTCGAGGACGGCGCCTTCTGTCGCTTTATTTACTTGTCCCAAAACAACCTTGTGTTTACATGGTCCGAATAATCAACTACATAATTAGGCAGCAGTCAGCTAGGAGATCGTAATGTCCAATTTCTCCCCAATTTGGTAACCAGCCAATTTCCACCACAGACTCTGGGCCACTGCTCACACCGAGAACCATTTTCACATCAAAACACACTGAACATAATCGTGTCCACAATATTCACGCATTTTCCAGCAGGTGTGATCGTGATTTTTTTTCTTTCCACATTTGTGCAACTTAACTGTGGTGAAATATAAAAATTAAGTGCTGTGTAAATGAACAGCTCATATAAGGTTTTCATTCAGTGAGTCACATGTCTCATGTATATATATATACACACACACACACACAAACAGACGAAAGTATGTGGAAAGCTGACCATGTCTATTAGTATTTAGTGCTTGAACATCTTATTTCACATTTAGTCCATTTGCAGTTAAAATAACCTTCAGTCTCCTCGATTTTGGGGTTTTGCTCATATAGATTTGTGCTAATGAAGCCACATGGCCATTAATACGCTCAAGGTGTTATGAGGAGGCCTGATCTGCACTCAATGTTCCACAGAGTTGAGGTCGGAGCACTAGCAGGCCAGACAGGAAATCTTCATGTAGAAACATTGTACAGTTTTGGGTCTCCGAGTTCAAGTGAGACTGTAATTTTGTGGGAACAGTTTGGGGAAGAATCACATACGGATGGGGAAAAAAAATCAGGCGTCTTTTTTTTCTATCGAGTGTAGTTATGATTTTAGATATTTGATATTATAAGATCGTGAAAAGTTACTACACTGGAGCACTAGAGTTAGGATCCATAATGATGTATTTGGGGCAACAGAATAATTTCCTTGTTTAATTTGATGAATCACCCGTTATGTGTTATGTACCCACTGAGTATCCGTACGTGCTGCGTCAGACTGGCGGGTGGATCTTGTCCTAAGGCAGCCTAATGATACAGGGCTTTACAGAGCTTCCTCTAGAAAGATTAGCCGAACGAGTCATCCAGACAACACGCCGGGCTCTTCTAAATATGCTCGTTTGCACATCGCTAATGGTTACACATCAGAAACGTTCCCCAGAACACAGTGCTGAAGCAGATCGCTCTGATCCCTACAGCTCACCCAGCAACAGCCGCTGTTACCAGGGAACTAAAATCCAAAGTAGCACACACCCTCATGTGACATGAGCAAAGCTGTACTACTGTGAGTGCACATCAGAGTTATCTGTGGAAATCACACCATGTGCCTAGATGTTGATTGTGAATCACTTTGAAGTGAGAATTTAGCCAAAAAAAAATATATATAAAAAAGATTTAATTTAATCTTTTCCTCACTCTAAAAGGTTATCAAGCTGCCAAGAAGGCACCCGGGGGGTGGAGGGGGCCACTGGAAAATTAATATGACACGGTTTGTGAAACATTCTGATGTATGTGGGTGGGAGTGGGGGGGCTGTATCTGCACCAAACACGAGGTAACACTAAACATCACATGAAATTATTACAGACAGTAATCACATCCAGGAAGAAAACAGGGTCTGGGAGTCCCAAAAATAAAAGTTTGTAATAAAGTCTACACAGGGTAATAAGCAATATGTATTGTCATATCAGTTTTCATTACAATGTCATAACGATTACTGACCCATATACAGTATAAACCATTAACAACTTCCTTCAAAACTATTAATTGTAGGCCAAAAGGGTTTAAATTGTTTTTTAGAAATTATTAGCAAAAAGAATGGGCATATTTGGGCCACATGCCAAGTGTCTGAATGACTGGAAAGCTTTATTAATGGGTATCACATCTAATTCCAGAGATGACAACAATGTCTGGTTTAATATATCGTTATAATTGAGCAATTAAAAAAAAAATAAAACAATGAGAAGTTGATGGGTCTCATTTTCCATTCTACAATATCAAGTACATCATCACATTGTCTCATCCTAGAAGACGACAATCACATTCATTGTGATCTAGTGCAAGAGACGAGTTTTTTTTTAATTGGGACATTCGTTTGGTCTAAAATAACTCATTAATAATTATGGATACTGCAAGTTTACAGTGTTCGCTGCAACTCATAAATGATAGATGACTCATGGTTTATTTACTACTAAAAGGTGCGCAGTCTAATGGGATGTACTATAAAGTAACGTGTGAATGGTAGCGCAGTGGTTAAGGTGCTGAGTTGCTCATCGCAAGGCCCTTAACGCCTCTGTGCTCCGTAGGATCTGTATCATAGATCTGACCCCAGTCTCTGAACAAGAGGGGATACATTTCTCGTTACAAATAAAGACCAACGGTCAACGAAAAATTCTAGGAAACTATAAAAAATAAATAAAGCCATTGGATCTGCATTGTACGAAAGCTTTAATCAGCATAATTAGACAAACACCTGATTATTTTCAAATACTGAATTATAGTGTGTCTGTGTACTAGGATTCTTGTGTCTCGGTCAGTGCGTTCATGTTTGAAAGCGCATCAGTACATCGCAATGCCCCAACACTCATCACTCTTTCACACCAAATCTATGGCCTGTCTTTTGTGTTGCGACGTAATCTCTTCATGAGCATTTAAGCGTGTGGTTTGTTTGTTTGTGTTTCTGTCTATATTTAACTAGGCGAGTTTGAACACTACTCTCGTCAGTCCAGACACCATCAAATATTGGGAAAAGGCAAAACCGGACAAGCTTTGTCGAGCATTTAGGCTTTGCACAACGGCTTTGCACAGCTCTCTCTCATACCCCCCGTCTAGTCATACAAGCTTTACTGATTCGGAGTGCATATGATTAAGAACTTCATTCAGCAGGCTGTCGAAACATTTTCTAAGCAAACCCTTGCTTATGAGACCGAATGCAAATGCAAAGTAGAGGCAAACCCTCGCTGCCATTGAGCAGGTGGAAATATCCAGTAAAGCCACATTTGGTTCACTTCAGTGCCAAAAAAAAAAAAAAATCACAGTAGTGTCTCCAGGACTGTGCTATCTGTCTGCGTGCCCGAGTGCGATGTCTATGATCCGTCAGCATGGTGAAGTCGGCTCAGCGGGCAGCAGGAAGGTCTCGGCATGTCTTGGTGCTCATCACAGCATCGGCGCTTGTCACCGCTTGGAGGCTTTGATACCCCCTTAACCCCTTGTCAAACTTCTAACAGCTTGAACAGAGCCAATTTAATGTATGTATTCCTCCAATACCAGTTGGGGCATATTTGACACATGCATAGATCATATTGGAGGCACTAATTGTGCAATTATAGCATGTGCTTGAAAGCAAACACACACATAATTAATTTTCTTGATATGATTGTAAATAAATTCAGGCAACAAGGGATTAAAACCCCACTTTCATAATAATAGAATAACGTGTAATAATATAAATAACATGTAATAAGATGTAATCCTGATCCAGTATTGGGTTTGTTTTTACATTTGTGACATTTATCAGACACCCTTATCTAGAGTAAATGCCATTTATTGCACTTATACAGATGAGACATCGACGGTTAAGGGCCTTGCAGAAGGGCCCTGCAATGATTGCATGATAGTGGGTGGAATTTGGCCTTTTGGATCCAATGCCTTAACAGCAAAGGTACCACCTCTCCTGGGAAGGAGCTTCTGTCATTGCCTTACCCCTACACTCGATTATTCAGCTTTTTAATAAGTGTTAATAAAAAAAGAAGAAGAAAGTCTGATTATGTTTACTATCCGAATCTCCCCTGAGCATGAGTATTTGGATCCCAGTTTGTTCCCGGGGTAATAAAACGTATGTAAGGACATGTGGAGGGTCCAGTTTAGGATAACCTTAGGAATCTGTACCCTCTGTTCTTGTGAAAACCTTTGCACATTAAATAAGCACAGCGGGAGAGATAGAGACTGGAGCTTGGGCAGAGTACAGGTCACTGTCGTGATAATCATTAACCGGCAGGCATAGAATTCTAATAAAGCCACAATCGGCTCTTTATTTCGGTCCTTTAATATGCCATTATAAGTCATCGCATATCAGACATTGCATCCGGATTTTAGATGATCTCTCGATGGTCCGTTGCCTCACAGACTGGTGAGACAAGTCATACCATTCCTCTTCTCATGCTGAAACACTACACCTGAGGCTGAGAGGATTTGTACTCCTGCATATTTGCCCAAGAAATCAGCACACTTTAGGCCACAATACACAATGTGCCGTTTCTGAAAAGCGCCTCTGCTGACAAAATATTGACCAGTAAACAGGGCGATGACATTTCCGTGGGAAATCGAGGGGGACGGGAATTCGGCGAGCGCCGCGGCCGAAAATCAAACAAACAAGGAGCCACATTGCTGTTGTGTGCTTGCTGTGTGAAGTAGCAGCAGTAAATGGAGCAAATCTTATCTGGAGCTTGCGTGAACATTTCAAAGTTGACAAAATCAACGGTGATGGAAGGAATTCCAGCATTGGAACAAGATGAAATAACAGCGAAGAGAGGAGCTGATTAGGGGAGAGAAAAAATGACCACTTAAATGACACATTTTTAAGCTTTTCACTTCAGAGCGGATGATCTACATACATACATCTATATATATATATATATATATATATATATATATATATATATATATATATATATATATATATATATTATATATATTATATATATATTATACCCTTGCTACCCTACACTCGATTATTTAGCTTTTTAATAAGTGTTAATAAAAAATAAAAAAAGAAGAAATATGAGTCTGATTATGTTTACTATCCGAATCTCCCCTGAGCATGAGTATTTGGATCCCAGTTTGTTCCCGGGGTAATAAAACCCATGTAAGGACATGTGGAGGGTCCAGTTTAGGATAACCTTACCTTATATATATATATATATATATATATATATATATATATATAGATATAGATATAGATAGATATAGATAGATACATACATACATACACACACATACATACATACATAGAGCAGGTCACTGCAGTGTTTAAACAGGTTCCACTTGAGTTGCACCAAGTAGTAAAGTTGTGCAGATCAGGACTGCGCCAGGTGGAGGACGCTAGTCCACATAGCTTGCATCGGAAGAGCCATGAGCTCTGTATGTTCAGGGATTATAGCGCGACATTGCAAACTTTCCTCGACGCTCCAAAGCTATACATCCTAATAGCCGGTTAGTTAGCTAGCTTGCCTAATGCAGGCCATACTTACAGCGGAGCATATCCACTCTGCTTAGCTAACTTGGCTAATATATAATCGTGTTTTATGATGGCGTAGAGTCCAGGCTGCAGCTTAGCTTCGGCGTTGCTGACAGCTACATATGTACAGTGTGAATCAGAGACTTGGCTGTCACGGGCAGCGGGAACTCGCGAAAGATACCCGAAACGCCACAGCTAGCTTCGTGTAACCAAGTCGGATAAGTTAGCCCCCCCCAGCCCAGTTTAAAAAAAACAAACAAAAAAACAAACAAAACTTACGTTTCTAGCCAAACCAAGTATTAGCAGCCCGGGTTCAGCGTGTCAGTGCGTCCGCGGTCAACAAGTCGACCAGTGTTTATAAGCGACCAATTCCCGTTGGCTAAACAGCTCCCGCTAGTTGGCTAATCACATCATCCTTCTTTCCCCATACAGGAGGAGAGTTCAAGACCGAGTCAGCCTTCTTACCTGTTCCAATTAAGCACACTTCGGCCTGTCCGTATTCCCAGTCGGCTCGGACGAAATCCGGATGTATAAGTTCCAAATGTATGCGTCGGAGAAAAAAAACAAACAAACCACGCAGAGTCCCGCAGACGAGAGTAATCCTACACCGCCCGCTTCACCTGCCTGCTTCGGTACAGTGCGGCTCTGAGCCCGGTTCAACCAAACCTCGCCCTTCCTTAGCAACGCCCCGCCTTCATCCACATACCGGACACTGGATACATAAAACCACGCCTTTAAGAGCCTAGTCCAGCCCCTGAGGTTCAGCCTGGCAGGAATGAACCCCGCCTTTATTCTCAGACCCGCCAAGACTCGCCCCGCCCACCGCGGGATATATTGAATTACACATGGCTTCTGAAACACTTGTAAGATTAGACTGGATTGTACTAACAACACGAAAAAAAAGAAGAATCAGTTAGTCTTTGTGGGTGAAGCTGTAATGGAAGTTCTGTTTAAATAAACCACACAGGATGTTCCAGTACAGCAGATAGGGAACTCGGTGTGATATGACCTTTGTGAACTCAACAAAAGGGATATTTTAGCATTCATGATGTCTCAAAAGCACATCAGAACTTACTAATTGAATTTGTGTAATACTAAAGAATGTCATTCGAAATCATACACGTCGGGTGAAAGAGATGTAAACACCACATGCATGTTTGATGCTGCGGAATTCATTTGTGTTTCATGTCAGATTTAGCTCGTGCTTGAAAATGCATTAGGTGATCTGGCAATTATATATGTATATATATAATTATAACTATAGTCCATTTACACATGCTGATCTAGAGCATCTTTCAGCTAAGCAGGGTTAAGGGGGCCTTGCTCATGGACCCAGCAGTGGCAGCTTGGTGGCGGTGGGACGTGAACTCCGATCAGGAGTCCAGGTGCAACCGCCTCCTAGTTACCGCAGTAACTATTGTTTCTGTCAGCGACACGATACTATTATTACCGCTGCCTAACAACTTAAGCGGTGTAGTTCCACAGCAGTTCCATGAGCTATTTGTCATGTTGCTAACTAACACTGCATGTCGAAGGGCCGCATGACTCCACCGGAGTTGTTGTTCCATCAGGAGACGGAATAGCTATGTATGCTCTGCAGCTCTCGAGTTCGTTGTGTATAAACCAAAGCGTGTAAGTGGGCCCAGACCACTTTGTTTTCACGATCAACAAATCAAGCGGACCACAAAACGAAACCTCAAGCGAACCATATCACTTTGACGAGGTCCGAGTCCGTCTGCCGTGTTCTCATATGCAAACACAAGTGTTCGACACCACTTGTAGTACTGAAATGAAACCGAGTGTGGAAAAACGACTAATATCTGCTTAAATGAGTTTCAGTTCACTCATAGATCTGATGTGGATGATGAAGTGCAGCTGTAGTGTGCTGTTTTAGTCTTGCTGGACTGTTTATCTCTCACTCCATCTTCAGTGGTTCTCACCGTTTCCCCTCCAGATTATTCCTGTCAAAGGTCCGCTGTTGGCCAAGCCGTGATTAGTCGGACTCCCCATCAGTAAACACCTGCATATTGCTTTGGAAAGGGAACAGTTCTATTCCAAATTTAGCCCTCTGTCTTGCATTTGAGACTCAGACACACACCCATAGAGCCCGAGGTGCATTTGATCCATAGGTCACAACAACCTCTGAGGTGACCTTTAAATACCAATGTGTCAACAGTCAGCTGTGGCAAAGTAGCAGGATCAAGGGACACTTTTTTGGGGGGGGGGGAAATAATGACAGGATTACCGGGTATAACATAACATTCTGAGAGAAGAGATTGACTGTGGGGTTTAAGGTAAAGCTTAGAAGATTGGTAAAGTCTATATGAAGAATAGATTTGAAAGAAATCATAGTTTTCTAGCACATTAATTAAATATTGACTACAATGCACTGCACATAGTTAAACATAGTGGTTTACAGCGCTTATATATTCTTATATATTGAATGCGCATGTAGTTTCACACAGTGTGCTGAAGTGTTTCATATATAATAAAAAAATGTTTCTGCAAAAGAATCCTACACTGCTGATATGGCCCACTTAAATTCAGACCAAAGAATAGCAATCTTCTATTATTTACGAAAGGTTTCCCCCAAGTGGCCAAATACCGAACTGCAATGAAAACAAATCGAATTAGGAGCAAATTCCGGAAGAAAAAAAAATATAAAAAATATATATATATATAAAAACTAACATTAACTAAATAATAAATAAAAGCAGAGAGTATAGATATATCTAGGGGTAACACTCTTTTTCAAATTCTCAAGGTTTGATAAAGATAATACATTCATTCATCTTCTACCGCTTTATCCGATCTTCCCTCGGGTCACGGGGAGCCTGTGCCTATCTCAGGTGTCTATGGGCATTAAGGCAGGATACACCCTGGATGGAATGCCAACCCATCACAGGGCACACACAAACACATTCATACACTAAGGACAATTTTCCAAGGTGCCAATCAACCTACCGTGCATGTTTTTGGACCGGGGGAAACCGGAGAACCCAGAGAAAAACCCCGAGGCACGGGGAGAACATGCAAACTCCACACACACATGGCCGAGACGGGAATCGAACCCGGATCCTGGCGGTGTGAGGCGAACGTGCTAACCACTATGCCACCGTGCCCCACTCAAGATAATACATTATTTCATTAAATAAATATTATAAATATACATCGATAGATAGATAGACAGACAGACAGACAGACATACAGATAGATAGATAGAATAGACAGACGGAATATAATTCATACTATTAACCTTTTGTTAGACCTCTACGCAATGAGTTTTCTGGGCTATAGACTTTATTTTTCAACTTACAAGAATGCTCGTTTTGTTCATGATCGCAAACAAAATAGGATTAAATATTTACAAAACTGGCAAACACATGTACACACACACGCAAAAAAACAAAAACAATAAACAGGGTCTTTGGATGCGACATCACAAACGTCTGTTTGTGGCGTCTCACGGTACCATGCAGAATCGTAAATCGTGGAGAAAGAACTCGCAATGTTTAGCGAACATTAAACTAGATGGAAGTTGTTAGCCCAGATTCACACGTCTTCGCTTTACTTTCCAATTTCCAATTCTGCTACATTCGTGTGTCTATTCTCAGGTCGAGCCCTGCAACCGTTTCTTTCCCTTGTTACTTTCAGCAGTTCGGGTATCCGGTAAACTATACTGACTATACTGTAGATTCAAGATCACAATGCATCAAGGCAGCAAACCTGCTCGGTCAAAAAGCTCAGTAAAGCTTGTTTTTCTCCACATAGAAGAAAACTTCTCTGGTGCTTAGACAAAAAGAAACGATCCAAATGTAAGCTTTGATGCGTTGTATTTTTTTTTTATCCATTTATCTACGACTCTGCTGATCGGAGAACGGATAAATATTTAATGATGCTACTTGAAGAGAAACACTGACTTTAATAATAAGTATATAATAAATCATCTACATATACAAATGGTATGTACAGGTGGGGGCTCAGTGGCTGTTCTCAGAGGCATTTAAAGGCATAAAAATACATAATTAGTCTGTCCCTTTGGAGTCCTTAAGCAACACGACAGGAAACAAACAAAAAAAAGAGCCTAGAAAGTCTAACACCTATCTCCAGTACTCCCTGAACAATCTCATCATGTTGTAAACCATGACCAGAATCAAATATGACTGAACGGAGGAAATCTGTAAAGATAAAACCTGTTCTATATGACGCTGCAACTTTTTTTTTTCTTTTTAATTCTGGCTTATAATTGAAATTGAGATGTTAAAAGGATAAAAGGGGACGTAAAGGTGCTAAAGGCTTTTTTTTTTACACTGACAGTGTAATTGTCATAAAAGCAGGACATCTGAACAAAAAAAAAAAACAAACAAAAAAAAAACAAACAAGAAAACAACAGCGTGCAGACATGTTCTTCTTGGCCCTAAAGCACGATCGCTTCTGCAACCCTTCTAAAACTCCTTCTCTATTGCTCTTCTTCTCGCCGTCAGGTGACCAGCTGAGGCTCCCAGGATTGGCTAGCCATCTGAGGACGGCACTGTGCAATAACCGGCGGGCCTGCCGGAGGCTGGCTGTCCAAACACAATCCGCTGACCAAGTGCTGCAGTGCCGGACCTCTGGGCTTCCATCTCTGTTGGAAAGGACACACACACAAAAAAAAAAAAAAAAACAGAAAATGCATTCATTACACAAAGCTGGAAAATGACATCATACATTCAAAAAATTTGTAACATTATAGCTTTCCTGTTACTGAAATCACCCAAGTAGAATTTATAAATGGCGTAATATCCTGTGTGTACAAGTATGTGTGAGTGTGTGCTTCTTGGCAGCGCAGTGAAGCAGCAGGTTTTGGTTAAGCTGAGTAATGAACTCTGTAGAGGCTCAGGAAGAAAAAAAAAGAAAAGAAAGCTGTGTAATCAGAGTGCTGATTGAGCTGATGATTTTGTGAAAACACGATTGCCTAAAAAGGGAAGAACATGCTGTTGATTACTAATAATGTTGACTCGCCATTCCTCATAACACCTTGATAGGCCTTTCAATATATTAAGAAAAGGATTGTTTTTTTTTTTTTACATAAATTTTATTTTATGAAAAATAAGGGACGGTTCTAAAGAAGAAAATCAATGGATCATCTCTGCTTTTGCATTGTAAAGGTGTCAACTTTGTTGTTTTTCCTCAATTATTCTCCAGTTCTGCTCTCTCTGTATGAAAAGCCACAGCCATTTCTTTTTTCTTCCCTCACACACTAACACAAAAGGCTGAAATCAGCATGTATTTAGAATGTCAAGGACTTTCACACTGTATTGCAGATGCGTGGATATATACAAATAAAGAATGATGAATAGTAAACACATATCTGTGTGGCGAAAAGCACACTGTAACATACACAAAAAGGTTTTGTGCTGAAATAGTTTTTTTTATTTTTTCCTGGAGAGTGGATATAATTCGAGAATACTTTTACACGGTTTTAAAACCTTCTATAGGTGTCCTCCAAATAATGTGATTATTTGCCTTTATTTGCCAGCTGTTATTTATTTTCCCTACTCACATAGTCCTCTCAAAACAAAACACAATCCTTGATTAAATGGACTTTTTGGTAAGTCGCAAGCCTTTTTTTCTTTTTTGATCCATCCTTCTGTGGATGTCCAAGTGTAAAGTGATCATTCACAGATTCACAGAACAGGAATGTGTCAGGTTAGAGACAAGAGACCGACCCTGTGCAATGAGCTGAGCTGTGATGGACGAGGTTCTATCAGATAAGCTGAGAATTATTAGCATGGAGAAATACGGCAGCTAATGATGTGAAGCGGATGGTTCAGGCGCCATGCGACAGATCCTTACACAAAGGTTCCAGAGAGAAAACCAATAATTGAACTCTTGAACATATGTTGGAAACCTACAAGAGGATGTATATTCACATATCACACACACACCCACACATATACATATATGGGTCATCATATTCATTCATTCATTCATTCATCTTCTACCGCTATATCCGATCTTCCCTCGGGTCACGGGGAGCCTGTGCCTATCTCAGGTGTCTATGGGCATTAAGGCAGGATACACCCTGGATGGAATGCCAATGCCATCACAGGGCACACACACTCACAATCACACACACATTCATACACTAGAGACATTTTTCCAAGGTGCCAATCAACCTACCATGCATGTTTTTGGACCGGGGAGGAAACCGGAAAACCCGGAGAAAAACCCCCTGAGGCATGGGGAGAACATGCAAACTCCACACACACATGGCCTAGGCGGGAATCGAACCCGGACCCTGGCGGTGTGAGGCAAACGTGCTAACCACATCATATTTGAGATATTATTCATATTTGAGTATTATCCACACACAACACATAACTGGTCAATAGCCAAGACTTGTTTCCCACTGGAACTAAGCAGGGTTGAGTTAGTACCTGAATGGAAGACCTCCTGTGGAAAACTAGGTTGCTACTGGAAGAGGTGTAAGTGAGGCCAGCAGGAGGCGCTTATCCTGTGGTCTGTGTTGGTCCTATAGCACCCCAGTATAGTGACGAGGAAACTCTACTGTCAAAAAGCACTGATGAGGCGTTAAACCGAGGGCGTTAGTCTCCCAGGATGTCCTTTGAAAAAAAAAAAAAAGAGTAGAGGCGTGTCCTCCAAATTCACTCATTGGCCTCCATCATGGTTTCCTAACAATCACCATATCTACTGACGGGCTTCATCATTCTGTCTCCTCTCCACCAGTAGGCATTTTGGGCGCACTATGGCTCCCGTCGCGTCTTCCAGGTGGATACTGCACACCGGTGGTGAATTATTATTAACATTACACTGGAAAACGCCTTGCTCATGGAATGCGCAATATGTCTTATCTTGAGGCAGGTAGGCAACCATAGCAGGAAACCAACATCAGGTTTCATCCTTTATCAGGAATGTCTGATGATGAATCAGATGCTACTGTAGGCACAGGTTCACTGAAACTGGTTGGTTGTTGATATAACATTAAACACTAAATCCATGCAATGTACTAGAATCCATGTGGATTCATCCACTGATTAATTATGAGCAGAAAATTCAACCACCGAATTTTACTGAAATTACAGGCCACAGATAGGAACGTACACACACACACACACACACACACACACACACACACACACACACACACACACACACACACACACACACACACACACACACACACACACATGGTCTATGTTTAGCTCCACATTTAATGACATAAATCAAGCTTGGATCAGCTCCAGGTCCAGCTGAGCTGGAACAAGATCATAACCCCTTATGATTGATGGCCGAAGATGCAAGAGGATCGCTGAAATAATTTGTTACCAATTTGCAACATGAGACTCTAAGTTCTGCAAAAACACGACATCAATATGTGCAGGATACATTCCGATTTACAGCTTTCACACTAACAGCCGAATACAAACACCAGTCAGGTTACAAAACTCCCCGGGAATGTTGCGCTTTTTAATCTGCACGCCAAACACAGAGGAAATGGGAGTGAAAATGTCCCCAGATGGGATATGGTTAATGACAATGCAAACTATTATTTCTATCAAGGATGCAGAGTTGCTTAGCAACGCAGACCACCTTTGTGTGTGTTGACTCAAGTCCTACTGTTTTCCTAAAGCTTTTGCTTCTAATGTGTTTGTGCCAAAACTAATTCAAGACGAAATGACAGACACATAAACTATTCCGATAAACATGTGATGCATTCTTTTGGAATTGTGGAACAGCTGCTTGCAAAAGAGTAATCGTGGATAAAATGCCCTTAAATCAATTTCATCCCAAGATGAAAAAAAAAAAAAGATTTTATATATAAATTCACAATAAGTTATATACAACATATTTTTTTGAGATTAATGTTCCCTGTGCTCACCTGTCTGGACTCTTTAGGGCTACAGGGCTCCAGTCTGACCTTTGAACCTGAGGAGTATGCTGTGATGGTCAAGCACAGGTCATGTTGGCGGATTTGAGGCTCAACCAGCATCCATTTCTGTAGAAATACAGAATGATGAGACAGAGAAGGTGTGAATATATAATGAGAATCTTCATATATTGTACATGGGCAGGTTTGTGTGTCGTTCTTCCTTAAACTGGGGCCACAGTTAAATGTTTGGCAACCCAAAAGGCAACCCTCCCATTTACCCGGGCCACTTATAATATTATTAACCGCGGCTGCCAGTATTACAACTGTACATGGAAGAAAATTTGCTGGAAGTAAATGGGTCAAGCATGTTCCAGCAAGACAATGCCCCTGCGTTCTCTTTTCACACACACACACACACACACACACACACACACACACACACACACACACACACACACACACACACACACACACACACACACACACACGACTCCAGGTCAATTAAGACATGGCTTGTCAATGCTAGAGTTGCCTGATCTCACTAACATACAATGGGTAAATATGTAATATCCCAAAATCTATTAGCCTCCAAAAGAATATTGATGGATTTTATTTATTTATTTATTTATTTATTTATTGTATTATTATTGTATTGTATTGTATGGAATAAGTGGATGTGCATATGGGTATGATGGTTAGGTGTCCATAAACCTGTATATTGTAGCTCACACAATTGTCCTTTGTTAAATGCTTTGAAATTAGGCATATTCTTCTAAGACAATTAAGCCGGCAAGAAGAATATACCTGTGTCTCTGTTTCTCATAAATGTCTCTGTTGTATGAAAAAGGTTCTTATAGAATAAAATATGCCTATTAATTGAGATTAATAGGTATATTTTTTTGCGGTTGAATAAAATTGTAAAATGGATCCAAGCCGGCTTAACATATTTACCCACATGCATTTTGTAGAAAGGGGCTGATGCAAACTGGATATGATATACATATATTAACATATTTACATTGACTTCTATTAAAATAAATAAATAAATAAATAGATTATATATATATATATATATATATATATATATATATATATATATATATATATATATATATATATATACACATGCACCCACACACACACACACACACATACCTGTGATGCAGGTATACTTGGGCTGCTCTTGCACTCTGCCAGACCCAGACTGTCTCTGTTGTAGCTTTCTAGGCAGAGTCCTTCCTGTTTCAGCAGACTATATGTCCCCTTTTGCTCTGGAATCCTAACAAGCACAATATGACAAAATCTTACAAGATCTGCACATGTGATCACACTTATATATCTATGTATAATAAGCTATACATGAACAGATAGTTGAGACTGACTTGAGCTCAGGATACACATTCTCCAGATACCAGCGGAAGGAGTTACAGTTCAGCCGCCGTCTCAGATCCAGTCGGTCAGCGATGCTGCGACGAAAATGCGGAAAATGGGATTCATTTGGCTTTAAAGTATAACATCGCATACACATTAAACAGCAGTAACGAACTGCTTCGAAAGCAAAATATAAAAGGTGCCTGACCTCCCAAAGGACTTTCCCTGAGCAGACGGTCTCGCAGCATAATAATACTGCTTATAGTCATCCATCCACACTTCTGCAGCTCGCCGAGTATTCCTAACACACACACCAACATATGCGCAAGCATTTAACACTGAAACGCAGGTTCGCGTTACATCTTGTAAATTGGATTAAGAGATCGGACTGACTTGATATAGGTGAGAGCATTGCCTTCTGGGAAGTCGTAAGGGTGACGTTTCCTGAAAACATGGCCCACGCGGCTGCAGGGTAAAATCTCCAGAGTGCCTCCACACATCCAAACCCGGAATGACAGCTCTGTGTAAGATTCAAAGACAGAGGAAACATCCAGGAAAAGTCCAGGAATCAGGAACGTCGAAGGAATTGTGCATAACATTTAGATATTCATTCATTCATTCATCTTCTACCGCTATATCCGATCTTCTCTCGGGTCACGGGGAGCCTGTCCCTATCTCAGGCGTCTATGGGCATTAAGGCAGGATACACGCTGGATGGAATGCCAACCCATCGCAGGGCACACACATTCATATTCACACACACATTCGTACACTAGGGACAATTTTCCAAGGTGCCAATCAACCTACCGTGCATGTTTTTTGACCAGGAGGAAACCAGAGAACCCGGAGAAAACCCCGCTAAGAACATGCAAACTCCACACACACATGGCCGAGACAGGAATCGAACCCGGACCCTGGCGGTGTGAGGCGAACGTGCTAACCACTAAGCCACCGTGCCCCTTACACTTAGATATTCGTTTAAGTTATTAGGTAATTAAATCAAACAAACAGATCTTTGGACCTTGCCATAAGATGTGTATGTGCTTTTTTGAACATCCCCTCCACAGACATCTGCTCTATAGTAGGCCACTCGAGACCTTTTACTCCACACAGGCATATTCATGCTGGAACAGGTTGCTCCCTCATCCAAAGGTATCCTATGTAATTGTGTGCTTTCATCCGTGTGGTAAAGAATTATGGAGGTACCACATATAAGTCAGGTGTCCCGATACTTTGTCCTTATAGTGAATGTATCAAAGAATTTAAATCTAGATCTAGCAATGGGTTCAGGGAGTTTAAGATGTTCAATTAATCATACAGGAATTAGAAGACAATGCATGCATCACTTCTTTCAGATTCAGCCAGCAGAGGTCTCTTAAAGGCACACATACACACACAGGCACAGGCACACACACACACACACACACACACACACACACACACACAGGCACACAGGCACACAGGATCCCATTCTGGCACAATACTGGAACAGTTGCATATTTTATAACTGTTTTCCAATAAACTTAACATCGACTTGATGGTGGAATGAAAACTGAAATATCCCCAGAGACATATCATCAAGGAGAACCAACAACATTTCCTCCAGTTATACTTCTATTCAAAGACAGACGCAGAGATATGGTAGTAAAATGTATGAAAACACGTCTCATACTGATACAAAGAAAGAAAATAATCGAGAATATTCACGCATCAGAAATAAGTACAGCAGCCAGAAATGAAAAATGGTCTTGGTTCTTTCAAGGTTTAAAAACAAAAACAACAACTTAATAATAGATGTGATTCCTTGTGTGAACACAAGGACCAAAAACTACCCTGAGGTCTAGCATAGATAAAAAGGCCTGTACATTTATATTAGTCTGTAATAATATAAATCCCATAATGTTTCTTTAAAGCAAATGTAACTAATTGCTAACTAATGGTGGGCACGGTGGCTTAGTTGTTAGCACGTTCGCCTCACACCGCCAGGGTCCGGGTTTGATTCCCGTCTCGGCCATGTGTGTGTGGAGTTTGCATGTTCTCTCCGTGCCTCAGGGGGTTTTTCTCCCGGTTCTCCGGTTTCCTCCCCCGGTCCAAAAACATGCACGGTAGGTTGATTGGCACCTTGGAAAATTGTCCCTAGTGTGTGAATGTGTGTGTGTGTGTGTGTTTGCCCTGCGATGGGTTGGCATTCCATCCAGGGTGTATCCTGCCTTAATGCCCATAGACACCTGAGATAGGCACAGGCTCCCCGTGACCCGAGGGAAGATCGGATATAGCGGTAGAAGATGAATGAATGAATGTTTGATTATATTATCATTTGGATTTATAACGTGTTCGTTTCTATTCAGCCATTGGTTTCTTTCTTTTGTCATTGTTTAGATTAATCTGTCATCAGTGTTGGGGAGTAACTGTGGAACATGTAACAGTGTTACGTAAATTAATTACAAAATAAACCTAACAATAATTCGTGGTGAGATGACAGGAGGACGGGTGTGACCCAGGGAGAATATGCTCTCTTGCCGTACTACAATTAAGTATAATAGCACATCCACTACAGTGGCTGTTTGTGGCGCTCTCATTGTCAGAGTATGCTCAGGGAGGAGCATGATAATAAAATATGGCGAAGAGTTAAGAGTACAAGCATGATTTTTCCGAGGGTTTGAATTTTTTTTCCTTAGAACTTAAAAGTGCCACCTAGTGGACAAAAAGAAATCAAACGTAATCAGTTACTTTACTTTTAAAAAATAATGGAAAAGTTACACTACTTATTACATTTTGAATGACTGGGTCATTTATAATCTGTAATCTATTACATTTCCAAAGTAACATTCCCAACACTGTCTGTCATGATGTACGGTTTATATCCCTCATGGATTCCATATTCCCTGTTTCCTGACCTTTGATACATTCTGAATACAGCTTATCCCTATTTTTTATGCAGGTTACGTACACACTTGCATTCTTTGTGCATATAGCCGCTTTGCTGTCCGCCTACAAAAATTCTCCTGCAAAGATTACGTTTATATTATGTTTATGTTATGTTATGCAGCAGTCGGTAAACTCACCGAAGTTTTCACCACCCCAGATGTCCATGTGTGTATCGTATTGGCCCAGATGATTGAACCAACTCTTGTCCATAACAAATATGCCACCTGCGATCACTGGAGTCCTAAAGACACATGCATATGGAGAAGAAGAATAAACTTAGAATTGTTTTACTGTTTTCAAACAAGCAAACAACAAAAAAAAAAGATGAGACTTTTTGTTGGACAAATGAACCACGTCTAAAACTTCAGAGTTAAGCATTTCCTTCCCTCTGTTTGAGGCTCAGACTTTTTCCGGAGATTAAAAAAATAAATATTATTTATGTTATTGATATTTTGTAAATAATATATTTTATTACAATATTTATATTAATAATTATTTAACTGAGATATTCAAACATTTATTTTTATTGAACATGCAGAGGCTCTCTCACAGGTATACTACATCCAAAAATCAAAGACATGTAATTTTTTATATAAAAGCCAGAAAACTAATACAAAAAAAAAATGCCTTTGTAAACAAGCTACTGAAAACTAATACATAAAAAATATAGAACTGACGTGTTTAATACTACTTTTTAAAAATGGAAGAGAAAATGAACACTTTTGCTTCTCTTTACTACTTTATATTTTACATCAAAATACATTTGTCATGTTGAGTAATAAATAACAATAAACAATATATGTATGATGTAAATCTGGAGAAATGGCTAGCTGTAGTTTTACTAGTTTACAATTCTCATGTCCTGAATACTATTATAAGGAATAGGATAATAGTATATACTGGTTAAATATACTATTAGGGAACATATTCAGGGATTGATAAGATTCACCTGATTGGCTGAGTTGGATCGGTTCGGGCCATTTTCTGCTCAATCGGAATCTGTTCCCATTTAAAATGCAAGCTCCAGTCAAAGCCTGCGGTCCGAGAGAGACAGAGAGAGAAAGAGAGAGAGAGAGACAGAGAGAGAGAGAGAGACAGAGAGAACAAGCTGGGGTCAGCTTAGACTTAAATCTATTTCATTATTTTCAATTATTAACCTCTTTATATAAATTATATATATATATATATATATATATATATATATATTATATATATATATATATATATATATATAATATATAATATATAAAACATCTTAGAAAAAGAACAGAGTACAGCAAGAAAATAATGGTTAAGTTAGCGAATAATTACAAGTAGTGTTTTTCTATTATTCTTTCATCTAGGTGTTCAAAACTTCTTGCAAAGAGGTGAAAATATGTTAGCAAAATATCTGGCGAAATATAAAAGCGCTTTTTTGGGTTTTTATTTTGCATTTTATTCTGTGGTCATCAAGGACTCATTGTATCGATTTTATGACAGAGGCTGAGGTCCGAACACGGCACACAATTGGCCCCCGGGCTGGACTTTGGACATGCCTGATCTACATACAAGGTCCATGGATAACGAATCAAGTCTGTTAGTGTTCTGAAGCTTATAGAGATTATGATCCTCACCCCCTCTGAGGTCAGCGGAGGCAGCCAGGTAAGCAAAGTTGTCCAGGCTGATCACGTCAATGATGGGGCTGACAACCCGAGTGTGGTCCTGAGAGGATGCAGAAAGAGTTCGGTAATCCATAAGTACCTTGCAAAACGCGCGCGTTGCAAACCATGTGGTTAACCGTGACAAAACTGTTCAGACAGGTTAGACATTAGCTAGCTTCCTAAGTACAGTAAGAGAGTAACATGAGCTGTAATTGCTCCTTTCTAATCCCTTTGGGTGGTTGTAAATCTGCTGAGATCACTGACAATATCTGTTGTGAGGCCTTTCCTGCGTTTGTGAATAAACTCTTAAGATGCTTCAGCTCTATTGCCTGCCATCTTTATATAGATGTACTACAAGCTGTCACTCACATTTATGTCCTTAGATTGACGGGGAGATATTGCGTATGCCTTATGGGATAGATGAAATGAATCATAGACATCATTGCAAGAAATCCTGCGTTTTCGGTATCTGGATAGATTCACTTTCTGTGTGCCAAGACTCAAACAAAATGAAATTTGTATGTAAAAGTTCCTGGCAGCCTCAATCAATGAAACAGAAAAAAAAACAAGGAGGGGGCTGCTTTGTGGTTAAGGCACTGGATTACTGATCGGAAGGTCAAGCCGAAGATACCCCATCCTGCTTCCCTCAATGATTACAGACCTGTAGCCCTCACATCAGTGGTGATGAAGTGCTTTGAACGGCTGGTCAGAGACTTCATCATCTCTTCACTACCTAACACTCTGGATCCACTACAGTTCGCATACCGCCCGAACCGCTCTACAGATGACGCCACCGCTCATCTTCTTCATACTGCCCTCACACACCCGGACAATAGGAAGGGGAATTATGTTAAAATTCTTTTCATCGACTACAGCTCAGCATTTAATACCATAATTCCCTCTACACTCACCACCAAGCTGGAAGACCTGGGACTCAGCTCATCTTTGTGTCAGTGTATCTCCAATTTCCTAACTGGGAGACCTTACAGGCAGTAAGGATGGGTGGACACGTCTAAGCGTCACTCACTCTCAGCACTGGAGCCCTACAGGGTTGTGTTCTGAGCCCCCTGCTGTACTCCCTGTACACACACGACAGTGTGGCCACCACCAGCTCCACCACCATCATCATCAAGTTTGCTGACGACACCGTCGTGGTAGGCCTGATCTCTGACAACGATGAGACAGCCTACCTGAAGGAGATTGGAAATCTGGAGAACTGGTGCCAGAGGAACAATCTTCTTCTAAATGTCAGCAAGACAAAGGAGCTGATAGTGGACTTCAGTACCAAGCAGGAGAGGATCTACCAGACCCCCGTCATCAACGGGAGCCCAGTGGAGAGAGTGGACAGCTTCAAGTACCTCGGTGTTCACATCACGCAGGACCTGTCATGGTCCTGTCACATCAACACCGTGGTGAAGAAGGCCCGACAGCGTCTCTACCACCTCAGACGCCTGAGAGACTTTAGACTGCCCTCTAAGGTGCTCAGGAACTTTCTACTCCTGCACCATAGAGAGCATCCTGACGGGTAACATCACAACCTGGTTCGGGAACAGCACCGTGCAGGACAGACGAGCCCTACAGAGGGTGGTGCGTTCAGCTGAAGCGCATCATCCGAACTGAGCTCCCTGACCTGCACTCGATCTACAGCAAGCGGTGCTGGACCAAGCAGGAAGGTCATGAAGGACCTCAGCCACCCCAGCAATGGACTTTTCTCTCTGTTGCGGTCTGTAAAGCGCTCCCTCAAGGCCAATACAGAGAGACTGAGGAGGAGCTTCTACCCGCAGGCAATACGATCTCTCAACCAGCACACCAGACAGTACTGATCCTTTTTGCACATCGGCACATCTTGCACTCACTCTGGACATTCGCCATACCAGTGGTCACTCGTGGTCACTGCTCACTCATGGACATGATACTCACAATACACTTAATCACGCACACAAGCCACTATAAATGCCACTGCACATCCGCATATTTGCACAATTTGTCTGGACATTCTGTATCTCATTGCACAGACAGATTTTTTTTATATCTTTTGTTTTTGTTTCTTTTTTTAAAGTCCCTATTTTATATTTGTATTTATTTTCTCTTATCTTTAATAGTCTTGTTTTATGGTCAGGGCAGTTGCCCAAGCATTTCACTGCATATAATACTGTGTATGACTGTGTATGTGACTAATAAAATTTTAATTTGAATTTGAAGCTACAGTATGTACATACAGTGCATGTTTTTGGACCGGATGGCAAAAACCGCAGGGAAATTCCATTTGTTGACCATGCTGAGGGAAATTCTACCGGAGGAACAGAACCCGTAGACAAAAAAAAACCTGCTAGATGCATGAAAAAAAACTGCGGCACTCGGGGAGAACATGCAAACTCCACACACACATGCCGAGGCAGGAATCGAACCCCAACCCTGGAGGTGTGAGGCGAACGTGCTAACCACTAAGCCATAGTGCCCTCTTTGTTTTTTAATGCTTTTTTTTAAGGTTAGCATTTGTTGGCATTACAGACATTGGGCTCGTCTTGATCTGTCCATGGTCCTGAATGTTCGGTGTAGCCATCCATCTAAACTTGTACAGAGGAAGTTCTACATCTGGGAAACAGATGTAAAACCGGAATACTATATCTTCGTGATGTAATGGTGTTGATAATGGAGAACGAGGCCTAAAATTTTACTCCAGAATAACCCGATGCGCATTTGGGTTGAGATCCAGTGACTGTGAAAGCCATAAAATGCAATATAAAAAAACTTTGTTATTGTCAAGCAATTCAGCCGGATACAATGACCTACTACGCAATGGAGAGAAAGACTATTATGGACGCCATGAAGATGTTTTATCACCAGAGTACAAATCATTATATACAATAACTCTGTAATAATTTGACCCTTGTAACAATAAATGGAATTTGAAATGAACTGCGCCCAGTGATGGACTGGCATCCGATCCAGGGTGTATCCCCCCTTTAACTACTGACCATGATCAGAATGACGCTGTTACTAAAGATGAATGGAAATCTACAGAATATGTAGTGCATAATAATAATATTTATTATTTACTTTTAGTCAAAACAAAGCAGATGAAAATGATAAGATTATGCACCAATATGTATACACATGCTTTAATAGAATTCACAGGAATTCTAAATTAGACAGCATTAAATCTAAATCATGGACTTGAATGGCCTTGTTAATGTACTGTATATACACAAGAGACGATGAAGTGTTTTCAATTAAAGCTCTAGTTCTGTTTAAGCGGTATGAACCGGTTGAACTCTGAAGCATTTTGAGACAGCGCAGGGACAAACGCTGCACCATAACAGCAAGCGATAATGATTTACCTCGAATTAATGAAGCTCCGTGAACAAAAGGGAAAAGGAGCTCGCCGCTCCCGTTTCTCTCAAACGCTGTCAAATATATTCTAGCCGCTTACTGTTTTAAGAAATATTCCTGCATTTGTCATAAGAATCTCTGCACTCTGTGTTGTTAGTGCAATTACAATGGTCGAGATGATCATTATTACAGAGTGATACAGAAGTCCTGTTACATACGAATACAAATGTAATCATGGTTACAATAAAAATGATATACACGGGGGAATGACTCCTTCACAGGCTGCTCGTATGTACATAAAGCAAATGCCCATAGACATTAAAACCAACCTCGATATAGCATAGGAATTTTCTTGGAAATTGTTTTGGATAAATCATGGTAATTCTATGGTAATACATGCATTCTGTTTAATGGAAATGGCACTTTAGGCGAGAATGGGTGGATTTGCATAGACACCGCCTCATTTTCAGATCTCTGGTTAGAAATCTCACAAAATTTATATGTATTAAAATGTGCTGTTTTGTATCTTTCCACAAGTTTTAACAAATCAACGCCTGGGAACGTAATTTACAGCTTTGAAATCTACAGTCTAGATTTGCGGTAATGCGTGTCGGGTCAAAGTGTGATTACTCACCACTGTGATTATATAATACCATATGCTCTGTTGCGACTTGTGTTTGTGTTTGGTTCATTCATGTCTTGACTCCACCTCTGTGTTGCTGTCGGTCCTCGTGTTTACCTGTTGTTCCATTCATGGCTCACTTCCATGTGTGATTTATGTCTGAGGTTCAGTTCCGCATCCGTGAAGTAACTCGTACGCTGTTCAGCTGTGATTACCACGTTATTTTGCTTAATGTTTGTTGCTCATTCCAGTGACTTCACCTGTATAAGACTGTATAAGACATTACTCGTAATCACACACCCTGGTGTTTTGTATTTTTTATTATCACACTCTCGAATTATCACCGATATCACCGATATGAGGATGAGGATTCCTCTCAAGGTTTCTTACTGTATTTGGAGATGTAATAGGTTACAGATTACTTTATTAAAAATTTAATAACTTGTGTAACTTTTCAATTACTTTATAAACATTGATTACTTTTTGATTACTTTCAAGTTTCGAATGAATAATTCCAAACAAATAATTTAGAATCAGTCATTTATATAAACATTTAGAACTTTACAGTTAATCATACCACATTTCACATTTCAAAATGTTTCATCACATGAATTAAATTTGTATTACAGCCACAACAAAGCCCGACTACATAACAAAATAAATATTTAATGCTGTTTTTAGGTTTTTAACGAAATTGCTCAGATATAACCCTATTTGTAATCTTTACCATTTCCATAAGTAACTGTAATTTAATTACACATTTTTTTTCCTCCGTAACTGTAACAAAATCACTGTTACTTTTATTTTGTAATTAAATTATGTAACGCAGTTACATGTGACTAGTTACTGCATATTTGTATGAAATAATTCTTGCCTCTGCTATCGTGCATTCATTGTCGGACATAACAGTCTTCTTAGACTTCCAGTATTAAACAGGCTTTTTGCTTTTTAGCACCCCCTCGGTACAGGGAAAAGTTTCTGTCTGTGGTATTCACACAGCTGCAGATGAGAAATTAGGGTTTTTTTCCCCCATTTTTTACTGTGTGTATACTGTCTTGCTCTATAGATGTCTCCCTTTCACTTCAGTATTAATAACATTTTCCACTTTTCAACAGGATCGTTTCTTTCTCATGGTACTTGCTCTACCGCATACTGTTATCGCTTTGTGCAGAGACGTTTGGGAACCATCTGACTGGATGTTACAGCTCTGATGACAGATTCTGAATGTGTGTGTGTGTGTGTGTGTGTGTGTGTTTGTGTTGGAAAGCACGCCATTCAGTACACATCATTAACTTTCATGTGGTTCAGGGCCGCGCGAATTCTTCCCAGGCCTAGCCTGCGGCTGATTCACTATGATTGGATTAATCAGGACATGGCGGACAGAGCATCAGCACCTCAGCACACGTGTGACAGCTACATACACCCGGACTTAATGCTCATTATCCTTAAAGCACACCTGTACACGCTATAGTATACACAAGCGAGGAGGCATGCACAGTTCTGTGTGTGCATACAAAACAGGCAACTAGTATACACAAGCACGGAGCTATGCAAAGTTTTGTGTGTGTGTGTTGTGTGTGTGTGTGTGTGTGAGTGTGCTGATTTCTGGTCCTGCACTGACTACAGCTACAAATCTGTACGAGGTTGCAGAATGAAGTGCAGCAATATAAGATAAGGCCAGGTTCTCCTTCGTTTATTGAAGAGACGGTGTAGCTGCAGAGTGAAGGATATTAGACGATTTATCAAAAGAATGAAATTGCTATTGAGATGTGCCGAGGAAAAAAAAAGAAAAGAGAAAGGATATCTTGAATGTCTTGCATTAGAGCTCTTCCCTTCGAGAACAAGATCGGAGTGGATAATGGCCTCCTGGTGATTTAGTTAACTTTGACAAAGGAGGGGAACGCCAGAGACTGTCTGAAGAAGCTCGCTCTCTTTCTCTCTCTCTCTCTCTTTCTCTCTCTCTCTCTCTCTCTCTATCTCTCTCTCTCTCTCTCTCTCTCTCACATGCACAAGATATTCACACAACTCCACCACTCTCACCTTTTCAATGTCACTTTCTCTCTCTCTTTCTCTCTTACACACACACACACACACACACACATATCCTCTCTTTCACACACACTTTTTTTCCTTCCCACAATCTCTCTCTCTCTGTGTCCTTCTTTTTCTCTCCCTCACGCACAGCCACACACACACACACATACACACACTCTCTGGTCTCAGGAAGTATTGCTGAGAGTCATACTGGACTGAGGCCATTTGTGAATTATAAATGACTCCTAACATACAAAATGTTAAAGTGCTATCATCCGTCACGGTTACACAACAGTGTCTGAGTGCATGTGTCTCCCTGTGTGTGTGGGTGTGTGTGTATGCATGTGTGGGTCTGTTCGAATGTAAGCGTGTGTCATAGGTCCTACATTTTTCATTCCTCAACCACAACATGAACGTCACACGCTAGATATCTTTGCTTTGACTTGAGTCTGCGCTCACCTCTTTGACTCTCTGGATCATTGGCTGGAGCCAGTCCGTGTTCACTTCGCAGTGGCTGTCCAGGAAGGTGAGGATGGAAGCTGAAGCGGCGCCGGCTCCCTTCACCCGAGACCGGATCAAACCTGCCCAGTGCACAAAATCCACATTCGATCAAAGGACAATTCTTTGACCAAACATCTGCAATGGAGTATAAGTAAATAAAACGTGTGCTTCAAGCCAATATTTTTGTCGAAGTTTGACATGCCCGGCTTATTTGCAATTATTCATTGTAAAAAAAAAAACATATGGTTTAGTTCTGTGAATTGTTCACAAATTGCAGTAAAACCGATTGGAATGGTACGGATCGAACAGGCTTGGATTGAGCGCAAAGATTCCAATCACTTCCAGGCTGCTGGAGCTCTGTATACTCTTTACCAAACAGCCACAGTTTTCGGCTCAGAGCACCAAATGCCAGCTGCCTGAAAGGCCAAACGCACAGATCCAGTTACGCCCTTCTACATTTCAACTGATAATGATATTCAAGAAATGAAAGCATTAAGTCTAATGGAGAGACACCTTTCATGTAGACCTGCAGGCGGAATTTCAGATTCACTGATGAACAGTTTGAATTATTTAGAGGCGCAGAGCTACATTACTGCTACACGTACCAAAATGTTCACAATTGAATACTAGATACACTTAAAACACCTTATTTGAATATTTTTGAAGACGGTACCACTCACTGACATTGAATCATATCTGACATTGTTATATGATTAGATTAGATGGGATTCAACTTTATTGTCACTGCACATGTGGGTACAAGGCAATGGTATACAGTTAGCATCCATCCAGAAGAGCATTTCACAGCATTTCACATTGCACACACACACACACACTATATATATATATATATATATATATATATATATATATATATATATATATATATATATATGTGTGTGTGATAAGTATGCAGTGATAAGTATGTGCAATGATAATTTGCATATGTAAACAGTGTAACGGTATATAGGGGAGGTAATATAGTGAGTTCATGTGCCAGATAGGTGCTGGTTATACTCTTCAGGACGATAGACACTCACCCTCTCGCCGCTCATTTCTCAGGCAACGCACTTTGGGGATCTGAGAGAGCAGCTGGCAGTCCTCAGCTAATGAAAGAAGGACATCAGATTACACAGAAAACACACACGCGCACACACACACACAATTAATACCCTTAAACTCGCGTCCCCCACCCTTCCACACATACGCACAGAGACAACAGCTCAGATATGCATTCTACCTTCAAACAGATTACACTGATAAGTGAGTTTAAGTCATTTGCTCATTAAGTTAATAAGTCATTTGCTCCAAAACACATTTTGTGGTCGGATTTATTAAATTTTTTTAGCATGCAGATTAACAACTAATAAAACAAATGCCGAATGAGATGTACAGCTTCAGATGGCTGTAACAGATTCCATATGCAGTTCTGAAATCAGTCTTTATAACCATGCTTAGAACTGCTGTCTCATTCAATTACAGCAACTGGCTCTAAAAGCTTGTTGAAAATAAATAAAAATAAATAAAAATAACAAAATGATATCAAAAGAGCACAGCAATATACCACATGATAGATTGATGTTTTTTTTTTCATTTGATTAAACAATTAAATCAATCTCTGCTCCTGTTAGGGGTCTCTACAGCGGATGATATGGTTTTGCCGCATGTTTTTACGCTGGATGCCCTTCCTAACGCAACACACCGGGCTCCAGGAAGGCACTGGCTTGTGCAATCCTAATGGCTGGGGCGGACTGAGCGATTGGGGTTAAGGGTCTTGCTCAAGAGCACAGCTTGGAGGTGCCGGGATACGAACCTGCGACCTTTCGGGTCCAGAACCCAATGCCTTGACCACTAGGCTACCACCTCCCCATATGTACAAATCAGACTATGAATATGAAATTATGGTGACTTGATCTAAAGAAAAACCAAAGCGCTGTGAGAAAACACGAACATACCCACACACGCACTATTAAATACACAACTGTGTCCCCTTCAAATAATCATATAAAAGGCTTAAGCACACAGGCAAGGAAGACTAGGCTTTGACTGTGGCCTTTGAGAGATGAAGGTGATCAAAAGTTGGCCTCAGGCTCCTGATCGAGAAAAGCTGATCCCAAGACACAGAGCTGTCTTTACTTGTCCTCTACAGTAATATGTGGCCGTGCATTTTTATTATTTTTTTTTGCGAATTGAGAACGAGAGCAAAGCGAGAGAGGCCCGTTAAGTGTATAATGACAGATGGTGAGGGGGAGGAGCGAATTCACCGTAGATCACCGTGAAGGCAAAAGTCAAACGCACACAAACCGGCAGATGCCGAATAACGCCTGGCAGCTACGCTTTACAGCATACACCTCTGTTTGCACAGACGCCCATCTTCTCCAGCTAGATGCTTTCTTCCATTTTGAAAAATATGCTTTACAGATGGAATATCCAGACGTAGACACAAACACAAAGAGATTAACAACGCCTGGGAAAAGAAGTAAATACAGCGCACAGAGTCCTCATGTATATTAACTACACTGACAGAAAACAGACAGACTGAGTCAGATAATGGAAAAGAACGCAGGGTGTATACGAAAGTGGGAATTCTGTCAACATTCCCATTCAACAAGTATGTTTAGATGGCTGTACAACCCTGTGCAAGTCACATGTAGGTATTATAGCAAGTAGAGATACGGTGCTGCAGGATTAGGGGTAGCCTTAACACGATTTGAAACCCTGCCATCGTTCAAACGCCCTTCGGATTCACATTTATGCGTACAGTTCTACGAGGGTATATATTGCATTATTTATTACAGCTCCATAATTAACAGGGCAGCTTTTAATCCATGAAACGATGTGCTATGAATTCCCTTTGAAACGATCGTTTGAAATAGTTTTTTTTTTAAACATTTACATGCATCTACATTCCGCCTATTCAGTTGCAAATGAATTTCAATTTTTGCTCGAACGCTGATGACGAATAAACATGAAATACGCGGTAAATTCAATCGTCCCTCTATGATCGGGCATGTGTTCCCTGCAGTCAAATGGCTCTCTTATCATCTTCCTCATCTTTGATTAATCCAAACCTATGTGCGTTCGCTGTCGTCATACCTGCTTAAGGGTGCAATCTCACTCTAAATAATTACTGCAAATGTAAATGCACTCTCACGCCCACTCGGTCTGGTTTGTAAATCTTTCCTATCGCATTCCGCCTGGAGCTTATTTGAGCGGCAACAGCTTTCTGGATCATTTGGAAACCAAACTGAATCTGAAAACTGAATATGGATAAACAAACACCCACTCATACCAGACATGTATAATCACATGCATATGTACTTATTATGCTGCAGTAAAAACCTGCAATACTGAAACCCGACCCTATAACTGAGTGTGTGCTGAATAATCTAGTGGAGAAAGTGACACACAGGATAATCGTCAGGCTTGTTGAGCCTCCATAAAACAGAAAATGTTGTTTCCAAGCTTAATAACGGCACCTTTTTTTTGGTTTTTAATACCATGCGAAAGCAATTATACAGGCGCTGCAGCTCAGATGATCGAGCTTGTTTTATTCTCCATGACTAACAGGAGATTTGGATGGCCATTACATATTCCTGTTTTCCCACAGCTGCACTGATACGCCCCGGCTAATTCACTGCGGCTCTTATCTGTCCATGTTGGTCTAAACACACTCTCCAAGGTCTCAGACACACTGCCTTTGATCAAGCCTCTTTGTCTTTTTCTGTGAACGCAGGAGAGTTGGATGTGCTCCGTATTCTGTTGCGCCACGATGAGCTTCATTCCTCCTTTTAGGATTCCATTAAATATAAGTAGAATACTGAAGGTGTGCATCGCAAATGTAATCATCTGTGTGTGTGTGTGTGTGTGTGTGTGTGTGAACAAGACATGGAAGGAAAGAACTTACGGTCAGAGCTGAAATCATCCACGAGAATAATTTCTTGTATCAGATGGGGCGGACTTCTCATAAGCACACTAAAGTAGACGGGCAGTAAGAGTATGTGTGTTAAAAGTATCCCTATTAACACGCTCTACTAGTACAAGGCAAGTGTGAATCGATGATTATTACCTTTTAATGGTGCGCAAAAGGGTGGAGCGGGCTTCGTTATGGAAGGTGATAACGATGCTGGTGGAGGGAAGGTCATGGTCAAATGTCACTGAGGCGCACCTGAAAGAGATGTTTTATGTATCAATGGACCTTTGGTCAGAACCTCCATTAGTCAGATATAGAGAAATGTGAAATATGCATGCAGAAAGCGTATCATCAGTATGAACGAATGTTACATCTGTGAAACGAATGCAATATTAATTATATTATATAAGCCAGGCGATTTGCATTCATCTTTCTTTACGCGTTTGCCTTTATAACTTCCTTCAGCCTGTTGTGGACCATCTGAGTAACCTATGAAGCGTGACAGCTGTAATATTCAGCCCCTGTAGCTTCCCCACTGTTATTCTGCTCTGGATCTTTTATTCTATTCGTTTTTTTATTTATTTTTTTGCTCCCCACCCCTATTTTGGATTATTTAGGACACGGTCATATGTTTGGAATTCTAGGTTTCACATGGATCAGATTCTTTTTGTCTTTCCTTAATTAGAATATTCATGATGTCAGTGACAGTTCTGCTCTGCCAAACAGCTCTGGCGAAAATACAACACTGTGATCAAGGTCTTGCCACTAAGATGCGCGCGTGTTCGAGTGCATGCAGGAGACCTGTAATGTCGTGTGTCTCTGATGGCCCTTTCGCTTCCGAGTCTGTCACTCTCCTGCAGGTTGAAAGCATGCTCTTTGTACGGATCCTCGCCTGCTTTCAGCTGTTTACTGGCTAAATAGGCTTTCTCATCAAAGCTGCCCAACAACTGAGCCTGCTGCTCAGCCCGTGGAGGATGTGTCACCTAAAATACAGAGACAGAGAATGACAGAGGGTACACACAGAGAGAACAACAACAACAAAACAAAAAAGATAGATAAGATACATAGATAGAGGATCAGTCTCTACCTACTATCCACTACTGGCTTTAAACCGTCTTGTTAACTTGTACATGTCAAAACCCATTCAAAAACCCATTCCAGTGTATGGTTTTATACGGTCACCTAAACATAAGTGACTGAAATGTAATGCCATATTTATGACAATATTTTAGTTGAATAATAATAATAATTATTATTATTCTAAAACATTTCACAGATTAGATCTGATGTAATGATTATTCCAGTTTATATGCTTTCCTACGGGGTGGATAACAATCTTGAAAAGCAATCACGGAATTAATGCAAAAAGGCATCGGTTGGAACAAGACCCACATTCATATACGTATGTACAAAGTACGGCTGTCAAAGTTTATCAATAGACCTGTTATTATGGAATATAAAAGAGGAGATAAACATGGTCTCCGGTTCTGACCCGCTTATTAACAAAAACAACCAGTGACGTGCATCCACTCACTCTTCCTAAATTTCAGAATTTTCGCCAACTAGCTGCGCAATCACAACAGGTATGAGGTACTCACTATATTACTGTATATTACAGTATGTAACTTAACTTATGTAACTTGACTTATACAGAAAGCACCCAAAACAGGAACATAATTCTTAAATGAGCCTCGTACCATATTTAACAATTCGAATCAACCACTAAAACAATAACAATGAAATGAAGAAGAATTTATTATTAAAAGAATAATTTCCAGTTTGAAATAAATAATTCAGCATTTTTAAAAGGGTGAAATGTATATTCTTTATTTATATATATATATATATATATATATATATATATATATATATATATATATATATATATATATATATGTGCAATTTACAGCATTATACAATTTACCGTGGTAAAATCCTTCGCTGTATAATCTACGGGATTATTTTAGATCATATATCCTTCACAAAGCCCTAAAATAATTGATCAAACCAGTATTTTAAATGCCAAGTTACCAATACAGAATCACCTCTGATGATAAACACAGTATTACAGAACAATTGCTTTTTGCTGTTTTTTTTTATATACACCAAATAAATGTTATCATCACAATTCCTACTTTAGAAACACCCTAAACACAGGATTCTGAGGGTGGACTGTATTCTTCTAGCCACTGACTGATGGCGAATTTAGTGTCCATGCTGTGCATCACTCGGTCTTGCCATGTGACTTCATCCTGAGCTGTGATCCAGATCAGCGTGTCATCTCGTTTAATAAGCTATGTGTTCGCGCGAGCCAAAACAGCACTTGTAGCACACCATCCTCCTCTCTCTTTAGCCTGCTGCTTTGATATTTGATCTGCCTTTTTAGATTTGGCACTGCATGCACAGCCCTTAAAATGAGATGAAATGGCCTTTTACTTACTATCCTTTACAAGCCGTGCGTTCTAAAGGACACGCTTGTACGCTATTGGGTTTCTGGCCTTTGGTTAACAGGACTGTCTTGGGCGATTACGAGTCAAGATTTCGTCCTCGTGCAAGAGCCTCTTTTCTGTTTTCCATGCCTCGTAAACATCATCCCCTCCATGGAATGAATTGGGTTTTCAATTTCAGCCCAATTATTATTGGATGGTTTATTAGGTTTTAGCATTTGTTGTGTCTAGTGTCGAGTTTGGATTGTTGCCATGTAAACCATGTAAACTGGTTTCTGTCCTGAATGCTATATATATATATATTTATTCATTTATTGAACTTCTACCATTATATCCGATCTTCCCTAGGGTCACGGGGAGCCTATGCCTATCTCAGACGTCTATGGCCATTAAGGCAGGATACACCCTGGATGGGCATGGCACACACAATCACACTCACACACACATTCATACACTAGGGACAATTTTCCAAGGTGTCAATCAACCTACCGTGCATGTTTTTGGACCTGGAGGAAACCGGAGAACCCGGAGAAAAACCCCCTGAGGCACGGGGAGAACATGCAAACTCCACACACACATGGCATGGCTGAGACGGGAATCGAACCCGGACCCTGCCGGTGGTGTGAGACGAACGTGCTAACCACTAAGCCACCGTGCCCCTATTTATATATATATATATATATATATATATATATACAATATATATATATATATATATTTTTTTATATATATATATATATATATATATATATTTTTTTTTTTAGTTAATTAGCGTCATATATTTATTAATTTGATTATATTATAATACTATTATACTTGATTTTATGTTTTTTTATGCTTTTTTCCTGCTCTTAGTGAAGGCATTTTTCACACATCTTTTGCATTTGAGCCGATTTAATACTGCTGCATGGCATCCGTTGAATAAGTTATTAACTCTAATTAGACTTATTGTTTTTTTTTTTGGATGAAAGGATAAGAATTTGCTCTTTGATCAAGATGTGTATTTCACTTGGCATGATGGAATAAAACTGTACCTCTGGAACCGGGAACATTTCGGTACTTTTTGCAATACTTGATGCGCTATAGAGGTATTTCTTATCATTTATCATTAGATCTTTATAATGCATAAGACATTCTTTTATATAGTCAGGATCTACTGATCATATGTATGTTTTCTAGAGAAAGATTTCATCATAGAATAGGGGCTTTTATTAGGAGAATTTTGTTTTTTTCATGATTTTTTTTTCTTCGTAATGCTTGAAATAAATAATTCAATAAATAAATTGGGCTCGCTGAATATAATTCTAGCCCACTGAAGATCCTCAATAAAGAAGAAGAATTCGCCGAAGCTCTGATTTCTATCAAGCGCTATAAATTCAGGTGCAACTTAAATGTAGCTCCGCATTCTTCTTTGACTCTCGTAAGCCAGTCTAATCTGCGCTCTGTTCCCGCATGGCCGATTCATCTTCTGTCATTTTAAAGCTTCTGTCCAATAAATCTCGCTTGCTCAGAAATCCAAAAGGACCAGGTGTGCTTTACCTGGATTACTTTAAGTGAAAGTTGTCGGCAGAGTAAATGCTTGCCTGGATAACAGGGGTACTTTAAGTGAAAGTTGTCGGCAGAGTAAATGCTTGCCGTCCATGAGTAGACTGGTAAATTTGTTATTTCAGAGGAGTATTTCAAACTGGTAGCCCTTTATATGACTGGTTCATGTAGTATCTATAATCTGACGGTGCAGATGGTACACTGTATGGGCAGATGCATCTCATTATGGCTATTTTTACACACACACAGCATCACACATTTGCATGAGCACTAAAAGCCAAAATCTGCATTTAGAAAATCACTGCACTTGGCCAACTGATTAACAGTTTGTCCTCACCAAAACACACACATACACACACACACACAATATAAAGTGCATTTAACTCCATGCAGATGTGTTTCGCTGGAACTGACATTGTCCTGTGTGCCTTAGAAGAAAGATCAGACACCATATGTGGATCAAGACAGGAGACAAAAGATCACTTGATGTCTTCCAGTGATGAACAGATCAGATTAATCGACACTTCTAGCCTTTTATGAGTGTCTATTCATTTGTAATCTGGGTGGGGGGGGTGGGATTATGAGTAAACAGTATCAATTTCTTCCTTTTTTATTCCCTTCGGTGACGGAAAGTGAGGTCATAGAGTTTGGAAACCTGCATGTAAGTTAAGCTTTTTCCCCGACAGATCATTAATAACAGCGGACCGGAGTAGGACTGCCTCTCTGCTTTTCTCCATCACTCTCTCTCTCCTGCCTTTTGCACCCACCCTTTTATTTCATGCTGCTTTTCAAGCTGTCTTTTTGTCTGACAGCTTTTCATTCTTTCCTTCCGCTTAATATTCAAAACCTGGTGTCATACCGTTATAATTCCTGCTGCCGAAATGCTCATGGGCAATGTCACACATGTACAGACTAATCATAATAAACCAAACATAAGGCCACTAAAATGGTGATTGGTGTGTTTTAATCCGGTCATGATGTCACTTCTTGCACTTGCATCATGTTTTACCAGAATAGCCTTATTTTAAGACCTATTTATACACCTTTTTAGCTCTTGGGGGTGTCATAAAATGACGTGACGGGCAACATTCAGCCCGCGGACCTTGAGTTTGACATGTGTTCTAGGGTATCAAAGGATTTCCACCCCTAGGCTGGAGAAAACGCATTCTACTCAGAGCTTCAACGAAGCAAGCAATTCAATTATGGCATTTGGCAGATGCCCTTACCAGAGCGACCTACAACTGAGGGTTAAGGGCCTTGATCAAGGGCCCACTAATGGCATGCTGGGATTTGAACCTGTGAGCCCAATGCCTTAACCCACTGAACTATCACCTCTCAAGTGCAGATGATAGTGGGGAGGTGAATTGAAGTAAGTAAACAAGAGCTAATAAAAGTGTATATTGTGTATTGCAATGTAGACGGACACATAAAAGGGAAACGCACATAAGCATATGCTTGACTAATAGATTTTCTTTGTCATGCACTTGGACATCAAATCCCAATGGCACGCGGCTTACGGTGTGGCGAGAAAGCTGCTCTGTTGCTATGGAGCTCAAGGATGTGGCAGTGAGACAGGATTGAGTAAAAATGTCTCTCTTCCCTCCGTTTCCCTTTCACACATAGACATAGCAACCGTCTCCGTTTAAAACGATCCGATTCCTGATCCTATGATTTCCTGAATGAGATATTCCGGTCAAAGCCTGGTCCATCCTGTGCGTACTTTTTTAAAAAAATGTATCCCGCTGTTCGGACACTGTTTCGAAAAACCAGTTCTATCTCACAAGATGGTGCAATCGAAAAAATTTGACCATGATAGAATTTTTCTAAAAATGACTAAAATTATTATCATTCAATAGAAATAATGATGCTTCCAAGAAAGAAAGAAAAAAACTGTAACCTAGCAACTTCCTGGGCATGTAGGTGTAAGTTAAAGGTCAGTAAATAGTCTGTGTAAACTTTTTTGGGGTAAACTGTTTCTTCTTGTCCACCTGATGAATTTGGCACCTGACTGTCAAACGTAGGCTGAAGGGATGGTTATACACACATTGGTGCTCCGAAAAAACTTTGAAGCTTCATCTCAGATCCCAATCAGCTTCTCTGAAAAATGTATATGATGAACAGTACGCCGGATCGAGTCATTACAAATGCACTTTCATGCCGAATAGTGCTCCAAGTAAATGTAAAAATGTTTTTATCAGGTGGAGTGAGTGTGTTTTTTTTTTTTCTATTTCTAAGTCGGTTCAATTAGACAGTATACAGTTTGACATGTGTTTTTATAAGGTTTAAACAAACGAACAGCATTCCAGATATATTTGCTTGACTTACATTGAAGAAAGTGTTCGGGACAAATTTAGTAATTTATCAATACCAGTTCACTTCTGCCATCCTTAACAGTAACCAATTAAACCAACCCTCTGGGAAGCGTCAAGTTATACAAAATATAAGAAGGTGCAAAATTCATGCACTGTCACTGTTCGTGTTGTGTCAGACAACAATTACACTCATGACATGAATATTTTAGTGGACTGGTGACCAAATAGATCCAGAATGTACTGTATCAGCCCTGAGACAGATACTCGCTATACTCCATATCAGATCTGGAGATCCCAAGCTGCCTACAATTTAAAGCTGTCTGTGAGGAAGAAAGCTGTGCATTTTCAATTCTGGCTTTGAAACGTGATTCCTCAAAGATACAATGCCTAATAAACCCTGATCAGATTCTGTCCTGGCAATTCACTACACAAACATGAGCAGAGCCCAGAGGAACCTTTCTAGCAACGGGACTACATTTCTTTTCCAGCACCAGGTCAATCTGGCGGCTGCACAGCAAAAGCAAAGGGGGTGGGGGCTGTCCCAATTTACACACACACACACACACACTAATGCATGTATATATATATATATATATATATATATATATATATATATATATAGATAGAGAGATCGAGAGAGAGAGAGAGAGAGAGAGAGAGAGAGATAGAGAGATAGATAGATAGATAGATAGATAGATAGATAGATAGATAGATTAACTGATCTGGACATGCATCTTACACAAACCTGTCATCATTTCCATTTAACACATTTACAGCCTATACGGCGTTCTAATATGCGCAACATATATGCAGTGTCTCTTGTGGGGGATACATGGACATGTATGTGTATTGTCCCTCGCATTGTGATCAAGATGCAATACACACACACACACGCACACACACACATTGCAGCTCACGGCTTAATTAAAGCAATGCGGTAACGTAAAGCCCTATCATCCCTTACTATAAGAGGAAGGGTCCTGTCCTCTCGCCGGATGTCCACTCGCCCCGAGGCAGCCGGTTTCGGCCCGCGGCTCCTGGCGCCCACGGCGCGTCCCTGAGACGCCGAAGAGGGACCCGCGCGCGGCTTGTTGTCCTGCCACAGGTAATAAAAGGTGCCCAGGATCCAAGCAACGGTGAGGATGGCGATGGCGTTGGCCCTAATCCTGCGCATGATGAGTGTCCATAAGGAGCTGGGCTTTCGGAGCTGCAGCACGTTACGGTGCGTGTCGGCTCCGCTCCTGAGGAAGCGCGTCTCTTCTCCTCCGTGTTATTATTATTATAGGAGCTGAAGTGCGGCACGCAGCCTCACTGCCTCAGCGCGGACTGAGAGCAGCGTCTCTGTGTAAAGCGCAGCGCGGTCCTAGCGCCGGATCCTCGCCTCACCTCACCTCACCGCGCCTGGGTTTGCTCTTAAAACACTCACACAGCGATTATCGGCTAAACGCACACAGCGGCTGTACTTACTAAATAACAGTTAGGATAGATTTCACTAAGCATGTATACTTTGCTGTATAAACGTGATTTGAAATTAATCCTGAAATCGATGTGATGGGCCAAAACAGGATTAGTGTAAAACTTCCTACCTTTAAAATGATGTTTCATGAATTTAATAGGCCACATATCGGAATCAGCGACTTATTCATACACCGAATCGTTTTTTAATTGATTACATCCAAAATTGGGCACATTATCAGATTGTAATGTATCATAGCAGATACCTCATAAAAATAGAAATATGCGCAATAACGAGGTTACGCCAATGTTGTACTTCTCTGTGCAATAATTGCTTTATTTATTTATTTCATTCATTCATCTTCTACCGCTTTATCCGATCTGCCTTCGGGTCACGGGGAGCCTGTGCCTATCTCAGGCGTCTATGGGCATTAAGGCAGGATACACCCTAGATGGAATGACAAACCCATCGCAGGGCACACACACACACACACACACACACACACACACACACATTCATACACTAGGGACAATTTTCCAATGTGCCAATCAACCTACCGTGCATGTTTTTGGACGGGGAGGAAACCAGAGAACCCGGAGAAAAACCCCCTGAGGCACGGGGAGAACATGCAAACTCCACACACACATGGCCGAGACGGGAATCGAACCCGGACCCTGGCGGTGTGAGACGAATGTGCTAACCACTAAGCCACCGTGCCTGCTATTTATTTATTTACTTACTTACTTTTCTTATAAAAAATGTGCAATAACCTTTATCCTTTCGTTACACTACCTTTTCTTTCTATCCTACATTTTTTTTTTTAAATGTGCAATTGGAAGCTTCTGTCACCAAAATCATCACATACCAATTATTCTTGATGTTGGATCCAAAGTTGCTCAAATGCCTGTTGAAAAAAGTACTGTATCATATCAGATTTATTGTTTTAATCACATCATTCTTGATCAATTGAATCTAGCTTGTTTTGGCACAGGGTTAGGCTCATTTATATTGTGCTTTGAACCTAGAGCCATGTTTTTTTTTTGTATTGTGCATGAAAAATGATTGTGTAAGACCTGAAAAAAAAGTTAAATTATATCAATGATAAAGATTTAATATTTATTTTATGAATGTTTTATTACACCTGCCTGTCCTTAAACAAATTGTTCTAATCCATGAGAATTTCATACTGACTTCCCTTATTTTCCCATTGGAATAGCTTTTCTCAAGTTTTTGCACTGTGGATTTAGGGATTTGCCTATTCATCCGCAAAACCCATTATTGACAGCTCTGGTGTTGGGTGAGGGTGTAGATGCAGTTTCAGTTCATCCCGAAGGCGTTCAGAAAGGTTAAGGTTGAAGCTCTGTGTAGGCTACTTGAGATTTCCGCTCCAAATTTATGGAGCGTTGACAACAATGCGTCGTCTTTTTCCTGGACATGTTTGGCCCTTTAGATTCCTGTAAAGGTGATATTTGAAATGCCCCATCAAGGGGAGAAACCATGTATGGTGTGGGTCTCATGGTAATGATTGCAAATGAAGAGTGAGCAAATGTTGATGGTGTTGATTAGAATAATCATCTGAACAAAGGTAACGATTCCTAAATCAAAGCATATTGTAATGCTTCATAACAGATCTTTGGCAAACCGTGTCTATATGGAGGTCGTACACAGGCGCAGTGTCGCTGCTCAAACATGTTTGGCTTCTTCATTCCAGGAAGACTAATCTGGAAACTATCCCAGGCACATTGGGCACCAGTCCATCACAGCGTACCATGTACATACACATTTACACCTCGGGAAATCTGACCAACCTTCAGTAGTTGCATTTTGTTATTGGATGCTGAGAGGATATCAGAAAACCAAGGAGAAACCCACAGGAATGTTCCATAGCCTTCATAGAAAGAAAAGCATTAGCATTCCATATACCTGAGTCATTTTTATTTGTTGATCAGTAAGGATGGACATGACATTTATGGATAGTATTTTCCTAACAGATCACATTTGGTGTCTAAAATGGAAATGTTATCAAAAGTTGCATTGATCATGGTTAGTATTGAGCAAGCAGGACTAATGATGCAATAATGCACATGTTCCAATTCATAGTATCAGGAAATTCTGTATGTAGCTTTCCCATGTGGCATTGCTGATTTTCGAAGCAGCCCCCACACTTGGGATCGGCTTCTTTGGAATATAAACCAATGTTTTTTTGTTTTTCTTGTAATAAGTGAAATAACTCAAGTTCAAGAGGGCTTTCTTCTTTGGACTTATTTTTTTGATGACATCATTTCTTTGACAAAGACTTTAATGCAACAGACAGTCAATATTTCATCCACTCCAGGCCAAACTAAGTTTGCCAATGAAAGCTAAACATCGACAGCGTGATATAGATAAAAGATTAAATCAGAATCGTTATCTTTTAATCCAAGAGCCTGTTTTAAACATGACGGAATCAGGTTCAGTCCGGGCGCATAGGTTTCCGTTGTCTACAAGTGAACGTGAATTACTTTGAAGAGGGACCTAGGAGACAAGTTTTTTTTTTCACCTTTGTATCATGAGTGGCACTCGCCTGCTGTATTTGGACAGTAAACATTCTTTCGTCTAAAGATAAACATCGCAAGATCAATTTCAGCCAGATGCTAACAATTATAAAGGTAGTTAAGACATTTATCTTTTGAAATGCTCAATGAAATTATATCCATAGCTCGAGTGTAATATTAGTAGTACACCAATACTCAATGAATTAAATTGAACATTCTGTAGGGGCAAAGTGGCTTAGTGGGGGTTCGATTCCCGTCTCCGCCATGTGTGTGTGTGTGTGTGTGTGTGTTATCGGTCCAAAAACATGAACAGTAGGTTGATTGGCACATTTTGGGAAAATTGTCCATAGTATGTGAATGCGAGTGTGAATGTGAGGGTCAATGTGAGGGTCAATGTGAGTGTGTGTGCACTTTGCTATGCGTTGTCATTCCATACAGGGCTTGTCCTGCCTTGATGCCTGAGAAAGGAACAGCTTCCCCATGACCTGATAGAGAAGTCGGATGGAAGATGAATGAATGAATTCAATTGAACTTTCTGTATGACTGCATAGTCATACATATTCATCCCTGGTCCAAATAAACAACAACTGTGATACCATGAGTCATTTCACAATTGCACAATTCGCAGTAATTACATTATTTTTTCCTCACTGCTTACACAAGGTCACAAAAAAAGCAATATTCAGTAATTCAAAAGGTAGAGGGAGAAGCTTCCTCGTGTAGTAAAGGAAAAGCAGAGAGAATTTGAGGGTCCGGGTTTTTTCACAATTCTTCACACCAACCTGCGACTCGTGTTGGCATTTCTTTTAAACCGAGGCCTTCCCTGAGCCTCAAACATGCCTTGTACCATATCACACCAGCCCCCTAATCCTTCAGCGAACCACTTATGACATTTCAGTCTACTTTCTAAAAGTATAAAAATGCAGGAGGCAAAGACAAACATTGCCCACTGCTCTCTCTCTCTCTCTCTCTCTCTCTCTCTCTCTCTCTCTCTTTTTTGCTTTCACAGTTACATTCCATATTTCCATGAAAATCCATTATTATTACAGTGGAAACGCCCAGTGTCTGTAGAGTGGACAGGGAACATCTGGTCTCTAATCCGTCTGCCTCACTGCTCAAAACATTTTCCCTTAGATTTAGGATTTTAATGGTCACTTATTTAATTTATTTAATGGTCACTTATAAAAATGGGCTTATTAAAAAATGATGCCACATTTCAGAAAAGCGTGTATTAGGACATCTTTGTGTTTTACTCGTCATGGTGGTTAGTACAGGAACAGCAGACTTTGTAGCGTGAAAAGGAAACTGAAGTGAAGGATGACTGGGCCGGTACAAAAAGGTCATTGTGAGCCCTTGCAGTTCTGGACGACCCTCCTGGGGGTTTTGAGTGTCCCGTGAAAGAGTGAAGACGGGTTGGATCTGCGCCATCTATAATGACAGTGAAAGGTGTGCGTAATGTGCACTCCAGTCTGCAATTAATGCTCTAAAGCATCTAGAATAATATATCGTCAGTAATGGCTAGCCGTACTATTACAATTGCAGGCTAGATGTGTCCATCAGTAGTTTGGCAATGAAAATCTAGTTTAATAATTGATGGAACAGTTTTGTAAATTATTGCATGCCCATGTGCTGGAAAATCCCAAAGGTTAATCACATCTAGAAAGCATTTTAATCTGCGTGATCATCTGTTATGATTATAACTTCAAGGGTCTAAATTGTGAAAGTAAGAAAGAATTCAGCCCCAGGGTCAAATCTTCATACCCTTCTTATATATTTGCTTTGGAGTTTGTTTGCACGACATTTTTTTTTTTACTGCAAAGGAATATAATTCATAACATCTGTCACTTTTATAAGATTTCCAACTTAGATATACTCCCTAATCTGGGCAAAATAATAAGAAAAAAAGGAAGGGGCGGGGGGGTGAAAAGAAAACTCAAAACTGTTTACAAAAGAAAAGGGGATATGGACGCAATCTCTAGAAATACAAATAAAACATCAATAGGAGTTATAGTCGTATACACTTGGACCAAAAGGTACCCAATGACTCTTTTATTTTGGTAATTCCCAACAAAGGGAATTTTCTCCATTGTTATTATACTTTACACAACATCAATCCGATCCTGTGTTTGTGGCGGATTAGGATTATATCAGCATTTATGAATGGCTTTGAAGCAATTTGTTCTTCCTTTTGCATAAAAATCTTTGGTTACATTCTGTTGACCTGGTAGCCAAATGATACCAGATTTTCCTTTCCCTTGAGTCCTTCGAATGATATTAATCTTATTATGAAATCATCTGCAAGTCATTTGTGTATTCATTCATTCATTTATCTTCTACCGCTTTATCCGATCTTCCCTCGGGTCACAGGGAGACTGTGACCTATCTCAGGTGTCTATGGGCATTAAAGCAGGATACACCCTGGATGGAATGCCCGCCAACACATCGCAGGGCACACACACACTCACTCACATACATTCATACACTAGGGACAATATTTCCAAGGTGCCAATCAACCTACCGTGCATGTTTTTGGACCGGGGAGGAAACCGGAGAACCCGGAGAAAAACCCCCTGTGACACGGGGAGAACATCCACACACACATGGCCGAGACGGGAATCGAACCGTGACCCTGGCGGTGTGAGGCGAACGTGCTAACCACAAAACCACCGTGTCCCGCCATTTGTTATATTACAATCTATAAATATTTTCAATGACTCTGTTAATGCAATTAGAGCTTGTAAACAAACAAATAAATAAATAAATGAACAAACAGTAGGTTAGTACTCCATTATCAGATTTCAAATGGACAGAGCGCCTGAGCGCATTAAGAAAAAAAAAAAAAAAAACATGTATAAAGGATAAGCCACTTTGGGGGGTTGCGGTTGAAGCAGGGAAGAAGTGGTTAAATACCGAATAAACGTTTCATGCCTCAGGCTGGATTACCACACCACAGGAGTATTTTAAGATCTTTGACCCCATTTACACCTACTCGTGTAGCAGAACACGAACGATATAGTTCTTTTACGTATTTATTTTCCCTTAAAAGAGGTTATTTATGCACGAAATCATTTTACACACTGCAACAAACACTCCATATCTTGCCAAGTGAATGCGGCTCAAATATAGACGAAGCGTTTCCTATTCTAAAAGTAGAATAGCATAAATATAGTTTGTAAAAGGTTTATTTAAAGATCATTTAAAAGTCGTGTGGGCTTTCCTATGGGAAATACTTACTTTATATATATATATATATATATATATATATATATATATATATATATATATGTCAGAGAAATAGGAAATAAAAGGAAATAACTAATCAAATTTAACCTTAGTCAAGATATTGTTACTCGCTAAAATGTTTGCTTTAAATATTCAACTTGAATCTGCGTGTTTGAGAAATATTTGTCTACCGACGTGAAATGGACGGAAACGATGTGTTCAGGTTGGACAAAAATGAGAAGACATTTGAAAGACGGATCTATATGTCATTACATTTCATTTTAGTTGATTGATACTAATGTATTTTGCACACTATGACAAAACACTTGAACAACGCAGCATCTGCAGGCCATTGTTCTCCACCCAGCAACTTTCCATTGGCGGGCTGAAAAACAAAGTCCTCCCAGCTGCTTAAAGGACAATACACAACATTAGGGAAGGGAGGGGGTTGGGGGGGGGGTCGCATCTCATGAGTGGGGGAAAAAACCCCCACAAAGCCATCTTTTATAGACTGCTTGCATGACGCTATTCAGTGTACCGGCTGACCAAGATGACATTGATAAGCCAACAAACATCAGAGAGCCTGTTTTCTTGCCTTTTGGTGACTCATACAGTGTGAAGCGTCTGCGGGAACGAGAGGATTCTCCGACTGTAGTTTACACGAGCAGGGGTTACTCTGTGCTGTTGCTCGCTTCAGTTGATTGTGTGAACGTTCGATCAGTTGCAATAGTGGAACACAGCTGTACGAAAGGCTCATAACTAAAGCATGAAGAGGAAGACTAAAATGTTCACATAATGCCTGGGCTTGAAAACAGCTTTTCTGGATCCTTGTGTTTGCTTCCTGAGGTGCAGTTCACGGGCCATATAGCCTGATACATAATACAAATATTTGAAATAAACCTTATTATTATATAAATCTATGCTTTTTGTCAACCTACATTATATTGACCAAAGTTCAATGCCTGGTAATTAGTATGGAATGTGTTTTTTGAGGGTCCCATTCCACATTTAGTCACGATTTGCTCCAACAATTCCTTTCACACACTTTTGGAGGGGGTTTGTAGAGATTTGACAGGTACTGATGTACAGTAAGGGGCACGGTGGCTTAGTGGTTAGAGCGTTCACCTCACACCTCCAGGGTCCGGGTTCGATTCCTGTCTCGGCCATGTGTGTGAGGAGTTTGCATGTTCTCTCCGTGCCTCAGGGTTTTTTTTCTCCAGGTTTCTCCGGTTTCCCCCTGGTCCAAAAACATTGGAAAATTGTCCCTAGTGTGTGAATGTGTGAGTATGTGTGCCCTGGGATGGGTTGGCATTCCATCCAGGGTGTATCCTGCCTGAGATAGGCACAGGCTCCCCATGACCCGAAGGAAGATCAGATATAGGGGTAGAAGATGAATGAGTGATGTACAGTAGATGAGTTGAGGAGGAAAGGGGTGCAGTCAGTGTTCATCCCAAATGTTTTTTTTTTTTTTTTGTCAGACCATACAGCAGCAGATCTTCCACTTATGGATTTTTGCTTTGTACACTGTCATGCTGAAAGAGGTTTGGGTGAAGGAAACATTTCTACTGCATCCAGAGTCACCCAAAACAATTGTGTACCTTCAGCTTTTTGCAGTTTGGGAAAGAACCACATGTGGTTGGGTTAAATCAGGTGTCCCGATACTTTTGTCCATATAGTGTAAATACATCTGGTTTGTCGGAAATAAAAAATGTAAGGTTGTTTTATTTATTTCTTTTGCGGATTCCATTGATTGATATTTTACCACAATTTGTGGTCATATCAAAAACTGGTTTAGGGAATACAAATGATAACCTGAATAGAACACACACACACACACACACACACACACACACACACATGAAATAACACTTCTGACATCACATTGCACATGACAGGATACATGTTTATTAGCGTCTCCTCACTCACCTTTAAAATACAGTTTATATATCCTCTATATTCAAGCACACCTCAGACCTTACACTCCTCTAAGTGACAGTCGAGGTCGTACTTGATCACAATTAGAGAGGGAAGAAGTGATGAGTGGCGACAAATGAAATGTAACATTCAAGCACACATTTTCACGAGCAAGAGTGGCGCCTGAGGCCTCCTTTCCCCATGTGAGATTATCAACATTTAAAGCGACATCAGTGTGTAACGATCCGCTTTAATCGCTAGCGCTTTATTGTCTTGCATCGTCTATTAGTGAGAATAAATTAAAGCCTAGTAGAAGCCAAAGAAGTGCCGTGCTGCTGTAATCACAGAACTAACGCCTGTTAATGTAATGTAGTGGCTCGAAAAATGGGTCTCACTTTTATTACGGTCGGTACAAACTAATAACATAACTGACCGAATCGACAAAAAAGCAGCAGCATGTTTGAGAAACTAGCCAAAAAAAAAAATCCACCAGTATCCAGTACCAGTAACCAGAACATCTATAGTGAGTACAGTGAAGCAGAAGGCGCCTTGGCATAACAGTCTGTGTGTAAATGGGCGAGAACACAGCAATGACAGGTTTAACACACTGCTATTAGTTGTTTCCACGCACAATGAAAAAGTTGGAGAGAAACATGCTTGAAAATAAGAAAAGTAAAGTAACCGTAGATGAAAGGGACCATCATTATTTTTCACGAGAAAGCTTAATTCTACAGTATGTGTTGCTTTTTGACTTAATTGTCATCAAAGCCAGAGTGCAATAGCAATCAAGTTGTCACCGTCAAAAAGTCTTTAACCATGTGCTAAGAAGCCATTAGTCCAAGGTACCTGCAACTTCTCTCCATGGCCACATGGGGCTTTACTGTGCCAAACCTTTTTAAGACACAGACTGGCATTTCCTTCACTTGTGCAGCGCAAAACACCTTTAGGTAAAAATCTTAAAAGAAGTAGGAGGGGTGTATCGAGCAGATCCAGATGAGAAATCTCATTGCTCTGTGGGACACACACTGCGATCCTTACAGCAGAAATAGTGGACGACTACACCATTTGGATATCTGGCAAAGGCACTGTGTAAAAGGATAACAAATATGCATTATATGAATACAATATGCAGCGTCATCTATCTATATATATATATATATATATATATATATATATATATATATATATATATATATATATATATATATATATATATATATCCTCCATGGTATGCACAAGTCTGGCAATTAAAACTCTCTGTGTAGAAACAGAGCACAAATTCTGTTTGTCGTCCTGATGATTTACACAATTAACACCGTAATTATTTTAAAACATTTACAAGGATATTTGGCCTTTATGCTCTATATTGAGTTTGGTTTCACTAATAATAAACATACATTTGAATAAAGCATCGATATTTATCTATGAGCACGCTGATTTGAAAAGCATTCATTTAAGACAGATACAAATGTGTGATTAAGTTGCTATTAATCACAATTTAGCTCATGATGATACACACACACACACACACACACACACACAACGACAAATGACAGCAGACATACCTGTTTCCAATCTTTTTCTTACACACCTCTTACACACACCCGGCAGGTCTTCTCTTCAGTAATGACACACTTTACCTGCTGATGGAAGATTCGCTCCTCTTGGACCTATAAACCCATGGTAAGATTCATAGTATAAATAATGCATTGGCAATGTAATTTTCACATATACATATATACATATATATATATATATGTATGTATGTGTATGTATATGTGTATCTATATATATATATATATATATATATATATATATATATATATATATATATATATATATATATATATATATATATATATATATGTGCCTAGAAAACACCACAGGAACATGCTCTCTGGTATGTGTGTCCATCAGTCTAGTAACTTACCCGGAGGAACTCCGCCTGCAGCAGACTCTTGAGAACCTGGTCAATACGTTTCCTTTGGGCTTTCTCCTCCAACACACTCTCGAGAAACACACGGATTTCTGTAATCTGAGTGTTCGCTGGAAGCAGGTCTATTGCCTAGCCATAAGCACAAGAGACTACAATCAACTCCTGCTTTATTTCCTTATATGATATTGAGAGATGCTGCATAAATAGATGCATACAATAGAATGGCATGAGAAGGCATACTAGACATCCCCAGACCTTAAAATAACCCCAATAAAATTAGTATCTGTGTGATGAAATATTTTGATAATAATAAAAAAATTGCTTTAATTACAGCATTTTAACACTGACATATTGCTTTGTCTCAAAAAGCAACTATGCTAATGATCCTAAAGCAATGGAGGAACATAGATCACTTGAGGAATCTACCAGAATGTTTTTCTTTTCTTTTCCTTTATTGAAACAGAACCGAAGGTCTGTTGCAGGCTATAATTCTGCCACTCAACGACAGACGAATTAAAAACAGTGGAAATTAGCCGAAGTATTAGGCCATACAATCATAATAGTTAGTTTTGTCCATATACTTCTGAGCCTATGATAATGGATGGGTGTAATCCTAAAAGTTGCAACATGCAACATTCTATTAACTCTCAATCTTTATTACTTCTTTAAATCCACATAAAATAAAAGGGCACTGTGCAAATACTTTTAGACCTGACATTCGTTCCTACTACAGTAAGGGGTAAAAGTCATCTAACTGCATATTTGGTGCAAAAGTGATCTAGATAAGCCTTGGAAAAGCTGACGCTCTCTTTAAATTCAGCAGGATGGGGCTCAGATGTTTGTGGCTCGACACACATGCTGCGCACACAGCTGGGTACGACAAAGGACTCGATTCTCTCATTTGACATCCAAACTTGTGGTGTGGCCATTGCATGTGGCCCTGCTGAGCTGGAGCTCTGGATGTAGCCAGAAGAAATAAAAGCAACATCTTATAAAACAAATGAGCAAGAGAAGGCAGATTCATGCTCCGTATTTCAAACTGCACATACTTGGCACCTGATGCACTTATTGATTTACAGTCGTCATATGCTGCTGCGCATCGTTCAGCATTTTTATTGTGAGGAGGGTATTGTGATGGAGTTCTTTAAGATATTGTAAGTGATGCTATCTGTAAATGCAACTACACAGACTGATCGTAACTACTGGCCGACAGCAAAACGACTGCTGCGCCACTGCCTGAAGGATAAGGACAGGTCGTGAGGAAGTACAATAAACTATAAAGCCACTAAAAGTCTTTCAATCGAAATGCGAGGCACAAACCTGATCCTAAACCGTTCCGAGAACAAGAAAAGTGGACTATTACAACTGCCATTGTCCTGGCTAGTAGGATTCTCACCTTAGTAGTGTTGAGCTTGCTGTGGTGAAGCTTAAGGACCTGCAGGGCAGCCTGAAGATTAGCCTGGGGCTCAGACAGCTCCATCTTAATAGGACCCAGACAGTGTGCGTCTGGAGGAGACAGGTACATGCGCAAGAGAGACAGATACACCTGCACAGAGGAGACAGCAGATGCGATATAGGAATGTTTTCACTGTAAGTTCAATAAAACATTCCTGAATGAAAAAAGCATGGATGTAACATCATAATACATGTGCAACACTAAATATAGAGCTGTAGATTGAAAGATGCTCAAGTTAGAAACACACTCACGTCTTTATTTCCATCTGCTGATTCGTCATAATGTCTATGGCAATACCTAAGGAGGGAGACGGAGAGAGCAACATAAGAATTGTACCGAGCCAGTCACATGCACACATTATACTCAATAACGCATCAGTTCCAATGAGCTATGGCGACACCGAGGCATACTCACTCCTCAGCCATGTGCGTGTCATTCAGGACGTGCACATATATAAAGAGTGCCTGCTCATGTTTTCCCATGCGGCCCAAAAGCAGAGCTCGCTCCTCCAACAGACCTGAGAATAAGCGGAGAACCACAGACACACGTCAGATCTGTTTCACAGCATGTTTTCAGTATAGTAATGAGAATCTCATAGACCAAAGCTGAAAATGCTAAATTACCATCAAATGGGAAGTCACTGATCAGAATCTCTGGTTCATACCATGTTGAAACATTTAGGAAGGACAACAATCTGTTCCGAAACTCGCCCAGTTCTCCTTCCTCTTTTCCGGCGGGCACAGCTACAACACCTAATCACAGGTATATGGAAGGATGTTAAAGTATTGCAGGGAGAAAATATTAGAGAGAAACTTGTATACTAGCATTTTCTTTTGTAGTCACTTTGGAAGACTGCATGAATTAAAGTAGTCATGAAAAAAATAAAAGCACATCCTTTAAGAAATCTATAGCTTTATATTATAAAGATCATCTAGTCCTTAGCAGGTCTTAAAATTAGGTACATACAACCTTAGCATAACGTCATGACATCTTATTATATATTTTCCAAATGTACATAAAATCCATGTGTGAAAAATTCAGTACATCTTTAAAGCTTCTGTGGGAATTAAGAAGCAGCCAGGTGCCGCTAATAAAATGCCTTAGATTAACCCATGGTCAGCAAGTGTGACCAAATAAAACCACCAAAAAAAAAAATTGTAAACTATTTGCTGGTCTGAAACATTCAGCTCACTGCCAAGGAGAAAAGTCATCAGCAATGATCTTGGAGAAGCCGTTGTTTCAATCTGGGAAGGGTTATAAGGCCATTTCCAAACAATTCAAAGTCCATCATTCCACAGTGAGAAGCATTATTCACAAGTGGAAAACATTAAAGTCTTCCCATGAGTGACCGTGGCAGCAAATTCACCCCAAGTCCAGCCCAAGCACTGCACAGAGAAATTGGGGGAGGAAAAAAAAAAAAAGAAAAACAAGGGGTCATTACTTAGACTCCACAGATCTAACTGGGCACGTTAAATGTTTTAAAGTTTCTGACAGTACAATTTAGAAAAGGGCTGAATGTTTGGAAGGTTTTGTGGGAAAATGTAATTTTGAAAAAGAACAAGGAAGCACAGCTTAGGTTTGCAAAGTTGCAAACAGTCAAGCACTATAATGGAGGAGAAATAACTTTGGGTTGATTTTGACTTTAAAAGAGGTGTGCAAAAACAAATCCCCTCAAACTTCCGATGAGCATTGTAAAAAAGCCAAACTGATGAGAGAAACGTTATACAATACGGGATCCGATTATTGCTGCAAAAGGTGGTTTTCTGCACTACGGCGTATTGTGAAGGCGAGTTTCATTTTTCACACATGGCTTGATTTTAAGAAATAAATAACGATCTGGTGTAACACGCCGTGTTTTTATTCATCGCCGTGTTTTTCACCCAATTCTTAGACCTGAGAAGAACCTGATGGCTTATTATAAGGTCCTGATTTGTGAAAGCATCGAATTCAAAGTAGATGTACTTTCTTTTTCACATGACTCTACACGTTTTCCAACAGTAAAGGCAGCTTGGTTCCAACTGCATTCAGTCAGCCGTATCTGTTGGAAGCGCATGCTATCTATCAGGAAGCTAACAGCTCTCACCCTCAGGCAGTGAGTTGAGATACTCTTTCATCAGCGCTTGTACTCTCTCCAGGTAGAGCTGGATCAGCACGTTGTGGAACTCGGGTCCTTTTTCCTCCCACTCATGGATAATGTGCTCCAGATATGGCACAGCTAGCTCCTTAAAACCATCCTTTAGGAAGTCTAGCACCTTGTCTCTGGGCAGCATTTCCACCTCCGTTAGGTCCTCTGTAAATATCTGTTGCCAAAACATAGAAGACACTAAAAGAACAACTCCAGCAGCCTTCTGCCTCGTGATCACACCCCCACATTCAAACGCCCACATAGCATCAGCGGTGAATGAGAGGGTCACCCACAGAAATACACTTGTGTTATGTATTTGTTAGCTATCAGCAAAGCTGGTCGTTTTCACGGCTCAAATACAAAGCTGATAGAAGAGAGCACATTATTCATTTTCCAAGTCAAACCAACACAAAGACATTTTCATCAGTATGGAAATTACATAAGCCACACATTTTATTTCAGGCCAAGCCCTTTTTTCCCGTTCCTTTTTTTTTTTTTTTTAAGTGGACAAGTAACCATAACAATTCGTAATGTAATTTTTGAACATCCCATTCCACATTTGGTCATCATTTGCTGTTTACATAACCTCCACTCTTAAAGGAAGAGTTTGGAATGTGATTGCAAAGATTTGGGGTCAATCGGCCACGTGAGCATTAATAAACTCAGGCATGGAGTACATTTCTCACCTTGAGACCATCTTCTGGAGAAACCTTGAGCACCCATGGAGAAAACTCAAATATAATGCCCAGATTCTCAGCCCCTGAGAGAGAAAGCAGAATGAACAAGCTATGAATGCATATATATACACGGTGGCTTAGTGGTTAGCACGTTCGCCTCACACCGCCAGGGTCCGGGTTCGATTCCCGTCTCGGCCATGTGTGTGTGGAGTTTGCATGTTCTCCCCGTGCCTCAGGGGGGGTTTTCTCCGGGTTCTCCGGTTTCCTCCCGGTCCAAAAACATGCACGGTAGGTTGATTTGCACCTTGGAAAAATTGTCTCTAGTGTATGAATGTGTGTGTGTGTGCCCTGCAAGGGATTGGCATTCCATCCAGGGTGTATCCTGCCTTAATGCCCATAGACGCCTGAGATAGGCACAGACTCCCCGTGACCCGAAGGAAGATCGGATGAAGCGGTAGAAGATGAATGAATGAAATCTATATATATAGATATATATATATATATATATATATATATATATATATATATTATATATATATATATATATATATATATATATATATATATATATATATATATATATAATGAGAACATAAATTGTGAAGATTATAAACCTTAAGGAATTAGAAATGAACAAACTAGTTATTGTGCCAGAGATTTAATTTAATCCTGATGAGTATCTCTCCAAACCAATTATAGGAATAAATCTGATGCAGGACTCTGAATTTACATTGCTATTATTGGGTTGTCAGAAAACCACAGTTTTGATTAACCATTTACCCATTTACTGTCTTGGTTTTGAACAACAGAGACTAATTTAATGAGGCAACAGTGTTTCCTATCATCAGGGTTTTAGACTTGTTAAGACCATTAAGAAGGAAATTTAAATCACGACATATGACACCAAGACACACGCACACACGTACGCGCACACACGCACACACACACAGTTAGCAACTGGGGTTTTAACAAAGCCCCTATATTCACTTTTTTCAAGCCAAGTATAACTAAACGTGCACTTTACCATCGCTACAATAAAATCGGTTTTATGGTCATGGTAGAGATTTGCAACAGTAAGAAAAAGCTAATTAGTTTCATATTTGGAAAAAGATGCAGAAAGAAATACTTCACAACAGATCACAACAGAAACTAACAAACAACAAAAAACACATTCTGGTGATGCAGGAGCATTTCAATGAGCATTAGAGTTTAAAATAATAATAATAAAAAAGCCTAGAACAGCATATTTAAGATTTTTTAAGGCCTAAAAATGTGATTTTATTTTTTATTTTAGACTTTTTTTCTTTTTCGATTTTGTAAGAACCTGCAGAAACCCTAATCACAAATGAAACCAGTGTGTTTTGTGGTAAACAATAAATACTCACCCAGTCTCTGGAGATACTGCACTGTCCTTCTCGTGACCCTTTAGAGGGGAGTTGGCTTTTGTAGACTGATCCAGCAAAACCTGCAGGGCTAGAGATACCCATTTTCATTATATTGTGACCCATAACCTATTATCACTACTTGACACATTTTTATATTTGTTGCCTGAACCTTTGCCAAAAAGACTTCATTGACAACAGTAATAATGCGACAAGCAGAAAAAATATGCCCAAAGCATAAAGGAAGGGAGGTGGGAAGGGAAGTGGTGGGAAGGGAAGTGAACCATGACATTAATACTTGTCTATAATTACATGACCAGACAAGTTTGCAACAATAGCATGATAAAAAACTTAGCTTTCCAATAAGATGCATGTGCTTTTTTTAAGAATATGAAATGTGTATACATCTGTAGTTTGGACAGCAAACCGGGAAAAAAAAACCCAAACATTGAATAAAATAATTTTTCAATAATGAAAAAATTACATCTTTACACAAATCATCTGCCTTCATAATAAAAAAAACATGGCCACAGTCACTTACAAATATTAATTCCTATAATTCCATTATCTATATATATATATATATTTGGGATTGCACAGAGAGAAACTAAAGAAACCTTAATCCATGGCAACAGTGACTCAGACACTTTCCTCCTATAAAAATTAACACTTTCATCAAACGAGTGTTCTGCTCTGCTGGTTTTTGAATTAGGAGTGTAGACCTACACGGTCCTAATTATATTAGCGGTGCAAAACCAGATGTCCTCGTAAAAAGCCAATTTTCACAGACTGGCTTTCATGCTAATGTACTGCTCGTTCTCTCGAGTTAATTCAAAACACACATGACCAGAGACATGACCACTCAAATACAGTTATCTCCTATGTGATTGTATTAAACAAAACACCCATTCTATTGCATGAATACTGAAATTGGCTCTGTTATGGAACCACAAACAGGAGAGTTAATAAATATGGAATTAGAGAAGGATAAGTGTTAGGTCAAAGTTCCGCCTCTAACTATTTGGTTTGCAGGACCGTATTAACGTAGCATACAAACAGAATATAGTTATTTTTTTGGATCAAACATACACCTATAGACCATATAGTCTGTCTTGAGAATATTGGTGTGCTAAGAAGCTGCATTGCTCAATTTACCCTTCTGATGTAAGCCCTTCTTTTCATAGAGGATGATGAGCTCGCTGTACTTGTGCGCCTTCTTCAGAACATACTCGCTCTCCTCCACATGACAGTGATTGTTTTCTAGACGCAGAAGGGGTGACACCAAGGCCACATTGGTCTAAAAATAAATTAAAAAAAAGAAAGACAGAACAAAATAATAAGTACACAAACTCTTTCTTCGGGTGAACACTCCAACGCTTTTTACACTCCACCAAACTCTAATTTTCAATGTGACAAGGGGCCAAGAGTGTGAAAAATCAGGAAGGTGAACATAGCCTTACATGGAGGTAGCATTTGAGCAAGGTGGTGTCTATGATCTGAAGAAGCTTCTTGCGGCTTTTGATTGTAGGTGTGCCCTCCATGAGCGGTGATGTTGTGGAGGGGTCAGAGTCATTCAGCTGCTTCACCAAATGACTGCGTTTCTATGTAGTTCAAATAAAAAGCCTGTTAGTAAAATGGATATGAACAAAATCGCAAACAAGACTCAGTAAAGTTTGTGAGCCGTGTGAGTGTGTGTGTGTGCGCATGCAGACCTGTGTTAGGTAGTCAATGAGTGCGAGGTGAGCCCGCTCCAGTTCTGCGCCAGAGAGTACAGGGAAAGGATTGGGATAATGTAATTGTTTACGGTAGTCAGAAGGCAGAAGGTCCGGGTACAATCCAATCACATGAGTTGGGTCTAAAAGAGAGGATGGGAAGTCACATGTCATCAGAATTAACATTATTCATTATATATATATCCATCCATTCATCCAACTATACAGATACAGTATGTATGTGAATGTGTGTGTTACATACATATACACTCATGTATGCATGTATGTATCTTTAACTTTAATGTCCAATGATCAGGAATAACATGACCACCTTGCTGCATCACATGAAGTGCCTGCAGGAAGTGCTAAGAAAATGCAGTTTTTCCCCCTAATAGCGGATCTATGGCCTATGCTTGGTCAGTGTTTCCATAACAGAAAAGTCAATTACTTGGTGCAGATTACAAATTACTTGGTGCAGAAAGTCAGATTACTTGGTGCAGACTGACAAACACACGTTCCTCACCTGTTCCCAGCTTGGCAAACACCTGCATTGAGTCATCAAAACGCTTCTGACAGAAGAGATTAAAAGCATACAAATTCTGAATATGATGAATCTGCTGTTTCTTATCTCCATCTGCCTCATCCTTCATCTTCTGTTTGGGGGAAATGGGGGGGGGGAAGAGTTGGTACAAGGTGCATTTGTAAATGTGTTCCCACCATGCAAAGAAATCTCTAAATGCATTAAAATACATTCAAGTGTAAATAGATTAAAACATGCAGTATATTTAAAATAACATATGCGTCATTTGCATTACAAAAATGTGCCAAGTAAAATGTGCAAACACCTTTTTAGTCCTATACAGGAACAAAATAAAGAGAAAAAAAAACATGGTTCGGTGGGAAGGTAAGTGTCAGCACAGAATCTGACAGGCAAAGGTGTTTGGTCTAATGCAAACACCTGTGCTGAATTAACTCACCGCTAGCTGAAGAGCCAGCTCAAACTGCTTGTCCTGTAGGAGCTGCCGAATCTGGCTCGCTATGGAAACTGGCACAAGTCGCCAGACAAAATGATTGCTGGCAACATACACAATATTGGACCTGAACATGGAGGGGGGGAAAAAAAAAAAAAAAAAAAAAAAAACAAAAAAAAAAAAAAAAAAAAAAAAAAAAAAAAAAAAAAAAAAAGCCTGGTCAGTACTTTCGGTAATGCCAAAGCACTGATGACATCATTGTTTTAAAATCAATTCACTGCAAATGTCTTCAGAAATAAATGCTGGCAATTTATTCTGAAAAGTGTAAATATCTCACCCTGCAGAGGTGATGAAGCGCGGCCTCTGCAACTCCACACTCTGTACCAACAACCTTGGTTCAAAGGTGCGAATCTCCACATAACGCGGCAGAACAGCTATAATATATGGAGGCTGGTGCTCTGAAGAAGCACAGAAACAAGAATATTTATCAGACTGGAATACAGAGATAACACACAGACACACAAAAATGAAACCATTTAATATATTTGGGATTTTGGCAGATTCAAAATTATACATTAATACTGTTTTTCCACAAACACAGCTAATACAGATAAATGGCCCATACATAATCACAAAAGAAAGGAATGATCAAAATGCTGGCTGTATTTTATACAAACACGCAGGGAATCATGTGCGAGTCTGTAAGTAACATGGAGCATTCTGTGAAGTATAAAATTCCCCCAGTCCCATGGGGCAGAAAATCCATTTAAACCGAGGAATGGGCAAGTCTCCAATCACAAGGTGATGTATGCTTTACAAAAATCCGTAGATTTTAAACAGAGCTTTTGTTCATACTATGAGAAGGGAAATGTTGGGTACTTGTTACTCTCATGTATAGTCGATATTTTTCAGTGCTTTAATTTATACGTTTATGTATATTTATTAGGGTTGTCAAAGTTAACATGTTATTAACGCTTAAGTTTAACAGTTTAGCATGTAATAATAGTAATAAAGAAAAAGTGCTCCATATTTAGTTAACTTCACTAAATGCTTCATCAAGGCACACTCATTTTTGTCAGTAAATTTTTGTTACTCGAGGAATCGTTACAGCCAGATGCATGTTGATCAATTTGATATATTTGTTTACAGGGAATTTTGCGAGTAGCCAAAAAACTACATGAAAGATTGAATTATTGTACGTGCAAAAGTAAGTGAAGCCTGAGATGCATTGGTAAAGTCTAGTGGGGAACAGAAACACAGGTGTTTCAGGCGAAACACATTTAGGTGCTTAATTAATCAGTTAAGCAGACCAATCAGATTAGACATCCTTAGAACTAAACCAACTAAACCATTGTAGTGCCAAGGAATCAAACAATGCCAAGAGGAAAGGAGATATCCAAGGACGTCAGGAAGAAGGTGGTGACAGCCCATCAGTCTGGGGAAGGATATACGACCATATCCAAGAGATCCCAACTTCATCCATCCATTGTAAGACGAATTATCTACAAATGGACGGCAATCAACATGACCATAACTCTGCCTAGAAGTGGACTCCCATCAAAACTATCATCAAGAAGCACCAGAGAAATAATAAATGAGGTAAAGGTTCAACCCATAAATCACCTCTAGAGAGTTGCAGACCTCTCTGGCAACATCTGGTACACATGTACATGTATCTACAAGCAGACAAAACTTTCAATTTAACTAACATGACCTTTATTGCAGGGTTACTAGAAAGAAGCCTTTACTCTCAATCGTTGCCAGAAAGCATGTGGACAAATTAGAGGCCATTTGGAAGTCCAATAGATTTATTTGGTCATAATCATAATCAAGCTACCATGTTTGGAGAAAAGAACATGGAATTCCAGGAAAAGAATCTCCTCCCAACAGTAAAGAATGGTGGTGGAAATATGAAGGTATGGGGCTGCATTTATTCCTCTTGGCCAGGGCGACACCATGTTATTCAGGAAACTTGAATTTCTCAGACCTATCAACAAATTCTTGAAGGGAATCTCCGGGTGTCAGTCTGGAGCTGAATCTGGGTTGAAAAGAATGAGTAATGCAACATGACAAGGACCCTAAGCATTTAAACAAATCCACCAAGGAATGGCTTAAGAAAAATGTTTCACACTCTTGACTGGCCTATTGTGAAATATTGTGGCTAAACCTGAAGTGTACCGTATTACCGTAAGCGTAATGGCCACAAAAGCAGGTCACAAACTTCAAATTAAAAGGCTTCACTTATGTTTGCACAAAGAACAATTCAATCTTTCATGTGTTTGTTTTTTGGCTATTCACAAAATTCCTTTTAAACAAACATATACAATTGATCAACATACATCTTACATTTAAGATGTAAAAGAAAGACGAAGCGACCTTCTACAAGGTGATCCAGTTTGCCGCGAATCGCAAAAGGTGCTTGACATGCTTAAAAAAAAAAGACTTCCAAGACACAGTCCAGAAGTGGCAGGAATGCTGGGAGTGTGGTATTGCTGTGAAAGGGGACTATTTAAAAGGAAATGGTGTGCAAACGTAGAGAAATATAAAGTACTTTGTTGTAAATAGAGATAGTTTTGAAAATTTGTGATATCACCTCGTGCAACATTAATATTCTATCATTAGCTGACGTTCAGGATACAGTATTACTGTGCCCAGTATAATTGTCATTACAAAAGCATCTGTAATGACAATTTTGTTCAGTAGGTTATGTACGTTATGCACACGTTCACATATATACTGGAAGAGTAGTAATGTTTAGCTCATGGAGGATATTATTGAAGGAAATGTTTACCACTGACTAGAACGATATAGATAGGTAGACAACAAGATAAGGCGCGCGCTCGCTCTCTCTCTCTCATATCTATATATCTATCTATCTATCTATCTATATATCTATATATCTATATATATATATATATATATAGATATATATATATATATATATATATATATATATATATATATATATATATGGAACAAGGTCTGTATCATGTATCATACCCATTGCAACAGGGATGTCAGTCCAGTTGAGGGCGCATTTCTGTGTGCATATTCCTTCCTCGTTCAGCACAACTGTGAGATCATCCTGGCCCACAGCTACTTTCCCATCAGCCAGTGGGGCAACCAGTGGCTCCAGTTGCTTCCCTGTTGGGAAAAGCTCTTTAATTGATCCACGGCCATCCATCTGGAACAGTAAAAGGAATGTAAATGCCTCTGTTGTATCATAGATTGAGCTCTAGGACTTATCTGTATAGCAGGTACCAACAAAACTAAAAAAAGAATACAAAATCCACTCCTCTGCAGTGGGGTATTTTGGAAGTATGTTTCGAGTCCGCTTGTCCCCATAAAAGGAAATGCCATTAAACTAATTTACGGATCACCTTTATTCTATGAGAAAACATATATACACAAGGCAGGTCTAATGATACTCACTGAACAGTTTGATAAGAATGTTTACTACTTAATTTCATTATTTCTACTGCAATTTAATTTGTCCTACCCGGATTAGATAGTAGTCACGCTTGAAACCCACGCATAGGGAATTTTCGCACCAAGCCATGGACTTCGGAATATCAGGAACCGCAAAATCCCCCTAAGTCAAAAAATTCTTATACTTTGGTTATTCATATCTTTTCAGGAATTATTTGCTGTCTTTGTGCGTGATGCTTTAATGTCACTGACAAACCTGTAGTTCATGGAAGTCCCTGTCCTTCCAGTAATACAGTTGAAGTTTCTTTCTGACAGCAACACACATCCGCAACTTCTCTTCCCCTGAACTGGACTGCCACATTGGAGAAAAGAAAATATGCCTTATATACTCCATTAGACTCAGAGAAATGTCAACAAATGCAAAGAAGCAGGAATGCATCATTTATTTCTGTTGTGTAATGGAATTTTTTTTTTTATGATCTGCATAAGTTTACTGAAGAGAACAGTACACTCTTTCTTGTCATTCATGTCATAATGTCTCAATGTCATTTCGTAAAAACTGCAGACTACTTAATATTACATTTGGAAATATGATAAAGACTTGCAGCTCTGAAGACAGTACAAATGACTATGATGGAAGGGAACGGCTGAATTCTTATTCTTACACACCTGCAGGTCACAGGCAAAGAGTGTTGCACCCCTGGCCTTTGGCACCACTGTGATCTGCTGGAATGTGAGCAAATCATGAACGTGGATATTGTTCTCTGGAAAAGAAATCAACAAAAAACACTACATTATAACAACTGTAACTAACGGTCATTGTGCAGACATTCCCCTCTTAAACTGGAAAGACTATAAAACTAGATAAAAGTAAAGATTAAACCTGTTACACTAATATGGGTTTAGAAAAAAAGGAAAAACAATAAGCAAAACGTCTTACCCAAAAGGCTGACTAAAATCTTGTACTGTGATACAACATACAGCTGGAAAAACAGGAAAAAACAACAGGGGGAAAAAAAAAAAAAAAAGAATGACTTGAGAGCCATTTCCCCTTTGTAACTGTAGCACTGACAATAGAACTTAACATACAGCAAGAAAAGAACTCATCATGACTCCTAAGGTGTTTCGAAAATCTAGAAATTAGAAATCTAGAAGTTTACACCATAACCATATCATTCTTCTGAAAGACTTGAAGAACATAAACAGACCTGCTGGATCTTCTTGGAAAAATTCTTGTTGGATTTCTCCAGCGTTACTTCAAATCTGTTTGTGCCTGCGAGACGGGAGGAGGCCGTGAAATAAAACTGATAAAATAGCACAACGACGGTTTTAACAAGAATCGTAAGCAAATCCAATACCAACCGGGATCCTTCTTGATTCGGTAAAGTAGGAGATGACCTGGTTTAGTCCCCACCAGGAGCCAATCCTCTGTGTGAACCACAGGTCAAATGATTTCAGGTCATTCACAAGAATGATGGAATGCTGCTTTATTTACTACACAACACTAGACACATAAATGCACCACTTAACTGCAATGATTAGAAATGAATCTGTTCCTATCATGGTGTGTGTGTGTGTTGCTGATTGAAAGGTGATGACTTCAAATCCAGGAAAAATGTAAACTTAACACATGCAAGCCGCTTTAGATAAACTAAAGAAATGACTAAATGTATATGAACTGAAATGATACTGCGTCAACAGTGGAGCAGCTAAATGGTATTGATTACATTCTCTGCAAGTCATCAATCATGATTGACAATATTGACAATGATATTTATGATGCATAATTTGGGCAAAAGGGGCACGGTGGCGTAGTGGTTAGCACGTTCGCCTCACACCGCCAGGGTCCGGGTTCGATTCCCGTCTCGGTCATGTGTGTGTGGAGTTTGCATGTTCTCCCCGTGCCTCAGGGGGTTTTTCTCCGGGTTCTCCGGTTTCCCCCCCGGTCCAAAAACATGCATGGTAGGTTGATTGGCACCTTGGAAAATTGTCCCTAGTGTATGAATGTGTGTGTGAATGTGTGTGTGTGTGCCCTGCATTCCATCCAGGGTGTATCCTGCCTTAATGCCCATAGATGCCTGAGATAGGCACAGGCTCCCCGTGACCCGATGGAAGATCGGATAAAGCGGTAGAAGATGAATGAATGAATGAATGAATTTGGGCAAAGCTGCAGATATATGGTACTAGAGTTTGAGAGATTAGTATGACAGTGAGGTTTGCACACACAAAATATAATTAGAATTGTGTCGAACAGAAGTGAAAGTCAGACTCACCCCAGGCCGCCAGGCAGTCGATCTGGAGAGGCAGTTTCTCCAAAATAGGGACGGGCTCGTAGGCGTCATGCATTATGATCACTCAAAATAATAACAACCGAACTAATAATACGAACTCACTTTTTTTCTCTCTCACAGCGTCAGCTAAGGAGAAAGCTAGAAACTCACCCCCCTTCCCTAAACTACTTTGCTAGAAGATATTATCTGGTTAATCTATACATTCCACAACCTTAGACCAGGCGGTTAAAGTTCCCGTTTTGCTGAGGAGAAGTGAGATATCCATTTAGCGAGTTAGCTTCTTTCTCTGACTGCCATGCCACATTCCCTGCTGTCAACAAGCTTCCTTTCTGTTTATAACGCATTGCTCACGCCAATTCACGCATTTCATCCCATAGTTTTGACACACCGCTGTCCGGGTGCGCCTCGGAATAAACACACCGCGTCCACAAATCCGAAAGTTTATCCGTGACCCAAACAGCTAAGCTATCGGGCAAAGTGTCTGCTGAAAGAAAAACACAGCGGATCTTCCGGGATTCTCAGGCCACGTGACCTGCGTCATGCAGGGTCTGTCACGAGGGCCGACTTGCGTGTTGCTCAGTTTTGTGGACACGAAAAAGAAACAATTGTGCATCTCTTTTATCATTGTATTTATTCGAGAATGTTTTGGAATGATCTGGAATTTTATATTTAAAAAAAAAACCGAATGTATGATGGAAATCTGTATATTTGATGTTTTCTTTCATTTTGATAGCGAACATTTAAATCGTAAACAAAAACATGTTATACAATTGTTTATATTGCTTGGAAAATTCCATATTCTTAAAAAAAGTGGGCTCAATGTAGGCCAAATTTTTCCCATTTTCTTAACGAATTTAAAATATATGTAAATCTCTTAGAAAAAAACAAAAAATAAGAAAGCACTGAAAACTTGTAATGCTCTTAAAGAATTGAAATTACTGTAATTTTTCTGTTTTCTTTTTCTCTTTCTCTTACTCTTTTTTATTTATTTCTTTTTTCTTTGTCTGGAAAAATGTTAATTTGATATGAATATGTACCTCTTGTTAGGGGCACGGTGGCGTAGTGGTTAGCATGTTCGCCTCACACCGCCAGGATCCGGGTTCGATTCCCGTCTCGGCCATGTGTGTGTGGAGTTTGCATGTTCTCCCCGTGCCTCAGGGGTTTTTCTCCAGGTTCTCCGGTTTCCTCCCGGTCCAAAAACATACACGGTAGGTTGATTGGCACCTTGGAAAATTGTCCCTAGTGTATGAATGTGTGTGTGCCCTGCGATGGGTTGGCATTCCATCCAGGGTGTATCCTGCCTTAATGCCCATAGACGCCTGAGATAGGCACAGGCTCCCCGTGACCCGAGGGAAGATCGGATAAAGCGGTATAAAATGAATGAATGAATGAATGTACCTCTTGTTCTTGTGGCATTGATTCAATAAAGCAAAAAAAAAAAAAAAAAGACTTGCGTGTTGCTCAGCGGGTCACGAGCAATGCCCACTTTATTACTATTATACATTAAATGCAATTATTAATCTAACATTTAATGAATCACAGTATATGGGTAAGAAAATGTGATTAAGATATAAATTTAATTATTACATACATCATGAAAGTCTAGCTCACCACAATACATAAGCAAAGAGAGGTTCATTTAATGATGCATAAGAAAATAAAACGCAATAAAATAGATTTTCCTTTTTAGTTTTTTCTGTGCAGTCCGGTCCATGGTCCATAAATTGAATCCTGGTCAATTGGATCCTTGGTGTTGCCCATTCAGCTTTTCCAGTACAACGTGCATTTTGTTACAGTATATACTAGAATGTTGCAGGTTCGGGTCCCAGCACCACCAAAATACCACTAGTGGGGCCCTTGAGCAAGGCCCAACCATTAGGTCTGCCAGTTCAATTCGTGCCGGTCCTAAGCCCGGATAAATGAGGGTTGCTTTAAAACATACAACGTAAAACATATGCCAGACCAAATATGTAGCTGTGGCGACCCCTAATGCCCAAAGAGAAATAAGATATATATATATATATATATTAAATTATTATATTTCAACGGTCTACAAAGAGATATTATTAAAGAGATATTTAATACACAGTATTAAAGAACTCTTATGAAAGTTATGATTGCACAAGGTTTAGCCCAGTGCTGAAGGTACTGCATCAGGTCCCCCCCCCCACCCCCCAGGTTTTCGACCTTATTCAGATATGGTGGCTGGAAAGGCCAATGAGCTCTAACCTTCTGCTATTTCTTTGTGGAGTATTACACTGGACATTAGTGCAGTATTACACTGGAAATTAGTTATGCACCAATATCTTCGATAGTGGTAAAAGCAATTATTGATATAAACAGACCCAAGTGTGCCAAGTAACTTCCCCACACAGTCAATGAACCTCCACCATAAAAGGGAGTTTGGGTCAAAGGATTCCTGCGGTTTATGTCAAATCCTGACCCTACCTTCTGTGTCTCGCCACAAAACTAGCTCAAATCCACATTGAACTTTAAGGTTTTTCAGAATGAATGGATGGATGGATTAGATTACATTGAATGGCTGTGTGCTATTGTAGCCCAGAGAATTTCAAAGTAGAGCCTGCAAGCCAAAGAATACGTACAAAATAGAAAATGATATGCATAAAAATCACGAGACATCATTTGATTTGAATTGCAAATCAGGATAAAGGATTGATGTAAATAAACCCTAGTTTATTTATACACTCACTTGCAGCTACGTCAAAAACAACCTTTTGTTTAAAATCCTGTATATTTCAAGATTGCACATTCCAATTGCAGGACTCTCTAAGATACAATATCAGCAATGATACTATGTCTAATAAACTTGCACCACACAATTGCTTTAATATCATTGCGTTGCTGAAAATATTTGATTGATGAATGTGGCAGGAGGCTGCTACAGTCAGAAATGATATATTAGCAGATTGTGTGGCACTCCCATGCCTGGTATGCCTGGTTTAAATTTGGTTTTTATTAACCGACTACAGAAATGTAGATGACAAGAAAAAGTGAGGAAATATGAAATAATTTTAATATCATTTAATAATTCAATCACACCTTGACACTTAAATGCAAAGCTTAAGACATGTGACATATTAAAGGAAAACTGCAATAATGAGTGCAAATTCTTGTTACATTCTTGATGTGTTATATCAACATGGCATGAGATAAATAACTTTACAAGAGTTTTGCTGAAGACTCAAGTAAAAAAAAGTACTATCGACATGTATATCAATTAAATATTGTGAACGAGATTGAGAAATTCAATGGTTAAACTGTTATTGAGAACATTAAGACGTTATTTTCCTCCATTCATTTGTCCCAGGTTTGTAGCTAAGGCAATTGAAATATAAAAAGGTCCATCTTAAACACTTAAAGCACAGAGAAATGTTTTTCGTTGTGTAAAAATATCTATATATAAGCTTTCATTTTGCAAAAGTGTACTTCATGTCAAATGTCCTGAAATGTAGCTGAACAAAGAAGGCAATTTGTGAGCATGTTGTGCAATTTCGACCAAAGATTTAAACTCATGTGTAATCTTGCATAAGGCTAGACTGTCTGTTTAGCTGAAAGTTAATATATTCTGTTCAGGACTTTATAAGAAACATATCTCCAGTGTGTTCCTATAAAGTTTATTAAGACATATTTAAATAAATTTCACATTTCTAATCAAGTCTAGTTGTTGAAATTAACAGCAATATTTATTCAGTGTTAGCCTGAATAAAGTCTGAGTGCAAAAACAGGAGCATAATATTTCACTATGAGGACAGTTTCGTAGTTTACTGTTGTGCCCATGTGTGTGAAAGTCATATTTTTTCAAATTATATCCCATATAAATGGTCAGTGCATGTCTAAAAATGGCTGCAATGCTTTTTTGTAAATTTGTAGTACGGGCGTTATTGAACGTCAATATTTGTCAAGATTGAAAATAAAATATATATATTTGTGAGAACCTTTATTTTTAACCCATTTTCATGCTTTGTACCCAAACAAACAAAAATATAAACATTCATTCCATTCATGTGCCTTAAATAACATCACATTACTGAGAAAGTCCTTGGGTAAAAATAACCAATCATGCCTATTCCATCTTGGACCTCTCCATGTTGGTTTTGAGAAATTCCTGACAGAAGGAAACAAATGATAAACAACATTGAATGTTTTTTTTCACAATGGCTCCACTGTAAAACATCTCATCAAAAGCTCATGACAAATTAAATCTAACTATGATCATGGGACCAAAGAAAAAAAAAAACAATAGGTAAAAACAAAACTAAAAACATTGTTCACTGTACCTCTTCATCATTCAACACTGCAGGCAAAGCTCTGTAGAAAAGGTAAATAATGTACATCATAAAAAAAGATAAATAAAAACACATGTGCCATTCTTTATGTAACAGAAACTGGCATTTAAATCAATCGTGGAATAGAAACTACATTATCTAGGCAGGGAAGGACACAGAATGTGGCAAGGTGTATTATTTGCTCTATTTTGTTTTAGTTATAGAAAGCAACGGGGATGATTTACTCACACATCAACGACACTTGCAGGAATGTTCTCTTCCACCCACTTCAGGTCTTCATCCTCCAAGCTCTACAGGACACACATTTCATCTTAATGGCAACACATTAACGATTGTGTTAAGCTTACAACTGCAATAAGCGTATAATGAACATTCCATCTTACATCGACCTTAGCTAAATGATATTTGGTGTAATGTTCACCTCTTTGTTAAACGGCTTCTGACTGGTGTTTGCCTCGGTCTTTGTTCCTCTCATTTTCATTCCGTCTAAAGACAAACACATCCAAGAAGATTAAAATGAGCCGAACTTTGAAACCTAGAAGTCATACGTTTACTAGAATCTGTGTCTGATGTAAAACCTTAGAAAAGAAAGCTTCTCTCGTTAATCAATTTTTTTTACATCAAACATAAGAATCAGAGAATATGAGAATATTTAAAGAAAGACAAAACTGAAAAAAAAAAATTTTTTTATGGGGTTTTGTGAGACGTGGGGTTTTATGGGGTTTTGTTGTAGCTTGTGAACAAGCTACAACAGCTTTGTTGTGATTGGGGGAAGATCTTTATTAAAATAAAAAAAATCTTACCAAAACCTTCACTGAGCATTGGCTCCTTTGCATCTTCATCATCGTCGTCATCAATGAGTGGAGAATGAGAAAATCTAAACCGAGAAAACTTCTATTTAATTAAAATACACATAAATCCAACTCCCCTTGGACTGGCTCTGATGTTTTTTATTATTTGGCAGCCTTCATTGTGGTATTACTTTCCGTATGCATTCCTATTCTATACGTCCACCTAACCTTTGACTATTGACAGAGGGTCGAAGCAGCACCATGATGACCAGCAAGATGGTTGAGAAAAGCAACCTCCAAAACGCATCATCCACCCACGTGTCTCTCCAGCCCTGAACAAAGCAAATAGAATGTCATACTAACAGAAAGACGCCACACTGTTTCTCGAAATATCACAGCCAAGTAGAGGTGCTACTCACTGACTGACATTCCACAAACTTGAATCGTTTCATTGTCCATATGATGAATATGACTGACACTGCACATATAAACAAAACAAAGACGATTATATAGTACAATGTACAGTTAAGTCTTGTGCAGGCTCAGTCAAAGACAGAAATCCACCTCACCCAGCACGCAGAAGACGAGTGTGTTGGTGAAGTGGCGATACAATGAGAGCTTCACCACATTTCGGCGCATTTTCAGGAGCTGCGTCGTTCGAAACAGACTGATGAAAATGTGCAGTTTAGCAGTTATGGACTTTGACAGTTGCGTTCTCAGAGATCAAATCTCTTAATTGGTGGTTCACAGTTCTGTATGTGTGTGTATGTGTATACATATATACATACACACACACACACACACACACTTTTACAGGGCAACACCATTAACACCATGGTTTGACTAAACTTTTGTGATCACTTTTGTAGTCACAAGGTTCGAAAAATATTTCAGTTATGTCTTATTATGATTAAACAAGCTGTGGTTTCTGAATTATTAATCTACCTGCTACATAAAAATCAATGCATTAATAAACACTACAGGATGTCTGTCTGTGTACTGAAATGAAATGGAAATACATAATGCTAGAGCTATAATGCTTCATAATTACATTTTAAAGTCATTTTATAATGGGTTAGTATCCTTACTTATAGTTGTAAGAGCGTATGGAAAAGAATGTGGCTACCTGCATCTTCCTGTTTAAAAGCAGGTCTTGTTTACACTTAGAGAAGAACGAATAATAAGGGCATACTGTAGGCCTGGCATGCAAAATCTCTAGCCTTGTGATACTTATTTTTAATAGTGGTAAACAAATGTTGTGTATATTAATAAATGGATAACCTAACAGCGAAGCCAAAAAGATCATGGGGGATAAAAAGCCATTAAAACGGATGAACAGTCTATGAACAGCAAATGAGTAACATATGACCAATATTCATGTAAAGCCACCGGAATTAACAAACGTGTGATAAAAGTTTATAGCGTTTTTTTCCCTATAAAGCCCCAGGATTTAATATATTATATATAAATAAACAAACGTATTCTGTTTGAAGCTAGAGCCTATACTCTTGGAGAAAACTATTGCTATAGGCATTTTTTTTTTATTTACTCCATTTCTCCTGTTACAGCCTACCTGTCAATGTATTTGTTGTGCGATGCACACAAGACTTTGTGATTGTCTCACAAAAAGGATATCCACCATATGACACAGGAATCTGTTAGAGAGAGACTGAGGTTGGCGATAAGAGCAACTGTGCCATAGAAACCCTGTAAAGACAGGAAAAAGATTCTCTAGATGAATAAGGGCTACAAAAATATGAACATATTTTATGTATTAAATACAAAATCAGGCCACTCACCCCCGTAACCCTGAGGATGCCCTCCACAGAGGAGAAAATCAGGTAAAGCAGTCCTACAGCCACCAGGCTGGATACTGTAGTCCCTAATCTGGGTCTGAGCCACAAAAACCAAAGCAGCACATCATTCTTCCTCACACACATGTGCACATTTTAAGAAGAATAGAAGTCAAAATTCGAACACTCCTGTAAATGTTGGCGAGTGCTCCCTCATGAAGCTAATGAATTCAGAAATCTCCTTATGGTTTGAATAATCTGCCCACTGCTTAAATATAAGAAATTATGAAAGATCACCACTGAACATGGTGGCAATATTATTTAAAAACAAAACAAACACAAAAAACCTTTTCTTTAAAGGTTGTAGTACACTTTGAGCAATATTTTGATGTGTTTTTCAAGCCAAAATTAAGTCAATTAATTTCTTGTATAAGAGCCCTTGAACATTCACACAGACAGGATGTGGGCATGTATGCGTCATGTATAACTTTCTAGAATTGTCACCAAGACGGCCACCAAATAAGCAGAAAGACTTTGGTTATACTCACTTTACGATGCCATAACCCAGACTGACTATGATCAAGAGGATCCGAGCTAGAGATCTTTTCAGAGCCGAGAGCAGTTCAGCAAAGATAACAGCACTTTGGTCTGTAGACAAAGAGACGGACAAAATCTAATTACCACTGAAAGGTAACTCGGCGGATAAAGTCAGGTGATATCACGCCGCTCACTGTAAGTTCCGTTGTATCTGATGCTTTGGTACTCGGAGTAAAACACGGCCTTCTCCAGCATGCCCAAGATGATTACAGCGCCAATCCAAAACTGGATCCTGAGCAAGTCACGCCAATAACAGGCTAGCCATAGAAGCCACAGAGCTCCAAACAGCACATACACGATGCACATGATCATGAAGAACTGGGAGAGAGCAAACAGTTATGTCACATATTTATACTGGAACACTATTTTTTTTTTTTGCAAAGTGTGAATTGTATGAAAAGTAATAAAAGGCTTTGTGACCATCTCGAATGACTCGAACACTCCATAACTCAAGAGAGAAACTACTCACCATCATTAGAGGCCAGTCGGTAGGTGAGGAGTAGTCATGCGAGCCACTCATACTTACGGTCACTACAAATACAAAGAAACGTTCAGGGTTGATTTTCTGATTTTTATATACTTAATACAATTAGAAAGCTTTATGGAAGCCCATGTTTGCACCCCACAATTCTGTAAATAAATAAATAAATAAAAAGTCAATAATAAAATAAAAAATCTAATATAACTATAACTATATAAATATATTATATGTGTGTGTGTGTGTGAGTGAGTGTGTGTGTGTATGTACACACACCCTATTAATAACATTTTCTTCCAGTGGTGGAAATGGGCTTCCGTAAAGCAAAACAAAAAATATTAATTATGTACTTGTAAGTGATAAATTGTCCTTTCCATCCTCATCCCTTGTCTCTCTGTGCCCTCTACTGGCCTCTGAATATTGATTTGTTTGAAATCTCACAATAAACATGTAGGGACTGTCTGACCAGGACTTGGCAACTGCATACACATCCTGTATGGAAAATGACATAACAAGACATAACCTCTTCTTCAGTTTACATACACTTTGTTAACTGTTGACATCTTAAGCTCCATGAAATGTTCGGCAATGTGGACATCACATGAAAAGTGTAAGTGAGAAAGATCTCACCGGTTTATCCTCCCAGACATGTTGGCTTTCGTTCTTACTCTTTCCCTCCTGTGAGTAATAAATGATTAGAAAGTTGGGTTAAATTCCTTCTCTTACAGGATATATTTCAGGTGATGTTTAAAAAAAAAAAAGAAAATACAAATAAAATAACATAAAAAAAAAAACGTACTTGTGGACTGAGAGACAGGAACGGCTGAAATTCTTCATAGTAAGTCTACAAAACAATTATAGACAAAACTATTGATATATACATTTAATATAACAGAATAAATGAAGAAAAAAATTATAAGCATTACATATTGCAGCTCCTTAGCGATTTTTTTTCTTTTTACCTTAGGGCTGAAGAGAGCTTGACAGCTGTTGAAATACAGGTTGCCTTGGCTATAGAAGCCATTCCAGCCTTGCTTTAACTGATGATCCCAACCAAACATGGCCTTGGCATCACTGTCCTGCAGAGTCGAGCTTCAAAGCTACAGTCAACAAGTCAGGACTACATTTATCTTTAATTCCTTGTATAGTCTTAAGTAGGGAGGAAAAGGGCCTACCATTGCATATGTGAATCAATAAATATAAACTAAGAATTCATTTGCAATGCAAGGAGTAATACCTTTCATGAATTCTTACAACTGGAAATAAAATAGATTAAGAACTCTTCATAGCCTAAACTCTCACTGCCTTTTAAAATCACTCTTTTTATTAAATCAAAAAAAGAGTCAGAGTGTCTGTATGTTTCATACAAAAAGATCTGCATGGGATCATTTTACACAGGAATTTACTTAATAAAACCCTTGTGTGTATGTGTGTGTGTACAGGGTGTGGCAGTGTGGAACATTTTTGTGTTTAATGTCTCATTGTTTGCTCATGTTGAAGTTATATTAAGTAGACAAAAGCCACAGCTTCTTCGACACATTGACACAACTCAGCTGACACAGCATGCCTATAAAATGTAAAACGGAGTCCGATGGCAGTAAATTAACCTAGTGATCAAAAACTCATACGTAAACTTAATACTTCAATAACATATACCTACAGGAGTGCCGAATACTTCATTGTAACAGACAGACGAACGAAGGTACCAACTAACATTAACAGATAGTTTTTGACGGTCACATGATGAACGATCTCCCTGAACTGTAGGAAAAAAAAGAAAAAGAGGCTATTAGAAGCATAAGTATTATTTACTTATAGTTGTTTTGCAATCAACTGAGAAAAAAAACAGGTGACAAAAACAGCACTAAACAGGCAATTTTGTTTCTGTTAAGAAAATCTCTAAAAATGCACAATGTACATGTCAAACTTACATTTCATGAAGATTGTAGTGTTGGAATACAAAGTCTTACGAAAAACAGCATCCTCGGGCTGAAAAAAAAAAAAAAAAAAATATATATATATATATATATATATATATATATATATATATATATATATATATATATATATATGGCAGAGAGAGAGAGAGAGAAAGCGCAAAAATATCTGATAAAAAAATTACTCAATAACATGTTTGTTGCATCCTAATCAACCTTTAACAAAAATGATTTATTTAAAATAAAAAATAGAGAGAATAGAGAGAATAGAGAGAAGCGGAAAGCGGAAGATTATTTTTCAGCCGTTAAGTGCCATGGACACGTGTGTGTTGCATGCTCATTATGACAAACCTGAAATAGATCAGGTATTTTTTCAATGCAATGCAAAGACTGCTGTGTTAAATGTCTAACATTTGACATGCAAAGACATTACCATTTTACACTAAACCAGCAACAAAACGCCAATGTCTAATGACTGATTTACATGTCTAATCCTTATTATTACCATACCCGTGCATTATTGCAGTGAAGCAGGTCTATTGTAACCGAGGGGGCGTGGCTTTTTTAAAATATAAGACCATATGGGTCTGCAGAACTTGGAAATAATTATATGTTCTTTTATCTTTTCGTGTTTTTTTAACGAAGTAATTATTGTTACAATTTCTTGCTTTGTGCTAGATTTAGGTTTTGGTATTGTCGTGTGAATCTTCTGCTATTTCAGATTAGTAAACCCCATGAGCTCTCGGAGTTTTACACTCTAACAGCTGAGACATTTTTTTTGACAGCTCACAAGTATTCAGAACAGACCCGAGTACTAGTAGTTTAATGAAGATTAAATATCTTATATACAAACAAACAGAAAAAAAGATTTTACATTACTACATTATTTGATTTTCCACAACAACATATACGGCGTTTCTAACTAATATAAACCGAATATGCTCAAATAATCCACTGCCAAATAATACCCAAATAATACACTAAAACATGAACTTTTGCGCACAATGCAAATCCTAGTTGCTAGCATGGTGGGTACATGGATCTGGATTTAGCCGGCTGTTATAAGGAAGTCATAATCCAGTCACACGTATCGACTTCATCCGTGTGTCGTGTAGTGACACTTACCGAATTAACGTCGATTTCTATATTCCACAGGGAAAATTCCGCCCCGAGTGTATGGCGCAAGAATGAAAGAATCAAGCAGGACGAAAGAAACACAGAAACACGTGTCATTTTTTTTTCACTCAGCTGCGTCTAACTGGTCCAGCGCTTCTCCCCACGGGAGCAGAGAGAGGCGGTCTGCGTCGCGCGTGTTTACACTGAATCAGCCAATCACTGTTCAGCTAACATGCATTCAAGCGTTTTAGATGATCATCCGAGAAAACGAATATAATATATATATATATATATATATATATATATATATATATATATATATATATATATATATATATATATATATATATATATACATACACACTTAATATTACAGCTTTTTTCCCCGGGATCTTCTACATGTCTTCCCTAGAACAAATTAGCTGTGCTTAATATATTGATTATTTGGAATGATATATATATATATATATATATATATATATATATATAGATATATATCTATATATATATATATAAAAAACCCACCCGTATTCACACACATATTGTAACATATATGTTGTGTGTGTGTGAATACGGGTGGGTTTTGTGTAATATACTTTAATAAAAGAGTAAATTGATTCAAATCTTTACGAAACGATATATATATATATATATCGACATACGTGTGTGACTATATACTATATATATATATATATATATATATATATATATATATATATATATATATATATATATATATATATATAGAATCAAATAAGGATGATGGATAATGTTTACGAAAGGTCACATGTGCGCGCTTGGACTGACGTCAGAAGTGACTTGGCGCAGTTCCGGGTGAAACTGGAGTAAGCGACTCCGGGGGCGGGGAGTTGGTGGTGAGACTCATGAATATATAATTAGGTGGTAATGACCGTTGGGGGGGGGGGTCGCACACGGAAATCAAGTTGTAGTACAAAAAAAAGTCATGTAGTAGTGAGTCTATCAAGTAATGTCAATAACAGCTTTGTCACCTAATGCTCTGCATATGGCATGGTTGTTTTAGTAAAACTTATTTTCCCCATAAGGGGAATTCAAGAGTATCACTGGCATTAACAATCACTGCGAAATATAGTTCAGTGTTTATCTGCCTGATATACCGAGTTTTTTTTATTATTTTATACACTCATGTTAATTATGTTGTTTTTGTTCTTTGGTTCTATGATTATGGGTTTTTTCTTTTGCCCCAACTCGAACATGACTGCTTTATTTGCCGGTCCCAAGAAACTAGAACCTGGGCCCACATCAACTAACTTTTACCAGGAACTTCTGGACGATGTATTACTCCATTTTCTGAGCTAGTAGGCTGCACAATTACTTATCCCCTTATTGTTAAAAAAAAACATATAGTAAAACACAGCGAGATATGTGTGCGCTTTTATTTTTGTAATATTTTGCATTGTTCTCTTCTGACGTTAATTGCTTGTTTTCTTTCAGACCACAAGGGGGCGCTTGCGCCTACATGACACTGCAAACTCAACGACAAACGACAGTGTGCTTTTCTGCTTCCATTTACTCCACACACAGACATTTAGCACTAAAAAAAACAAACATTATGCTACTGTACCCCACGCTTAGTTCTTTCAGAAGTAAAAAAAAATACTGAAAGGAACTGTTTACAAATTGTTGAATACTTTCCCAATAATGTTCCTCTACTGTACAGATAAGTATATAAGCAGAATATTCTGAGAATCGGCAGAAATCTCTTTGCACAAGGGTGCAACCATATACAGTCTGAAACAATATGAAACCATAGACAATCTGGACTAAGGAGGAGAGTGACTATCTTGTTATCATTGCTCAGCTCAAAAGTTTGCCTCTCTGATGGTATTGGGTTTCGTTAGTAACATCCTCTACCTTACGTTTCCATCAAGTCCATCTTTTTTTCAGAGAAAGTCCTGCAAACCGCATTGTGCACTTATGACCACTTATCATGGCTTCATAGTAGAAGATTCCAGGTGGTGGTCTGCCTGCCTGCCTTTTACAGATTGAAAACATTTGACACATGAAGCAATCAAATATGAGTATCCCAGAACTGCTTAGCAAATAAAATCCTATATCAGACATTAGCAAGACAACAATCCTTTTGCAAAACCTTAGCAACTGGTCTCGTCAGTAACCAAACGTATATAGACTGATGGTAAATAAAGTGGGGATGCTATGTCTACAGTGTCAATGTTTTTTTAAGATGTGTTGTTAAATTAAAACACCATATTTTCTCCAAAATTGTATATTTCCTCTATTTAAACATTTTGTCTATGATATATTGTGGATAAAATGCATTTATGAAAGTTACTAAAATGTGTTTTTATTTATAATTTCCACATCATTACAACTTTTTTTTTTGTAAATTGTCTTGTAAGAAACATTCAAATAATCACTTATTCATGAACTTATTTGTGAACATTATTCGAACACCAAAAAGACCTCAAACAGCATCAGTTTTTGTGTGGCAGGAGTTCCAGGTTAAAAACATTCCTTTGAGTTTCTGGTTGACTAGATTACATTACTCAATTCCTTCATACTGCAGGTGCACTTTCTTGCTGTAAATTTCCCTTTCTACCACTTCCCAGTGGAGCTCTTTTAGGTTCAGATACACTGACTGGGAATGCCACTGAAAAACACTAACCCTATTACAATAGAATAAACAAATTGTATTTGTCACATATACATTACAGCACAATGAAATTGTTTCTTCATATATCCCAGTGGCCCTGGAGCACAGAGGGTTAAGGGATTTGCTCAAGGACACAAAAGTGGCAGCTTTGCGATACCGGGGCTTGAACCGCCAAACTTCCGATTAGTAGTTCAGCACTTTAAACACTGAGCTACACCCCTCCCTGTTATTAGGTTTATTAAACTAGTTTAAGAATGTTTGTTCTTTGTAATATGGCGTGCTTAATTCATGAAAGCAGCGAATACAAGGTAATAAATTGTGGTATTTAGCATTCGCCAAGTGAACATTCCCCACAGTATTATACCACCTTCACCAGCCTGAGCATTTGACACAATATAGTATGGGTCAATGGATTCATATTGCTGTCACCAAATTGTTCAGACTAGGCTTACTTTTTTTTCCAACCCATTGCATGAGAGTTTTGTTGAGTTCCTCCTATTCTTGGATGACAGAAGTATTGCCAGATGGTCTTCCGCTGTTGTAGCCTTGCTGCCTTAAGGTCTGATGTGTTGCAGATTCCGAAATGCTTCCTTGTTCACCACAATTGTGCTCTAGCCTTTCTGTCAGCTCGAAGCTGTAGGACAATTCTCCAATAATATTTCTCATTAAAAATACATTTCTGCATGCAAAAATTGACTTAGAGGATATATATTTTTTACTTTCCAAGTAACCTCTAGAGATCAACCAGCATACAGATTCCTAAGGAGATTAGCAGTTATGAAAATACCATATAGATCAGATTTTGTTGTAATAGTCATTGATGCCCCACAATGAAATGCTGCTACACAAACAGCTGTTTAGGTAATTACACAAGGTGTTCACTAAATAAAGTTTTTACATAAATGAAGTCAGTGTACATTTAGAAACTGCCCACTCATAAAAAGTGACAGCATGAAACAAATATAAACTCTAAAGTTACCTCAAACCTGTGACAATAGCTTTAGCTATTTCACTTTATTTACTATATTGAGTATATTTACTATATTAAGTATATATTACTATATACTTTTTTTTTCATTCACTATGAAAAGTCCTCCGGGTATAATGTCTTCCATTCAAACCCAACCATTATAAAGCATTATTTAAAGTAAATGGATGGATACTACAAATGCTATGTCCCTGTCCTAATTTGGTTGTTTGTAATTTGTTTTTATTGTAAAATAACCACTATTACCTTTAATCAGACCTCCTTGATCTACTCTGGTGTTGATTGTTTTCCTGCAAGAACGGTCATGGTTGTTCCCACTACACGTTAATAATTAAATAATCTGAATCCCAAAGCCTCAAACATGTATTCTTGAAACTTGTATTCTCTAGGCTATTACTCTTCATTGCTTATTTGCCCAATGGCGCATGATATTTAAATAGATTTGAATGTGTTTTTGCCCCGAATGAGTGTGGGAAACCTGTCAGCTTGCTGCAACAAAACTTTGGAAGAGAGTGTGGGATAGACAGAGTTTTTATGGTTGCGGTGATGAAACACAGGAAAGCAACAGGGAGTGGATACACATTCAGCCTGAGCCTAGTAGCTGTTATTTTTTCCAGCAACGAAGATATAAAAACAGTGGTACTACACAGATAAAAAAAAACCCTGTCTAAACAACTAAAAAGTTGTTTGAAGGTCGTATTAGGCTGTGACACGTTTGTAATGATTTCAGTTATTTAAAGGTTGACCTGAAAACTTGTTTGTTGTCCTTTGTACAAGTAGGTATTGAAAAGTAAACCTGTGACCAGAATTCCATAGGTCCTGGGTGACCTGCGGGTGTAGTGACAAAAGTGGACATTCCTTGATGTGAGCATGGCAAGGATCAGCTGTCATGTCCTTCCCCCAGACTCACGCACATGCTAAGAGCTATAAGCAAGAGAGAGAGAGAGAGAAGTGGTTAAATATAGCTTAGGAGATCAGCACAGCCTACAAGTTCTCACTGTAAGCGAACAATTGGAGTGTGGGCGTGCACAGTGCTGGACGTTTGACAAAAGCTGCATCTTTTCATTAAGCTGAGGAAGCTCTATTGTAGGATTAAGTTTATTGGGTTTCTCGAAGGACACTTTTTTTTTCTTCTTCTTCTTTCTATATTAGTGTAACTCTCTCTGGCTTCTGTTCACTTTTCATCCAGCCACTCTCTTGCGGCTGCTTCTTCAGTGATAAGCTCATGGCTTGAGAGGAGGGACAGAGATGGTATAGACACCTGCATCACTGTGTGTCTGTAACATCACACTGGACATAAGCAAGGGAGAGAGAGAGAGAGAGAGAGAGATGGGGAGAAACTACTTTGGAACTGCACTCTAATGTTGGTAGTTGATTTCTCGGAGCGCTAATGATAAGAGGAATTTGTTTAACAAGGGACATAGTGATTATTCTCACTTGTATTTCAGGGACCAATTCAGGTGAGCAATTCAGTTTCATCTTATTATTTGCAGTGGAAATGTGGTTTATTGTATTAATACACAGTTCACAAGTGATGAATCTTGTGTAATTTGAAATGCTCGTGTGATGCCTTTTTAAATGAAAGGGATATTTCATTTAAAGTGGATCTTTTAATCACGCATTAGTGTCTGAGATCATATCTTTGAGCGCAACACATTCAGATGACGGTAGTAGCTCAATAGGAATATAATTTCTCTGCTTTATATGATACTTATACATGCACAAACTGTTTAAAGGTCACTCCTGAACTTTGCAGACTATTATGTTTAAACCGTGACATAATTGTTAATACTCTGATCATTTTTCATTGTTCTTGGTGCTCACACAGCTTGCCCTATTTTCCCATTCACTGTACTTACAATCTGCAGGCTTGACTGTAAAACTGTGAGCCCTTTGACACTGTATACAGGGGAACGGGGCCTCTGGGAAGTGCAGCATTTTGGAGGGACGGATCAGGATCGATACTCGAACTCAGCATGTGCGTGCTGCCAGAAAGCGTAGGGTGCTGGCTCCCTAGTGTCTCATCTTACTCAGCAACAGTTGGCATTTACACCTGGTTCATGTGAAGCTGCCTAGGGATTCATAACACCAATGAACCCTGCTAATGTGCGTCCTATGACAGGTTATATAAAAGTATTATGAATAGACAAAGACAGGCTTACAAAAAACAGTATCTCACCTGTAATCATCCACCTTGCATAAAAAAAGAAAAATCCTGCATTCTTTGAAATCCTTCCTTAATCCTCACCTTAATGATACACCTGCTTAATCATTACACATGTTAAAGAAACACAATGCCTAACTCAGCAGATAAAAGAATTTTGCAGCAATTCTCTGCTGGTGTACAATATTAAAAACGGCTTTTTCAGTGGTTTTGAAGATTTATCAGGTACATTCTTGTGACCTTTGCACTTCATGGTTTGACAGGAAACACCAGACTGTACTTCATGTCCAAGAAAATGAGTCGGGTTCTTTTTTTTATTTTTTTATTTTTATAAAGATTGTATTGAAGGTAAAAGTTAGTCACTGGTCATATGTTCCTCAGCCAAAATTATGATTTCCTCTTCCAGATTCCCAGAGAGAGTGTATGTGTTTGTGTGTATATACAAAAAGTAAGAGAGAGCAAGAAAGAGAGCATATATTTATTCCTCTGATGTTCTGCTTTTTCTGCAGGCATTCACGCTGTCGTGATGGGCTCTTGAAATTTTACAGAGTATCTAGTGTACATGCAATTGAGCATGCTTGAACGAGGAGATGGCTGACCTGGTGTCATTTGTAGTTGCTATTAATAATTCAGCTTGAACTTTACTTCTTTCTTGAACTCCACCCCCTCTAAACAACCTTATAAAGTACCACGATGTGATGTCATGCAACTAGAGAAGCATAAGTGGTATGGTTTTGGTTTACAAATAATTGACTGCATTCTGCTTTCTTAGTAGTGGAGAGAATTTTGGGTGATAATAAAGTGGAACAGGCTGGTCAAGCATCCATAACTATCAATGTAATACCTGGCAAAAATCTGTGCAATGCATTTTTTAGATTACATGTTCAAAATTTGAATTGCTGCATTACGTAACGGCTTTTAAAATGCCTAGTTACATATCGTCTAATATAGACTGCTTTTTGCACAGGGACGATATCTATATAATATTTGTGGCAAGAGGGGCAAGAAAGTGTTGTATATCTTCTGCCTTCATGCTTAGTACTGAGAGCTATAATTATAAGTTATGAAGAGGACACCCTAGGTTGAAACCCTGTACAAGAAGTGATATTCTGTCCGGGATAGACATGTCAGTGATACAGGGTACAGTGTTACAGAAATGACTGTTGTCTAATATAAAAATAAGCACATTAATGTATACTTCAATACTTAAACGGTTCGTACAGCTAGAAATAAATGATACTAAAGTACTAAAATTACTGAAAGATGATCTCACAGTTTTCAAAGGAATTTGAAGAAAGTACACAAACTCAATTTCACTTGATTGGTAAATAGGAGAGGTCATGTGTCTAAAAAAACACACACACATCCAGTTACCCAGGTTACTCATTTATACATGATGACGAAAAAAAAACATACACAAGTAAACGTGCGTTTAGATACGTCAAATAGCTTCAGAGGATTAGCTCATATCTTTTTAAAGATGATATCAGAGAGGAGTGCCTTGAATGTGAGGCAGAGCTGAAGGCGTAATCATTTCTTAGCTGTAGACATCATGTCATGAGCCACACTGGTGCCAGTATTCCTAACCCTAATTTAGGTACTCTGAGGTCAACATGTGACTATTTCATTGAAACCTTATAACCTATATATATATATATATATATATATATATATATATATATATATATATATATATATATACCTATATATATACCTATATATATATATATATATATATGTTGATAAAACCTTTGTTTTCTTCAGATATATATATATAGACATTATTGAGTTATCACTGATGCATTCAGGTCATCCTGCAACTCTTTTCAAGTGACTCTTGGCATCTCTCTTACTCTCCTTATCACTAGCCAGAGTGTGTGTTTTGAAACCTGTATGTGTGCAAGGACAATTATTTTGCTTTTCTCTGTATATTATGAAACCAGTTGTGACCTTTTCTGCGGGTCTGTATGGGCTCTGTATATTTTGTGCAATTTTGTCCCTGAGAACTTTAGGATATTCATTCGTACTTTCAAGAATAATGTCATTGCATATTTACCATCCCTTATATAGAAACACTGACAAGTTTTCTGATGGCTTTTTTTTTCTTCAATGGCAGCAGCACAGGAATGTGGAATTTGGACATCTGCTGGCAGCAGCCGGGGCCTTTTAGTCTATAAGATATCTGAGTTCAGATTCCAAATTAGAACCACAGAGCAATGCCAGCTTCAAGCTTAGAGACCTGAAAAAGAACACAAAGACTAATCCATCCCTCAGTATTATTTAAACAGACAAATACTGTAATAAACGTCACATGAAATAACTTATAACAACGGGTAATATTTTCTTTTATATATATATATATATATATATATATATATATATATATATATATATTATATATATATATATATATATATATATATATATATATTTCCACACATTATTTCCTGTTAAATGTAAAACACAGGATTCATTCTTAGATCTGCATTATTTAAATGGAAGTATACCACTGTCTTTTAAACAACAAGAGGAAATACCCAAGTAACAGACTGTAATCTGTTTGCACTTTCATTATCCACCAGCAATCATGTGGTTTGCGAAACTTAACATCCAAATTCTGCCAAACAAGGAATAATTACACAAAACCTAGGAAAAACAGCCAGGGACAACAGTCATTTTTACTCCTAGAAACATCCAAATAGTTTTCTCAGATATAGGCCTGGAGGATGCATTTATTTATTGATGGATTGATTGGTTTTTATTTGCACTTGAATATTCAGGAGAACAAACTATGTATTTAACGTCCTTTGCTATAGCTCAACGCCTAGAGGCTGGTGTGGATATAATCAGAAACGATGCAAAACATTCCCTTTAGTTGTTATAGCATATGAACTTGAGAAGCTGTGCTTTTATAATGACCATCCAGTTCTGCACCGGAGCATGACGGCACCCTTAAACATAGGTTTGTGACTCTGCTGGTTGTCTTAACCTTGGTGGTGGTTTAAGACATTTGATACACCCACATTGTATAAACATCACTATTTTGCTTTTCAGACTTGTCTGGCCAGTTTTCTCTGGCCAAAAGACGGAAACCAACACCTCAGTGCCCAAATTAGAGTGACATCATTAAAATTCCAACAGGATTTCATCAGAATCCCAGTGGTTACTTAGCACCACCTACAAAGTAGGATTCGGTGAACAGCATGTAATGCTAGCCACTCCTAATTATAAATATTGCTTGTAATTTTTTTCTACATTAGGGTGATAAGAAGAAGAAGCACCTTTATACGTCACATATACATTCCAGTACAGTGGAATTGTTTCTTTGCATGTTTGAGCTGTGGTCAAAGCCCAGAGTAAGCCATGATACAGTGCAGCACAGAAGGGTTAAGGTCCTTGCTTGAACCCCCACCCTTCCGATCAGTAGTCCAGAACCTAATTAAATAAAATTGTGAACATTTTTATTACTGTTTCTATAATTTCTTGATTGACAAACAGAATGACCTTACTGGTCATGACGAGGTGACGATGCTTAAATGGAGCACATTAACTTTTTCATGTGCAGTTATGTCATCACAGTGTATTGTGAGGTTAAACTGAAGATTTTGCTTTGGTTCTTATCTACACATTATCACACCCACCTTTCAAATATGGATGTGTTAGTCAGGATCCTTTGGCATCACTTTATTGACACCCTGGGTACCCCTTTAGGCATTATTTTTCAACGTGCAGGGTTAGGGTTAGAGTGCATTTTTCATATCAGACAGCGAGAGAATTTTAAAATAAAAAAAGTTGGAGAGCTAGATAAATATGACCTGGGGTCAGTCTGCTTACCTAACACGTCAAATTTTAACGCTGCAGGCTCCGGTTAATAATTCGATAAAAGTCTACGAGCACATTCAACAATGCTTTGTTTTTCAACTATGTTCTCAATCTCGTCAGGTTTAAATGGCTGACAATCAATGAAAGTCTGAACCTGAATGGTACACGTGTGAGGTACCATTCAATGTGAATCAAGGACACAAGTGCATCCTAGCCATTAGTACCTTTTTTATTGGTAGCCATTAGTGTCAAAAGTGACGCCAAATGATCCTGTCCATATGTGACGACTTGGAAGTGAGAATGGTCTCTTCCTACTTTTTCCTCAACTATCATACCACAAAAAAAATCCTTTTATAATTGTGCAAATAATGAATGTAGTTCTAAGAGTGACCCCAAAAAGAAAAAAACTTGCTGTGTTATATGGCTGTGCTAGCAAGTGTGTTAGCAGAGTGTGATACAGAGGCGTGTGAAACAGATTTTCAATAGATTTATATAGTGATTATATAGGAGAATCCTTCCTAGCTGGTAGCTTATTAATGATAAGGGAAAGCTTATTAGATTAAAGAAAATCTGATTTATAGTGTTGCATCCTGTGTCATACATTATATATTGCCTATGATTAATGAACAGCGATTCTCTAGCCACTAGTACCACTGAAGTCTTTTATAGAAGTCTTTTTATGAAGTCCCATGGGAAAAAGTTACATAATCTCTGCTTTTCTTTGGAAAGCCTTACTTTGGAAGAATCTGTCCATTTCAGCATATATGTACATTTTGATCGGTACTTTCACCTTTCTTAAGCATTTTATGCTTCTTTTCAGCCTGAATGAAAGGGTTAAACATTCCCTAACGTTATCTTGATGCTATGCAGTCAATAACAGCTCAGCGACACCGGTTGTAAGAATATTTACTGTGTACTTTCCCAAATTACCTCTAGCTGGACATAAGGTTTCTTTCAGGTAACTTGTAGAAAATCACTTCTGGCAGTTCAAAAAAAAAAAAAGCTGTATCTTATCACCTTTAACAAACTTCTCGCAGATGGCCTTTACCCCTGCGATGCAACATGGGGAGCTGACAGAGATAAGAAATTTTGGTTAAATTAGATTTTTGATCGAATTCCTCTTTTATCAGCACATTCAACAAGACTTTTGTTTTTTTTTTTCTTTCAGCCGTGTTCTCAATCTCGTACGGTTGAATGGGTTTAATGAGAGGCTGAACTTTGCTTGTAGCTACACATGTGAGGTATCATTCAATGTGCATCAAGTATATTTAATACAAGTACGTACTTAAGTTTCAGCATGTTACTCATTCCTTTTTTGGTAGCTAAACTGCACATCATTGTTGGCTGGGGTTCCTCTCCCAGCCTCCCACAAGGACGTATTCCTCTGCAAACAAAGATTATGAGCTAGCTGAAAGAAAGTGTAAACCCCACAAAGCATTGATGAACAGCTTTGTTTTGTCCAACTGCACAAGTGTGTTTAGACTACACATACATCAGCGGTGTCACACTATATGATTTCACTGGGAGCTTAACATCCAGTTCCACTTTTTGTCCACATTTACTGTTATAATAACCTCCACTTTAGGGAAGACCTTCCACTAGATATTATGCAGACTTTCAGCCCCAGAGTCAGTGATGTACGTGTTTAGAGTGAGCAGACCTATGGTGCAGACTTTCTAAAGGTGTACAGTAGGGTTGAGGTCAGATCTCCCTAGCAGTTCACACATGATCTTCCATTACAAAACATATCTTTATAAAACTCACTTTATGCACAGGGACATAGTTATACTGGAACAGATTTGGATCTCCTAGTTCAACTGACGGTAAGCTTTTATTCTTCCACAAGCAAGGATATCCTTTTGTGGTATTGTAGAGTTGTGGTAGCACTGTGAGCAAAACCACATATGGCTCGAAAAGTCAGGTGTCCCAATACTTTAAGTTTAAGTGTCATTTGCAAAAAAAACGTATGATGCAATTCAATGTACATTGCAATAAAATCTGCTCTCTTAGCATCATGTTCATGAATTAACAAATTACGAATGAACACGGGAGAGACGTGTGATCAAAGACAGTTTTTAAGAGATTGATAAAAATACAGTAGATGTGCTAAAGTTGAACACGATTACAAAAAGATGAACTCAAACTTCTTTCTTGCATTTGTAATCAGATATAAAACCAGGTCAAATCGTGTACAGAACGTTAAAATAATTAATAGTCAAATAGTGATATTAATATCAAAACAGAATTTTGTTCCATTTGATTCTAATCAAGAGTTTGAGCTTCCTGTTGGTCGCTTTGGACTGTTGGACATTCAGGGATTCCATGACTGCTGATAATGGCTTTCCATAAACATGTTTCAAAGGTGCAATATTTTTTTAAACTGTTTATTGTAAATGGTTAAACATTTTTAAATGGTCCAAGTAAGTTTTTATTAGGAAAATATAATGAAATGATTATTGAATTCTTGGAGCTTCCTGGAATTATGCAGAGCTACAGAGACATGTTCATATTTTTTTTCCACCCAGAAGCAAAAGTGTAAACTACCAGATAGGGAATGGGCACTGACTTCAAATCTCTATTTTTATTATTATTATTATTATTTAAAAAACATTACTAATAGTAGTACTAATAGTACTGTCGTATTTCTTTTTTTATGAATATTTGTAATATAAAAGAGTAATCTTTAATGCATTCAGCAACCTTATTCATTTGTAAAAGTACATTTCAGGGTTTTTATACTTTCTTGCCCATTTATTCATTGTGAGTCTGTCTGCAAAGCACGACATATTTCATCATACACTTTATTTCATCATGAATGAGTTATTTCTATTTTTTTTTGGAGAATTACTGAACACAAAATTATTGTCTGTGACAACTACAGAGGCAACATGAGGTCCAAAGGTGATGGAGAGTCTAGTCCAGCTAATGGGGTCCTGGTTGTCTCCCATGCAATCCATGAGATCACCGAAGAGCAGGAGGACGATATGAAAAAGAAGGTCACTGACAAGGGCCTCAAGGCCAAAGATCAGGAAAAGGAGGGGATGTCAGAAAGAGAAGATAAATCCACACGGAACGATAACCAAAGATTAGGCCTGAAGGATCTGTCCAAAGATGACCTTCTGAAATTGCTGGGAATCATGGAGGGTGAGATCCAGGTAAGTTTATTTTTTTTCATGATCTAACTACAGTATTTATCTATGCTCTAAAATCGTTCAAAACCCGCAGATCGGTGCATTTGAGACATCTACATTTAAAAGATTACTTTATTATATGCATAATACACTGGAGTTTCAGTTACTACTACTGACTTACATATAGCCTGACAAACTGCTATGGTGAATAACTCAGTTTTGCCTGTAATGGTCCAATGCTGCATTACTCTTAAAGTACTGTACAATGCCGGAAAGGGTCTTTCATGACACGGACAAGGCTCTCATTTAAAAGACCTCCTTTTATCCGTGTTGATGCCAGATGGAGTCAGTGTGAGGTGCTGTGTCAGCCAGCTCGGCCTTGGGTCCTGACACCATGGGCCATTAACACCCTGTCACATTGTGACTACAATAGATCAGCTCTATTATGCTACAGAGGCGCAAGAACAGAGTGTGAAAGCAGTCATAACCTTAAATTAGAATAAAAAATTTACAGCCAGCTCAGTTGGCTATAAATGTATTTTTAGGTATGGTCTTCATATTCAGTTTTTGTGTATATGTGAATTTGTTTTTATATCTAATTTCTTCTTCTTCTTCTTCTTCTTCTTCTTCTTCTTCTTATTATTATTATTATTATTAGTAGTAGTAGTAGTGGTAGAAGTGGAAGTAATTTAGATGCATATCCATTCAACCAAGCATTTTACACATTTGTGTATATAATGTTGCCAAATTTTGTAGACACCTGACCATTACACCCATGTTCTTGTTTAAGATCCAGTCTCTTCGTTGCTATTAAAATAACCACCACTCTTCCAATTAATTCTGGGACATGGGTGTGTGGATTTGTGCAGTCAGCCTCAAGAACAATAATGAGGTCAAATGAGATGTCAGGCAATGAAGGCCAAAAAACCTTTGCTCATCCGAATGGTGTCGAGTGGAGTTCAGGCCAGGGATTAGAACATGTCTTCCACACCAATCCTGGTAAACCACCGTTTAATCACATATAGATGTAACGAATGGGTGTCCGCTTAGTTTTGGCTGCATGAGAACAAAAAAGATTCCGTTATTTCTATTCCTATACCAACAGCTCCACCTAGTGCTAGCCAAGACGTATGTAATTTTCTGAATAGTATAGAATAGAATAGAAAAGAATTTCTTTGTCATTGGAACATGTAGGAAGGCCAACGACATTAGGTGCTTTACACATATTACACAAGATACATAAATCACACAAGTTACAAAATAGTTGCATATAATTGCACATAAAATGACAGATCTCGCTTAAGATTTAAGTATATTATATTGCAGAACATAATAATTCTCTATGAGAATTTAACTTTGCAAATTGCTTTATTTTTAATTGCTGAGCATGACACATTAGGAAGTTTAAAGGATGCCTTTATGTTTAAAGCAGATGAGATTGTTTTGAGGTGTTTAAGCTTAATTCCACCCCTTGGTAGGCTTGTTTTGTGTTCATTTGATTAAAAAGCACTACGTAAATTCCTTCTTCAGGCTTTAGAGGACGTGATCCGTGTGCTCAGGTCTGGCCTCAGTCGCCCAGAGAAGCTCGAGTCTCATTACAGTTCATCATTCCTAGCCAAACCCCTGAATGCCCTGCAAAGAGATGGACTTCTCGTCAACAACCACATTCTCCATGAAGATGTGTATGAAAAGCCCATGGCTGAGGCATGTAATGTATACAAAATTTATGATACTACACATGCATATGGTGAAATCTTGCTATATAAATACTTGCTTCATAAGCAATGCAGGAATGCATTTTATTGATGATGGTGGAATGCTGCTATAACTCAGTTGGACAGGCTTCAGGATAAGCACAAGGAGGCATATCGGCGGATGCTGGAACAGCTGTTACTGGCTGAGAAATGTCACCGGCGTGTGGTTCACGAGCTGGATGTGGAGAAACGCAAGCACATAGACTACATGAACAAGAGCGATGATTTCACAAACCTGCTGGAACAAGAGAGAGAAAGGTAAGAGTGTGGATAAGGCTGCAGTGTTTGACTTGCCATGTGCAGCTACCAAAGTGGGAAAAAATGCAAATAAAATCCTTCAGTGATTCTACAACAAATCCCTGCAGGCGACTGTTATCTATGGCACCATCAGGCTTTATTAAAATATTAAAAGTTAGGATTTTAATTGTATGCATATTGATAAAATTAGAACACGAGCAAATAATTAAGGATTCCAGACCTGAATGATAAACATTTCTGGACTTGTAATGTATTGCATTTTTCCACTGGCGTTCAGAGGATCTACAGATATCTATATACACAGACACAGAGTTTCAGATTCAGGTTTTAACTGCAAACAGCATTATTCTAATAATGAAATATATATATATATATATATATATATATATATATATATATATATATACACATTTTTGATTCAATCTAGGGGTATTTTTTTGTTCAGTGAAGAATCAGTCTTAGAAGACAGTTGATATAATTGATAACTTGGGGCTGAGAACATTTTTTAATGGGAATGCAAGCTCTTTTAGAACCACATGTACTGTTGTCATGCCAAGTCATTACCTACACCCTCAATGAAACCAAGCGTTCTATATGTGTCCTGATCGTGTGTCATAATTTTAATCACAGCTTTAAAAGACTACGCCATGTCAACACAATGTTTTATGGCTCTGATTTAATGCAGGACCTTGCACATACATTCTCACACACAACTGCACAACATACAGTTCATGCCAGGACTGACATTCGTTTATGTGCTCCTCCCAAAAATTCAACTTATGTTATGAAAATATTTTTCATGTGTTTTTGCACCTGCTGGACAACTCTATGAAAGGACACGGATAATCTATATGAGGGGGTTAGTGGATCAAGGTTTTTGCTTTATAAACTTGGTAGGGTTTCTAGGACATTGGCAGAAGCAAAAATATATCCCCAAAATAAAATCTGGTGCAATTAATTTGATTCAAAGGACCCTAAAATGGCGTGCAAAAGCACAAATGAAGTAAGGTCACACTGTGGATATACATACTGTGCTGAGTTCTTTCCCTGCCCTTGCACTTTGAATGGAATTTGCATTGCTCTCCTTTCTTAAACAAAATAAATTTGGCTGTTGACATGCAAACAAGCTACAGCAGAATAAGCGCTCTTAGCAGTTGCAGCGCTACTACTGTGAGATCTACGCAAGCGATTTTTTCCCCTGTTTGTTAAAGTATAAATCCTTAGCTTGGACAAGACATTTTGAAGTCCAATCCCATCACTGTCTACTGCAAAGTATTTCACTGCAGAGCTTCTTAAACCTATGCCATATATGGGCATCATGACATCATCGGCCACTTTGGTCAGGAGGAGTTTGAACAAATTTCCCTTTATCATAGTCATGATAGCATGCGTGGAATTTAACAGGCATTTCGCCACAGAGTAATAGGTCTGGATGATGGCTTTAAACCTAGATGCATGTCTGTTACATAATTAGGAGCATGGACACATTTTGGGAATATCGAAATTAGATGGTAAGTTTTGACAAATGAGTAGTATTCCCTAATTTAAGACATAGGTAGATTAAAATATTCATACTCATAAATGTTCTGTCAATGTTTGGATTTGATCTTGTATTATGTAGTGGATTTGTTCAGTTTTTTTTTTTACCCGGACACACTGTGTATTATTTCACTGGAATGATGATTAGATGCAAAGTGAGGGGAGAAAAATCCGGAAAGGCTCCCGAAAAGACAGTGTGAGAACCAGAAGACACAGCCAAGCTTGGGTGCTTATTTAAATATTGCATTGCATTTTGGATTTTTTAAGTCGCGGTGGCAGCACTGAAAGAGAAGGAAAGAGTAAAAGTGCTTTTGTCTGGCAAAGCTATCCATACTGGTTTGGGTCTCCAGTGGGTTTTCATTCATAGTATTGTAAATAATAAAAAAGATACAGAATAATCTCTAATCCAGGATTAAAATTCATTGAATGTGTGTCAAAATGAAATCCTTTCATACTGTATAGGAAAAAAACAAAACCCTGGTCATTGTTAATGTTAATGAAAAATATTTTTGCAGTTGTATTTCTTTTTCTCATTTTCTTTTAGGTTAAAGCTGCTGTTGAAGCAAGAAAAAGCCTATCAATTACGGAAAGAGAAGGAGCACTCGAAGCGACTGGAAAAGGTGCGTGGAGAGCTAAACAAGTTGAAATCTTTTGCACTCATGCTGGTTGACGAGCAACAACTTCACCTGGAGCAAATTGACCAGCAGAGTCAGAAGATTCAAGACCTTCTCAAAGCACTTCAGGAGAAAGAGCAGACTCTAAGTGAAGTCGAGGGCAAAGCAAAAGAAGACGATGAGAAACTCGTGAACCTCGAGATTGAGTTTGAGGCTAAGGATTCCAAATTCACACAAAAGTATGAGGAGATGGCAGCGAAACTGGCAAACCAAGACAGTCAGTATCAGCAGATGTGCCAGAAACAAGCAACTCTGGCGCAGAAAATCGAGGAACTAGAAGAGAAAAATGCAGCTCTGCAGAAATCGGCGGAGGAGCTGCAGGAGCTGAAAGACAAAATTAGCAAAGGCCAGTGTGGCAACTCGAGCTTGATGGCACAGTTAGAGAGCTTGCATAAGATCGTCTTGGAGATGGAGGGGAAGGATGAGGAGATTGCTAAAATGGAGATTAAATGCAGTGAGCTAAAAAGAAAGCTTCAAACTGAGGAGACAAACAACAACGAGTTAAAGTCGGAAGTGGAAAAAATGCAAGGAAGGATGATAGAACTAGAGAAGTTGGAGGCGGCCTTCGGTATGGGCAGAACTGAATGTGCTCAGCTGCAGGGTTCACTGGATAAAGAAAAGGGCCTGACAAAAGAGCTGGAAAACGAACTGGTAGCGGTTAAAATCCGCATGAAAGAGTTAGAGACGTCCGAGCTGAAGCTGGAAAAGTCCGAGCTGCTCCTGAAAGATGAGCTAATAAAGCTCAAGTCTGTCACCGTGATAATGGTAAACGAGCGCAAGAACATGGCAGAGAGAATACAATCGGAGGAAAAGAAGAGAGAGGAACTGGAGAAATTGTTTAAAGCAGAACAAGAGAAAGTTATGGCAGTTACTGAGAGACTGATAGAAGAAAGTAAAAAGCTCCTAAAGTTGAAATCAGAGATGGGGGAAAAAATAACGGCTTTACTCAAAGAAAAAGTGGAGCTGAAGGAAAAGCTTATTAGTGAGGAAGAGAAGTGTAAAGTAATGAGTTCGGAGGTTTGTATGATAAAGCACATTAACGGTGAGGTGAGAGAAGAAGGAAAAGCATCAAACATGGTGCTCAACAAAGAAGTTGGGAACCTTTCAAATTCCCAGGCAACGGATGAAAAGAAAGTTGTGGACCTGACCAGGGAAATTGAAAGGTTACGGAAACGTCTCGAGCAGCTTGAAGTTGTTGAGGGAGATCTGATGAAAACCGAGGACGAATATGATCTTTTGGAGAAAAAGTTCAAGAGTGAGCAGGAAAGAGCAAACACCCTTTCGACTCAGGTGGAGGAAATGAAGACTCAGATAGCCATGAGTAAAGTTGCAGAGAGAGAAGACGGAGTCGGGCAGGAAGCAGAGTTGAGGCGACGGTGCAAGTTAGAAGAGACCAAAAATAAAGACCTGCAAGCACATGTCCAAGCTCTAAAAGAGAAGATCCATGAGCTTATGAACAAGGAGGACCAGCTTTCACAACTGCAAGTCAACTACTCCACTCTACAGCAAAAGTTTCTTGAGGAGGAGGATAAGAAGAAGAAGATGAGCAACGAAGTGATGCATCTTACCAAAGAGCTTGAGATTACCAAGCGCTACAGTCGTGCCCTAAGACCCAGTAGCAATGGGAGGAGAATGATGGACGTTCCAATGACGTCAACAGGAGTGCAGACTGACCCTAGTGAAATTGAGATGGGGAATGATGAGGATGACACTCCTGCAGTGTTCATCAAAAAGTCTGTCCAAGAAGAAAACCACATCATGAACAGCCTCCGGCAGAGAAGCCTTAAGAAACCTGCCAATCGGCCATCAGTACGGGAGCTCTATCCTCCACCAGCTAGTGACCTTACGTTAAAGAAATCCTGGATACCATGGATGAAGAAGAAAGAAACTCACGCTACTGAAAAGCCTCTGCATATTAACGAAGACATGCCACATGCTGAACTGAGAATGACCCAAAAGCAAAGCCAACCATTACACATTCGACTGACCCCTGACCACCAGAACAGCATGACAACGCTACAGATCAGCAGCGCTCCTGCAGAAAACATCTTTAGCACTGCAATACCCACTCCCTCACGTGGACTTCCAAGGCCACAAATAACAATCATTCCTTCCACTGCTGTTTCTCCAAACGATCGAACCAGAGAGCTGAAATCTCCAGAGCGAGCCAAATCGCCACTGACCATCACAACTAGCTCAAGAGCTAAGTCCCCAGAGAACATTAAAACCCCAGCGTCACCCAGACCAGAGTATGACAGACCAACATCACCCATATCTCTAATACCGGTTAGCACGTCTACGTTCGCGCAAATATCAAGCTCCCCAGAGTCTCAGGAAATGATCACAGGCCGAGCAGTATTTAAAGTGACCCCTGAGAAACGAATGGTCCCCACACCAATAAAGAAGTGTAACTCAAATGCTAATATCATTACGACTGAGGACAATAAGATTCACATACACTTGGGCTCACATGTCAAAAAGTCTCAAGAAGGCGGCAGCTCGGTGGTCACCGTGGTTCATGAAAACAAAGAACTTTGTACAGGCACTGTGCTACGCTCACCGCGGCATACTGCAATCAGTAAAGCAGCATCCAGCAAAGTGACAAGCAGCCTCACCATTACCCAGGTCACTCCTGCACCACCAAGACCAACACTTTCTGTGGTAAGTGCTGATGTAAAACATTTAATAATTGGGTCGAAATAGAATTTTGGAGATAGTAAGCCATTTTTTGTTCCAAAGGAAGGAAACAACTTGTTCAGTAAATAATAATAGTGTATATGTGTAATTATCATTAACATTACAAACATTACTATCTATATTTTTCATTTAACCATGATTAACCCATTTTCATTATTTTTTGCATACAGTTATAACATACTATACTTATTTTTGTACCATGTTTTTGTATCATATGCAGCAGCCTGTAATGGATCCTCAACCACCTCGTTCCGGGTCCACTCGCATTCCCATGTCCCGGGGCATGAAAACTGGGAAGGCTGTACTTGGGGCATTGGGAATCCCTAATAATTTGAAGATGGAGCCAAAAGGAGAAAGTCCATCCATGCGTTTTGAGCTGAAGAAACCATCTATCAGCAGTACAACCCTCCAAAGTAGTGGAAAAAGCTAGACAAGCATACAAGTATAAAGGCCAAAAAAAGGCTACATGGACTGAATATGATCAGTTTAATATACATATTAGGTATGTACTTACTGTTTCACTCTTAGAATTTGTCAACGATGTCACTCCTTGTATATCTGGTTCAGTACAGTATGTCATACCTTGAAGAAAATATAAGGAAACTGCCATTATGAAATCTTTGGTACTTCATTTGGATTATGGTCTGTGTAAGTGTTGCTTGCAGTGTAATTACTATGAAATTAATTACATAGACGTCCACATAGTGGGTTTAATACAATATATGTTTTGTATATGATTCATTTAATATTACAGATGCAAAGTGTCTTCATGTGTAATGTTTTTACTATTGTTTATAAGTAAAACCAAAATGTTTTACCAAAATCCCTGGTTTTTTGGTTTTTTTTATTTATTATGTCATGGGTTATCAAGTGAATAGCATTGTGATAGATAGATAGATAGATAGATAGATAGATAGGTAGGTAGGTAGGTAGGTAGGTAGGTAGGTAGGTAGGTAGATAGATAGATAGATAGATAGATAGATAGATAGATAGATAGATAGATAGATAGATAGATAGATAGATAGATAGATAGATAGATCGATCGATCGATCGATAGATAGATAGATTTGTGCGTTTTTGCTGTTTTAAACACATAACTTAAGTTAATATATTTTATATTTAATCTATTTTACGGATGAAAAATAAGCCCAAATAAATTTTTGGTCGAACTATGGCTCACGACAGGATAATACAGGATACAGTTTTTTAATAAACAAATTTCAATGACCAGTTAAACAAATAATTATACAAACAGTAAATGAGTAAGTAACTCTATTTGAGGATGTAGATTAGAGGGAATTTACTTCTGCCATGAGGATCAAGACAAGAGGATCAGACTCTCAGCTTGACTGGGGCAGGTGGGCGGGGCGAGCCACTGCTTGCGTAGTGTCACCTTACAACCTATTGGCTGAAATGACTTCCTTATTTACTGCCTCGTACGGCTTCAAGGGGAACAGCAGTCCCATTTACCGGGAAAGTTACTTGATGGTGCCTCTGTTTACATCTCGACAACGCGCAGGCATTAAAAAGCAAATAAAAGCTCACGCACGTAGTCGATGGTAATTTATATTCGGTTGCCGCGCTTTTAGCAAACAAACAAGACGTTTGTTTTTTTTTAATCGAGATTGGCAGTAGCCATGATGGCGTCGGGCTACAACGCGAAAGAAGAGGACAGCCATCGCTCAGGATCCGCGGCTGCAGGTGGGCCGAGTGCTGAAAAGAGTCAGAAACCGGATAACACAGCTTTTAAACAAGCAGCGCCTTCCAGCATGGCAGCCCGTCCTTACAGCCGGAACCGTGCTACCTGCTTTCTTCATCATCGGCTGCCTCTTCATCCCGATCGGCATCGGTCTCTTCGTCACGTCCAACACCGTCAAAGAGATCGAGGTACGATTGAAGAAACTTTTTATAATGATTTATTCACTAAATACTTTTTCTCTAATCTGGTCAGGACTTTATTCACATAGAGCTTTTTTTTTCTGGTACAGAAGTTGTTGGATAAATTGTCACTATTTACTGTACATCTCACAACAAACTATTTCTCTATGTATTATTTATTTTATTATTATTATTATTATTCAACCCTGAACTTATTCATTGATTTAAAAAAAGAAGAAGAAGAATAAAGCCCAGAATAAGTACAGTGTAAACTCTGCATCTGCTGAGGCAAATCAAGCCTAGTGATTTGGGTAGCTTGTATACCTTGACAGGAGACAAACAAATCATGTCAGCATCATGGACTTGTACCTGTACCTGTACTTGTGCTCTTGTTTCAGATCGATTACACCGGTGTTGAAAAAAGCAGCCCTTGCTTCAGCTGCTCGCAGCCCTTCGGTTTGAACTACTCATGCAAATGCTCAGTCCCTTTTACACTCCCAGAGTCATTCGAGGTAAACGATATGTTTCCTTCTGGCACGAAAGTTCGATCCTTTCTAAGCTGTAACTTATTTACAGCTGGGTATTTTTAGTTCCTGGTCCATTAGTTGTAATCTATAAATCGGATCATGAGCAGGCCTTGGCTTTCATCATTTATTGAAGAGTTTAAAAGCGGTGTCTGTGTGCCTCGGCTTCACAGTTAGTAGCAATGCTTCCTCGCAGGTTCAGAACTGAGCGGTTTGTGCCGGTTTATCTGCGTTCTAGAGTTCATTGCTTAATTATTGGGATTGCCAAAGATGTAGACGTGAACTGAATGAATGAGTGAGTTGTGGCATTGTATGTGTGCTCTCTAAGGAATTGTTCAGGGTAAAACAGATTTACCCAAATTGTTCAGGTGGACGGGTCATGCAGTGGCAGAAACTTAGATGGGCTTAGATGGGTAAATTAGCTGTTTGACATTGACCTACTCCTAGGGAAGTGTATCTGAAAATGTCATCATGCATTTTTCATGTTCTAAACAACGGATAACAGTTCACACCCCATATTTTTTACTGAATATTTTAATACTAGCGTATAAAAAAGTCTGCTTGACACATCTATTGTGTTATTGTAAGTTTTGCTAAACTGTGTCATATTATGTATGTAATTACATATTGTAAATAGAATATTTGATCAAATTCCGTGGGGTTAAAGTGTATTCTGTTTCCTAGGGCAATGTTTTCATGTACTACGGACTGTCCAACTTTTATCAAAATCACAGACGTTATGTCAAGTCAAGAGATGACAGGCAGCTAAATGGAAACTCGTATTCTTTGACTGTAAGTCACAGTCTGATGGTTGGTATTCCTTTAATTTCTAAACGTCTTTTGTTTGACGAGGTTTACATTCGTATTTCTTTATCTGTTTGAACAGAATCCCAACAAAGACTGTGCACCATACAACTCAAATAACGGTGTGCCTATTGCACCATGCGGTGCTATTGCCAACAGTCTTTTTAATGGTAATAAAGTTATACATTTCCTTTAAACTACTAGACATATATAATGCATGCACATATTTATATTTGAAATATAAATGAATGTCCTGTATAGAATACTTTTTCCTACCCTCTATAATTTCAGCTATAATGTAAAAGTTCCGGTCTTAATTTCCTGTCTGTCGTTTTTTTTTTCTTGTAGACACATTTGAGTTGTTTTTTGTCAAAGACAATGGAAATAAAACCAGTATACCGCTTTTGAAGAAGGGCATTGCCTGGTGGACTGACAAGAATGTTAAGTTCAGAAACCCTTCTGGAGACAACCTGACAGCAGCATTTCAAGGTCTAGAGAGCTCACATCATTTGTTCTTCTTTATACACTAAGCCTTTTCTCTGTATACTAATAAGTTCTGGTATCTTATTAAATCTTTTTCTATATACAAAAAGACATGTTAAGGTTCTTGTGGATGTATTACAGGTACTGTCCCGCCTCTTAACTGGCCCAGGGCCATCTACGAGCTGGATCCCACTGACCCAGACAACAATGGTTTTATGAATGAGGACTTCATTGTGTGGATGAGAACTGCTGCTCTCCCTACCTTCAGGAAGTTGTACCGTGTCATCCAGAAGAATAGGGACAGCCTGACTCCAACCCTTCCACGTGGGAACTACACATTGGATGTCACTTACAGTATCCTTTCTGAGAATGCAACACATTTGTAGTTTCTACTTTATAGGGGTGTTTTTGTGTTGTTCACAAGCCGCTGAGATGTATAATTCTATTTATTTATTTATTTACTGTACTGTCTGCTTGATCAAAGACATCATAAAATAAAGATATATAATAGATGGCACTGCCATTATCATCTATTATAATGATGGTGCCATTAATCGATCCTGAGAGTCGAATGTTTTCGACCCTCACCAATTATGCAAGAGCGGTTTTCTAGATGTGATAGGCATGAAAATACCTATTAGTAGAAATGAACACCCAAGTTGCCATAGGCCCAAGACTACGATTTTATTGTGAGACTGAATATAATTGTCAAATGTTGCCGTCTCACTCACTACTGCCCATACCTGCGTTCAGGTAGACCTTTATTTGTATCAGAAAGTTTCCATATTAATGCAATGCTCACTTTTTCCACTGACCTGAATAACTTCTTGTTTGTCTGATTGGTGAGCTACTGTATGGAAATGCTAGGTTTGTAGGTTTGTCTAGTCTTGTTTATAAGAAATTCAAGCTCTGTGAGAACATGCAAGTGTTACACTCTCTCTCTCTCTCTCTCTCTCTCTCTCACTCTCTCTCTCTCGGCACGCTCCTCTCTCTCTCGACTCTCTCTCTCATCCTCTGCTCTCTCTCTCTCAAGTCTCTCCTCACCTTCTCTCTCCTCTCTCTCTCTCTCTCTCTCTCTCTCTCTCTCTCGTCTCTCTCTCTCTCTCTCTCTCTCTCTCTCTCTCTCTATATATATATATATATATATATATATCTATATATATATATATATATATATATATATATATATATATATATATGTTAGGGCTGGGCGATAGGACCGATATTATCGTATATCGACGATGTTTCCTAAGAATCACGATGCCAATCGCTATAGTCAGTACCATACGATAATCAACAATATCGGAAAAATGATAGGCTAAAAATAGGAAGTAGACAATATATCTTAAATAGCCTAATAGTTACAATACACTTACCTTTTGTGTTTTTAATGCATGCATGCACCTTAAAGCACATCGTGGGCTTACAGACCTACATCTGTTTTCATTGTGAGAAGCTCTTACAACTAAAAAAAGTGCTTCACCAGCTTTAGTTACTAAAGAAAAACAAATTGACATGAAACATGCCCCTTGTTGAGCAACATCTAATTAAGCCATATTTTTCGTATAAGACTTATTAATTTAATTTATATTCATTTAGATTTGAAGATTGTTCCGATGTAAAAGAGGTGGGTGAAGGCGGCCGAACGAAAAAAAATAAAAAATACAGTTTTGAGCGATTGGAATCCAACCGGAATATTCCACTCCTAAAAGTCTCCTTTTCTCTAAAGAAAACGTAAATCATATTGTATCATATCATATCGTAACAGTATTATAAAGGAGCAATTGCCATTCATGCTTCGTCTTGTTTGGGCAGTGTGAGCCAAAATGGTGTGATAATTCCTACAGTTTCAGAAAGGCAGGATTGTTGGGTGGGGCGTATTTTGCCTGGCTGAGAGTAATGAATGGAAATGGTGATTGCTCCACTTACAGGAAAGACTAGGGATTAACATTAGTAATGATGATGCATCGTACATCTGTACAAAATGGCGAGGTCCTACTCCAGGATTGTATGATTTTCATTCTGTATGGATGTTAGCGATTATGGTTCACACAAGCTGGAACGTCTTGACGCGAGCGTGAACATGTCACGAGGGGGTAGAATATAGAACCGAGGATCAAGATGTTTTTAAAGGCGAAAATCAACAACATTATTTTTGCCATATCACCCAGCCCTAATATATATTCTTAGGATTCAAACAGAAGCATATTTTACAAAACAATAAAGTCTATACAACAATACAGAGTGCAGAAAACCAATGTTGATTCCTTAGCCATATGAACCCAGACTACCCGGTAGTTAGCTTTGAGGGCCGCAAACGCATGATCCTCAGCACCATCACTTGGATGGGTGGGAAAAACCCATTCCTGGGTATAGCTTACATCACCGTGGGTTCCATCTGCTTCGTCCTGGGTCTGGTGCTTCTGGTTATTCACTATAAATATGGCAGCCGCAACAACAACGCTGACATCCCCGGCTAGAGTCTCAAGTCTCCTGGGACTGATCTTTGGACCTGTGATTTTATGAGTATTTGTCACACTGCTGCACGATATTCTTTTGCTGCCTGCCTTTTTGCTGTTAAAGATTTCCATCCTGTATGCATACGCGGTATCCAAAAAATAATCTTACTTCATTGTCCTGTCACTGATCTTTTCATGTCTGTGCTCCGTGTTTTGTGTATTTATGTATTGTACTTGAAGGGCATGTTTTTACGTAATGTTGGTCATTACTGTTCAACTAAGATTTTTGAGGTAATATATTATGTAGCTGATCACTAGCCTTATTCAACCTTGAGATCTGGTAACGCTGCGAAATTCAGTTGAGGTTTGATCTGAATCAGCACTGTGCAGTGGTAATGGATTCATGACAGGAAACGCAAAATATTTTCTGTTATTTCTGCAGTTTCAGAAATGAAAGACCGCCAAGGAACATGGTATTTCTACTAAAGCATTCCAGTATGCAATAGATTACAGACTGATATAAGATTCACGGATTTAATTCTAAATATGTACACGTACTGTTATCATAACAGAGAAGGAATAACTTCTAAGTTATATGTGAGTCCATTTGAACTTGTGCGTCATCCTTAAAGCATGCGTGTTTGTAAATGTTTCTAAACGTCATTTATACGTTATTGTTTAATTTAAGAAACCTAGCGCTGCTTGGGATTTCTGCCTTCGTTCTGGACGATGCTGTATCTCTTTCCACTTTGACCAAAGATATGCTGTAGACTCACTGGCTGTCTGCAAATAAATCTATTATATTTTCTTTCTTGAATTGTGTTTTTTTTCATCTTTTATCTGCTTTTATATAAAAACTAACCAATTATTATCGTTGAACACATTATATTTCATACGCACAACTCATTCTCATAGGGGGGCATGGTGGTTTAGTGGTTAGCACGCTTGCCTCACACCGCCAGGGTCCGTGTTCGATTCCCGTCTCGGTCATGTGTGTGTGGAGTTTGCATGTTCTCCACATGTCTCAGAGGGTTTTTCTCCGGGTTCTCCGGTTTCCCCCCGTTCCAAAAACATGCAAGGTAGGTTGATTGGCACCTTGGAAAATTGTCCCTAGTGTGTAAATGTGTGTGTGAATGTTGGCATTCCATCCAGGGATATACATCCTGCCTTAATGCCCATAGACGCCTGAGATAGGCACAGGCTCCCCGTGACCCGAGGGAAGATCGGATATAGCGGTAGAAGATGAATGAATGAATGAACTCATTCGCATTGATCCTCAATAGACAAGGATTATTTCAGATGGCAGCTGGAAACTGGGAAACTAAAGGCAGGTTTTATTACAAAGACACATGTATTGAAAACAAACTGTCATGCAACAAAAGAAATGACCAAAAAGGGAAAATTAAATAATTGTGCTACTGTTTTGCTTAGATAAAACTTTCATTCTGTAAACATGATAATAAACTGTAGTACTCATAAATCATACTGTGCTGCTTCAGGCTAAGAGAGATACTGAATTCAATCCAGCATTTTAATTTTATTCGGCATATTCCCTGCTGGATGCCACATCTGTATCCAGAAGTTTAATCTAGTGGATGGTCTAATGATTACATGACTACACAATACAAACTGAATAAGGGATTCCTTCCAGCTCACTGTTTCACCATATAGTTTAGCTTTATATTATACACTTATAGAAAAGTAATAATGATTGAAATGAGACATCCATTATGTGTCCTTTGTAAACTGCCATACTGTTGATCCAGTTTGGTGATTCTGAAACCAGACTGTGCTGTTTAGCTGCAGTCACAGCTACCAAAGGGTCTCGTGTTACCACCTTTCCATTAAGTCATAGGTTTCTGCTGTTTCGGACTGTTTATTAACCCTTGTCTAGGCCATAGTTTGAATATCGCCCAGTGTGAACGCGAGGCTGAAATAGTCAAATAACCTGACGCCACAAGCTTTTTTTAAAGCCTTGGCGGCCTGCGTAGACCATTATGAGGATGCTGTGAACTGTAATATTACCTATTTCTGACATAGATTTCTTTTTTGTGAGGTTCAGAGAGATGTATCTGATACAGCTGTTTATATTAGACATAGACTACATTTGAGTTTCATGATACTTAAGATATCAATAATAAGGTAAATATGTATATATTTTTTAAAATATAGAATTTAAACATCATTTCCAATTAATTAAAAAATGTACAGTAATTAGTATAATATATTAATACATGCCCCAAATGACCTATTTACTCTTTAGTGTTTTAACAACGGCGCCAGAAAAAGCACTGTTGTCAGTCTATGCAAATAGATATATAGAAGGATGGACATGTGCATTTACTTTAGCATGCACCTGTACATACACACAAAGGCTTTTCACACAGACGTCACTCGATGCCATCCCTATCTGCAAACAATTAACCCACAGTGTAGTTCCGCTTGCAGGAAATTGCAAGTTTTAGAGCGTCCATGTGGTGCCAGTAAAGTATTGCCATTATTTAAGACTTTAAAAAAAACCTAAAGCAGTCTCAGGAATTTTACTGCTCCACCTCCATCCCATAATTCCATATAGCAAGCGACTCCCCTCAGGCTCGCAGGTTTTCACGGCCAGCCAAGTTGTTCAAACCACTATCCTGTCTTTCACAAAGCTATTTAAACGCTGTAATTAGACTCATGGTTTAATGCATCCTTGAAGCTTTGCCAAGATATGAGCAAGATAAGAGATGTTCTCATAGCCTGCCCTGAGCTCTGCTTAAATCATTTATAACCACTCGTATTAACTACAGAGGCAGCACAGTCTGTATGTATGATAGAATTGACTTCTATAATAGGTTTCAATGGCTGTAAATTTTTATTGTCAAATAATCTGGTTGTTGTCTCGTAATGTCAAGTAATGACAAGTATATTACTACCGAAAGGAAGATTTATTAGTTTAAGATGATGCTTTAATGAAGTATTAGCTGAAGATTTATGTGTGCTATAATGAAGCCATAGGTATGACTGATTTGTTAATATAGACGTGCATAAGAAAAAGGGCAAGAAAAGTTTAGCAAGATGCCAGAACAGCTTCAAGCGTCGTTGCCAACAAGTCTACAGCCCCCTGGAACTTTTCTGAAGGTCTTGAACTTTCCAAAAGATATCACCTCAAATATTTTTCTTCATCCACAAAGTCATCCAAGAAGAAATGCCTCTAAGGAGAAAAGTGTTCCTTCAAAATTGCTTCTGACTTAAATGACCCCGGCCTCCATCCGCACTGCAAGGATCCAGCGTCAATACACAATACATTATGCATTCTCAAAATTGTGAAGAATATGTGTAATCAGTCCATATCGCCTTTTTCTAAACCTGCACTGTGTGGAGATTTGCATGAAGGAATGCTAAATAAACCTACACATATTCAGTCATTTTACTTCTTAAACACACATACTTGGGGAAGATGGTAGCTCAATGGTAAAGGCATTAGTTTCGGGGACCAAGTTCAGATCGCAAGTACCATCACTGATCTACCTGGGCTCCTGAGCAAGGCCCTTAACAATCAATTACCCAGTTTAAGTCGCTGTCGATAAGGGTGTCTGCCAAATATGTAAAATATTAAACCTGGTAATTATCCGGAGCTAAATCAAATGTGTCTGTTATTAAAACTCTGATACAGTTTCTAGCATTTGTAAAACCTTGCAGTGTTAAAATTATACCATGTTTGATGCCAGTATCAAAATCCCTAAAATAATATTTCTGGTGTGTAGATAGGATTCATTACATTTGATCTAGTTCTCTATTCCGGAGAGATTCAAGTATTTTAGACTACTTGTACAGACTTTTCCTTTCCCGTTCTGGCACTTGGCAGATGTCCCTTATCTAAAAGACAATGTAATATTCATGCACCTGAGCACTGAGGATTACTGGCCTTTCTCAGGGGCCCAACACTGAACGTATTTGAATCCTAATTGTCTGATTAGAAATAAAGGTCCTAAGAATTGATCTTTTCTTTCCCCCTTAAACATGTGCAGTTTTCTTATCCTGTATAGGTCAAGGATCAATCAAGAAGCAGTACAGCAATCATCAGTATTAGTTCGTATTCTTGAACGATGTCTGTGAAACACGAAGAAATAATTCACTGAATTCATTTGAAGGTTAGTGGGACCCCTAAAATAAGCAGTGCTCAAACAGTGAAGTTCTGGGACAAGCAAAAATTCTAAGAACCAGGTGCCAAATCAATAACTCAGTCATTCATTCATTCATTCATTCATCTTCTACCGTTATATCCGATCTTCCCTCAGGTCACGGGGAGCCTGTGCCTATCTCAGGTGTCTATAGGCGTTACGGCAGGATACACCCTGAATGGAATGCCAACCCATCTCAGGGCACACACACACACACACATTCATACACTAGGGACAATTTTTCCAAGGTG